>CM023482.1:148736260-148941387 GCA_013339685.2 Hyalomma asiaticum
AAAATACGGTCTCTCAAAATTTTGCCCAAAATGCCAAAAAAGGTAAGACTATATGCGTTTTCCCGCATCGTAGAGCATTCCTCTACTTATTGCGCGCCTTCCTGAATAAAAATACGGTCTCTCAAAATTTTGCCCAAAATGCCAAAAAAGGTAAGACTATAGTCTTGGGTTTTTTGTGAAGTTTTGACTCGATCAGAAGTCGCACAAACTGCGTTTTACCGCATCGTAGATCATATTTCTACTTATTGCGCGCCTTCCTGAATAAAAATACGGTCTCTCAAAATCTTGCCCAAAATGCCAAGAAAGGTAAGACTGTAGTCTTGGGTATTCTGTGAAATTTTGACTCGATCAGAAGTCGCACAAAATGCGTTTTCCCGCATCGTAGAGCATTGCTCTACTTATTGCGCGCCTTCCTGAATAAAAATACGGTCTCTCAAAATCTTGCCCAAAATGCCAAGAAAGGTAAGACTATAGTCTTGGGTCTTTTGTGAAATTTTGACTCGATCAGAAGTCGCACAAAATGCGTTTTCCCGCATCGTAGAGCATTCCTCTACTTATTGCGTGCCTTCCTGAATAAAAATACGGTCTCTCAAAATCTTGCCCAAAATGCCAAGAAAGAAAAATACGGTCGCTTTGTCCTGTCCTTCCTTCCTGTGTGTTGTTTTTTTGCGCTAAATAAGCACGATGGATCCAAGCCTGATTTTCCCACAATTCAGGCCGCTTACTGTGCACAGAATCTCTATAACGTGCGAGGATTTCCTGACAAACTTTTTTGTTTATCGTCTGACCATGTGGCACAATTGCCCATGAACAATGCAACCAACATTACCTTGATTTTTGACCGACTCGGCGTGCTTTTTTTGGACGAGGAGAACCTTTGGCCACCCACTGCAATGACTGCGCTTTCGTTTCAACATCATAGCCATAAACCCGTGTGTCATCACCTGTTATGATGTTAAGTTTTTATCATCATTATTGCACGCTTTCGGTAGGGATAAGGAAGCGCTTTTCGTAGACGCGGCTGAATACCAGGATCATCGGGCCTTCGCAGTCACAGTGCTCAGTACTCACAAACAATTGGGAAGTTCGTGTAGTTTGTGCGGCAAAATTTCCGAGGTAGCAGAAGAAGTAGCGATAGCCTTAGCCAACGTTAGCCCCAGATGCACATACGTACTGAGTGACTCGCAGACGGCGATAAGAAATTATGCACAAGGCAGAATTTCGCCGGAGGCCGCGGCTATACTTAAACCCAATGCGAACTACATCACCTCGGAGGAAACAGAGGAAAGGCAAATTATATAGTTCCCGGCTCACACATTCCCAGACACCGCCATAACCAACCTCAACGAGGAGGTCCACTGCGTAGCGCGAGGTCTCGCGTTCCGCGCGTGCGTAGAAGGGTCCTCTTTTTTGGGGGATGGGAATCGAAGCGAGGGATGGATAGAGAAGGACAGAATGACCAGATACTGCGACATAACAAAATTTTATCAAAAATCCAGGCGTGTTTATCCACCCCCAACCCCAAACTCGACAGGGCCCAAGCAGTAGACTCGTGGCAGTTACAAACCAAGACCTTCCCAAACCCTGGAGGATATATCCGGATTTACATTCTGACGACAAATGCAAACTATGCAGTACGGCTAACACATCCCTTAAGGACATTTTTTGGGAATGGGAAGTTATTGGCAGGGAAAATGCAGTCTCCTCAGATGAAGCTGCGGCGTGGTGGACGGCCGCGCTGCACAGCTCAAACCTACAGGACTAGTTATGGGCCATCCAGCAAGCCCGTGAGGCGGCGAGAAGACAGGGTCTCCGGACCTCCTCAGGGGCGGCCTAGGCCCAGGCCGCGAATTTGCCGGACTTGCAAATAAAGTTGTTACCACCACCACCATTGGCAGCTGCAAGCATTCCCTGGCTGATTTCAACACGGGTCTACTTCTGTTCGTCATTCAACGAACGCGGCTGGAATTTTGCACTTACATGACACATACCAAGTTTGTCACTCAAAATTTCATGACATGATCTTACACTGATACCCAATTCATCAGCTACCTCTCGAACAGTCAAACGGCGATTTCCGCGAATCACAGTGCGAAATCTCTCGACGTGGTTATCATCTGTGGATGTGGAAGGTCATCCAGGCTCGGGATCGTCACCGACAGACTTTCTTCCATCTTAAAAACACTTAAACCACTCGTAGCACTCCGTGTGACTCATACTGTCCTCTCCGTATGCTTGGCTAAGCAACTGAAAGCTCTCTGTGAAAGTTTTTCCAAGTTTTTAGCAGAACTTCACACACACGTCATTCTTCCTATTCCTTCATTGTCACGTCGGCACCAATCCGAAGAACAGCTTGTTCATGTGCTCACTTTAGCGGCTGCAGCTCACGAACTAAAGCTTGGAGCACAACGCGGCAAATGGTAGTTTTTTTTGCCCTGACATGCCACGACATGCGCTTAGTAGCCGCAGCGCACTCGGTTTCTTTTTGAACACACATCATACATATTAACATTTTTATTTCCACACTGAAAATAATTTTCTGCATGAAAAGAATGAATGAATAAACGTTTATTTTCCAAAACGGTATTGCATGGCTAGTCCCGCTTCTACCCTAGGTGGGAGGTCTCCTTATTCCAGGAACCCTCTGGCCTTCACTGCCTGCTTGGCCCTTGCGACGAGACAGCATTGTTCGTCAAGGCCCTCTGAGGCAAGCTTGGCCTTCGTGTTTCGAGAAGGTCTTCGCTTGCTTGGGTGGTATAGCCATTCGGTAAAGGCGATGTTTTGGTAATCATACGGCATGAGCGTGCTAATATCAGGTAGGCCAAGGTGTCAGGTATGCTGCAAATTGGGCAGACATTCATGTAGAATCAGGTAGAGTCTGTGCACGAGTATGCCGTGGATGCAGTTTTTACTCTGTAGTCTTCGCAGTGTGGTACTGCCCTCTTCTTGAGCTTTGGTTGCAGTGGTGGGTACTCCTTACATTCCAGCCTTTGATCGCAGATTACATAATGGGTACAGGCTCAGCCTCCACAGATGGTGCCCTGCCATATGGAGAGTGGGAGGGGATATCCTGGAAGGCGCGATCACAGGCCGCGGCTTGTACCGCCTCGTTCCCCTCCAGCCCCTCGTGCCCAGGAATGCCACACAGGTGCACGGCATCGGAGTGCTTCGGTGCTTCAAAATCATAAGTGCTTGGGCAGACACACGACCTTTGGAATTTTTTGCTTGAAAAAAAAAAATAATTGGTTACTTCTCCAGGAATTTTTAATGACCCAAGAAAAATACCTCGGCTTGGTGACCGAATTAATACATTGCACTTAATATGTACTTGCTTCTGGCATACGGCTAGCTCTGCCATAAACACTCTATGCACCAGTTTTCCTAACTTGAAATAACAAAACTGGAAATTCACTTGTTCTTCCTTAAATTTTGCATGATTGTCAATTCCCTGTAAGTACTTTATCATATTGTAACACTGTAAACAATACCAAATGAAATAGTTTAAAATTGCATGTCATAGCAGCACAAGTGGTGCTGCTACAACATGAAGCAGAAAGTCTTCACCTTTCAGTCTGGTTGTCTAGTTGTGGTGCGCTGTTATACTTTAGTAGGAACCGATACCAGCTCGCCCAAGTTACCATTTTATTGCGGCACAAGTGACAGTGCAGGCTCAGCCACTGGAACCAAGATGGTTTTAGGCGCAAAGCACTTCATGCGCTGAGGCTGTCGGCGTCACAGCGTACCATACGGCAGGATTCAAACCCACAACTACACGGCAAGTGACAATAGGAGCTGGAAGCTCCACCAGTCACATCACCGTCGCAACAAACGCATGTGGAACAAACGGCCCTTGTATCTTCACTACACTGCTTTGAGATTTGTGTCAAAGTGATGTCTGGTTAAGGCAGAGATGCTTAGCTAGCAAAATTGCTCTTAAATTAACATTGCCTCACTTCCACAGCACTCTTGGTTCGCAGCAGTAGTACTGCCCTCTAGGAACGACAGAACAAATCAGATTGTTGTGCTAAAGCGCGCCGACAGTTTGCGCATCGCCTCTTTTCCACTGCACTCTTGGTTTGCATAGCGTCCCTGTGTATGCTCCCAAAGGGAGCAGAGTTGTGCATAGGTCCTCTATTATGTTCAGAAGCTGGGCAGTGAAGCCACCTGTTGCAAGCACGGCAGGCATACCTCCCTTACGAGTTGGTAGCGCCACTACCACGCCACAAGTTGGTGGCACGCCGCCATGTCCTTAAAGCTCACTTTGCCGCAGCAAAAACTGAACATTTGACGTCACATTTTGCGTGATGGCACTCTGCAAATAATGGCGCAAGCGGCGGAAGGAAAAGTTTTGTGCAACTCTGCTCCCCTTTGGGGACCATATACAGGAACACTAGGTTTGCAGTGTTGGTACCACCATGTAGGAGCGATAGAGCTAAGCAGATTGCCGTGCTAATGTGCATCACGGTGGGCCAATCCTGGTGGCAGTGTATGTGTAGGGCTGTCATGTCACAAGTGACTTTAATGAATATCTGTTAATGAGGCCGGGCTGTCGGCGTCTAACATCTAACATTAAAGCAAGCCCATCAGCAATGACTGATGTGTTCCTGTGGGAAACACTGGCACATCACCGCATGCTTTGCACTTCTCCAGGTTTCACATAAGTGGAGCTGTCATGATTTTTTTAATCAACATATGCCCTTGGAAGACTATACTAGTGGCCTAAACTGAACTGCATTTCAGAGTAACTGATTTATTTTTACAAATGTGCAGAGAATATTAAACTTAAATTCCACCATGTAGTTAACAAGCTGTCAGCTTGTAATTAGAGACTCCGTGCAATGTGCCTATGTTGCAGCATTGAAGGTATTCGGCTTTCAGTAAAGCCGCTGATGAGGAGCTTCCTGAATGACAAAGAAATTGACCGGGTAGCAGCAAGATGGTCATTACGGTTAACAGAGTAGATTCCCTGAGAAAGCAAGTGTGTTAGGGGTAGTGGGAAGTTATGTGGGCAGCTTAATAATTTTGCAAGTATAACATGGGTGCAGCTGGCAAAGTACCAGAAATGTCGGAGAAGCGTGGAAAAGGCTCTTGCATTGCACAGGCTGACGAGGTTTGATTTGAGGCAACTGTGGCTGGAGGCAAGAGTGCTCCTACTATTAAAAAAATATAAAGAAGTTAAGCTGCTGTTGAAGTTCAAAAAGTAGAGGAAGATTTTGCTTGAGTAAAAATGATTGTACACCAGCTGGTAGAAGACTGCAAAACAAAGGCGCCCACTTTGTAATGCGTATTAAAGGTGGCGTGTGTACACCTATCAAATAGGTCAGCAGTTAAGAGGAGAATAACAGAAGTGGGTATGCAAATATTCAAGACAGTTAGTGTGGATTTGATAGTATATGCTATAAGTTCGGCAAATCACTCTTTGAAATTGTCAAATAGTAATTTCTTTCAAATAACATAAAATATACCACATAATGGATTTGATTTCTGGTGTTTCACATCCCAAAACCACGACTTGATTATGTGAGCCATTGTTGTCGAGGGCTCCGGAACTTCGACCACCTGAGGTTCTTTAACGTGCACTGACATCGCACAGTACACGAGCCTCAACATTTCGCCTTCATCTAAATGCAGCAGCCACGGCTGGGATTTGATTCCATGACCCTCAGATCAGCAGCTGAGTACCATAGCCATTAGACCACCATGGCAGGGCTAGCACATAATGGAGTCTAGAAGAAGAGGGAACCATGAAAGGGAGGGTAGTTGTGGATTGGCTAGTTGCGGCTGCTGTGCAGGGGTGGAAGTTGGTCAAAAATCATGATGCACACAACTACCAATGATTTAATAAGAATTGCTTGCTCTTAGGTACATGCAGCTTACATACAAATTAGTTGCAAATGACAATTTGACCAGCTTCATGTCTGCATTCTTTAAAGCAATGCACAACAGTGTAGCACCACATTTGTACCGTTCAGTAAGCATAACAATCTGTGTACATATACCGTAACATGTGTCAGCAATGTCACTGCTGTGTTAATAATAATCGGTGATGTTTTTGTGTGCCAAAACAATACGATTATGACACATGGTGTAGCAGAAGGCTCCAGAAATGTGGTCACCTGCACTGAATTTGGTCTTTAACATGCACTGAAAGCATGCAGTACATGGGTCCCTAGCATTTTTGCCGCCATCTAAAGTGCAACCACAGCAGCTGGGATCAAACCTGCCACCACAAGCACTGTGCTGCCTTAAAACATTCAAAGTAATTTATCACACACAGGCTCCTCAGTTATTTGGAGGCCTAATTGTCAATAATATTGCACACATGTCCATGTATATAAGCCTGAGTCCTAGTAAGTCAAATAGACTACATACAAGCTTTAAATTTGATAAAGCTTAAAGAGGCCCTGCAACACTTTTCCAAGTAATTCTTGAGAGAGACCACTTAAAGCTTACTGCCTCATGAATCGCCTGCTGCAAAATTTTTTCAAGAAATACATTAGGTATTCACGAAGTTACAGAACCAAGTTTGAGGGGAGTTCCACGTCTGAGTGCGTTAACACTCCCTTAATCCTGATGAGCATGCTGGAAGGTACACAGAGGGGAGGTGAAAAAGAGACAAGAAACTGCCAGCATGCATCATGACCATGAGCGTTTTCTCTTTTTTTCTTTGAATGTACCCGCACTTCCACAGGGTCACTACAGGGACATAGTGCCGCCCCACAGCATCCAAAATAAATAAATGTTTTGGCGAGCCAGCCAATGATACTTCCTATATAATCTATAGAGTCCATACTACATTGTACACTACATTCATGCTAGCCCATTGACTCGACTTGCTGAAAGAAGAGCAGTTGCTTTCCAGGTGTATCTTGAAACAAAAGTACCAATTCCTAGCTGCATGCAGTGAAATAACATTTGGCTGACGTGTTCACAGGAAAGTGCCCCGTTCGATTGGCGGCGTTTTCTTGCTATGATTGCTATAGTGTTACAGGACACCTTAAAAAGTAAGATTATATTCCGTACTAAATCTGGTATTCAATGCCTAAATACTAAAGGCAGTGTATATTCAATTCAATTAAGGCCATTTCACTTCACTGGTAATGCACCCTACATCATAGTGCTCTGACATCCGCCTTTCATTCTATCAGTTAGGCACTATCTTTTTAACTAGATGCCAATGAAGTGATAAGCCCTTGTTCAAAATAAATTATAAAAACCTGTCAAATCGTTGACCGAATCAACCAGGAACCTTGAAACTGGTGTTTCTGAGCATGCCATCAATGTCACACTGAAAACTGAATTGTATTCAACAACAGTGGCAGTCCAACAAACATCAGCCACACAATTGGAATCATTAGTTATTTACGGATTTTTTTAGAAATATAACTTCTTTTAATACAACTTCAAAAACAGTGTGCCGCGCAGGTTCACCAACGCAATGGTATTAACACAATAACTAGAACACTCCACATAAGCATGACACTTACACACACACATTTCAGGATCTAACACACGCGAAGATCATGTCTCACCAGCAATGTCATAATCGAACTGCACATCTAGTTCACCGTACACACTCCTAAGCATATCAATCACTGAACACTGAATGAAGTCTACTTCTTCTGGTGGACAGTAAGCATCAATGCTAGAACGAGCTATTGTTACCACTGCTGGCACTGCACATAAACTCTGCAGGAAACGAGCTGTATTGGCAATGAGATCCATGATTTCCTGCTTTGAGCTTCGGTGGTGGGGTAACGCAGAATCTAAGTCGCATGTGCAGCCTGCATCGTGGACCAAATCGGCATCCAGAGTTTCACCAATCGGGGGTCGTTCCTTCAGGTCAGTGCACAGGGCCACTAGCTCAGCAGGGCATGAAGGCTCTTCAAGGCCATTTTGGTCGAGCGGTTGGTCAATGTCCGCGCACTCACGCAGCTGGAATTTGAGACATTTTCTCAGCTGTTCAAGTTGCCTAGCACGACCCTCTTGAGCTTCCTGCAGCAATGAAAACAAAATTTTATAGTGCAAGAAAACTTTTGAAAAGAAAGAAATGCAAGGAGACCCCAAGATCTCGGGTTCAAAATGCAAAGAAAAGGCATGCAAGACACAGGCACAAGGTAAGAGGAGTGGACAATAGGTACACCGACTATCAACTGAGGAAGAGCACTGAGGCAGGAGAGAAAGGAGACGCACAACTTATCTACGCATGCTCAGGAATCGTAGCACCACCATTCCTGAGCATGCTTGGTCCACTTGAGAGACAATTTTTAAGATGTCTTATCTCTTCTCCATGTAAGCTAACTGATGGCTGACTCACGCACGTGTTTTCACTCTTATGCCCATATAACATCACACATTTATCTAAAATGGGCATGCAGTTACAATCCTAGCAGTGCAGTGAAAGATTAGAATGCATTCCGCCAGATAATGACAGTTAAACATTGAACTATGTTCATTTGAGCACCTGACATTTATAAGATTGACATTTAAAATTGACATTCATAGCAATTGAACTGTAGCTAATCACTTAAACTTGTGGGAGCCACGGCCATCACCTGCCTGGCCTTTGATCAACACGGGCTGCGGACTGGTGATGCATGTGGGACACTTGCTTGGTTTAAAAGCAACAGCTAGAAACAGGGCCCAGACAGTCAGCGGTGGACAGGCGCAAGGAGTGTGCGTGGTTTGTGTGCACTAGCTGGCCGGTGGGTGCCCAGCGTGGTCAAGGTTAGCGGCAGGTGTGGGCGCCCACAAGTGTTTGTTATACGTAGTTTTGAGTCTGCTCCGACTTTGTTTTCATAAGTGTTCCAAATTAGTTTAATAAACATTTCTTTTTTTCTTGTGTTTCACCGGGGGTTTCAGCATCACCCTTGGCGACAAGACGGCCCGAACCCTACATAAGACTTAACTAAATAGATGCCAGCAACCAAGAAATGATAAGGTGCCTCATTAACAAGACTAAAGACCACTTACTTAGTTGAAAATGCCGGCTTCCTTTTCTTTTCCAATATATAACGAACAACAAAATGTCACGGACAAATAACAAAATGCCACCCGTGTCATGTTTCCACCAAAATCACATAAGCAATGTCACGTGACATATTCCCCACCAAAAACATCGATTGACTATCAAGTGACCTGTTTCAGTAACTGTCGGCCAGCTTCGCTGTTACCTGGCCTTGTGCAACCTAGTGGAAGCTGCGTACTCTTTTCGCATATGGTTCAGAGCATACAAGTTTTCAAGAGAATTATGTTTCACAGGTTATTGACAGAGCCCACAAGGGAGATAGAACAATTAAGACACGAGACAAAAGTGCACCAACTGCAAGATGAAATTTGTTCTTTCAGCATGTAGGTATATGCGGATGTAGAAACAAAACTGAATAAAAGAGAACAAGGCTGGTGCCATTATCAAAGCCAATATTTAAACATTTCATTAGCAGGTATGTGGACGCTCAACAGCACCTCAACTCAGGAGTAAATACAAAGCTTTATCAGAACGCTGCCTGTACTATCCAACCGATTTTCACACCTTCACGCTTGTAATAGTATAAAATTACATGGCACATCATGTCAAGTTCCTGTGTATCTATATTTGCTATAATTTGATACACAGGAATGCATTGAAGTAAGCACGTACAGTGAGCCTATGTACAGTGCTCAGCAAATAAAATGCGATACTTGGAGCGCATGGCTGCCGATGCTTTCTGTGTCGTTGCTTTGCACTAGGGACACAAAGCTGGTTCATTTTAGCACTCAATGAAGGCGAGAGACTTTTTGAAGCGTTGTGATTTAGTCTGGTCTCTCTGAGATCACCCAGCACACTTCAGTAGCACAAAGTGCTCCACCCAACATACAGTCCAAGTATTGCATTTAAATCGCTGACCGCTATACATGTTTCTGGCAGGCTAGCACAATTGGAAAAATTGTATACTACATCTGCTAATTTCAAATGCTTGAGACCCATATTTTTTACTTTACAGGTGCTTAACTAACTACAGACCTTGATCTTCTCTGTGTCTCGCACATCCTTGGGCCAGTACCAGTGGTAAAGCTTTCGCAGCCTAGCCATCTGGCTGGCAGTGAACATGAGTGAGAAGGGATCCTGTGTGCTGTAAAAGTCGAGATCAATGTCGAGCACCAGCTGTCGTGAACTTGGCCGCCAGGCTGCATCTGGGGTTTGTGCAAGCAACCAGTCCAGTGGCCGCACCCTGAGAGTCACATTGCGTGCACCAGACAGCTCTTCACTTGGTGCCCACGCACATTCGCTCAGAAAGTATGGCAGTGCACTGGAAACCTTGGCATGTCCATCCTGCAAAAGATGCATCGGCTGAAAAATTAAATCATCCTCCTCATTCTTCTTTTTAAATTCACTAAATGCACTTATTAGTGTGTGATTTCTGTCCCATATAATGGCTCATCCGCTTGTTCTTTAAGAAATATTTGCATATTTTCACACACATTTCGGTTGCACATTTCGGAATGACTGGCAGTTAGTTTGAATGGCTGATGGAGCATGCACTCACCAACATGAAACAAAAGATTTTGTAATGTTTTGGACACCTGATACAGGTGCCTTGTTCACAGTGATAGACAGCTCTTCACTTGGTCCCCATGCACATTCACTCAGAAAGTATGACAGCGCACTGGTTTCGGTTTGAAACTGAAACCAGTGCACTGAAACCAAAACTCTGGCACATCCATCATGCAAAATATCCATTTCTATCTATTTCGCAAAAGACTGTGGACAAGGCACTTGTATTAAGTGCCCAAAACGTAGGAAAACCTTTTGTTTTGTGTTGGCAAGTGCATGTTTCATGAGCCATGTTCTTTCCATGCTAGATGAGTTTTCATCAAACCCTAGAGTTAACTGTTGGTTTGAACACTGTATTTACCCTAAAGCCTACACAGAGATATACATAAAAGCACAAGTTCAACAAAATGGAATGGAGCACTCAATTTAACTGTGTCTTTTACTACGGTATGTTGTATAGTCTAAATCACAAAAATGTGTGGCATGTTAAAGTTGGATGATGTCAAGCCAGAAAGAGGTGCACTTGCTGCTTCATTTCTACGATACGCTGCCAACTGGGACAGGAACTCTTATGCTGCTCGTATGGATTCTGCTTTTAAAACATCATGCTGCATCTGTTCATCCGCGAGTGGCTACCGACGATTTATTGCAACTCAAGCGATAGGAACGCACTAGCAGGTAGCTAAGGCGTTGGAGCAAACATTGGCTAGGTTTGGTTGGTTGTTCCTTTGTTGTTTTCTGGTGTTTTACGTCCCAAAACCAGCTCTGATTATGAGAGAAGCCGTAGTGGAGGGCTCCGGAAATTTTGACCACCTGGGGTTCTTTAACGTGCACTGACATCGCACAGCACACGGGCCTCAACATTTCACCTCCATCGAAATGCAGCCACCGCGGCTGGGATTCAATCCCACGACCCTCGGATCAGCAGCCGAGTACCATAGCCGCTAGACCACCGTGGCGGGGCTGGTTGTTCCTTTGAAGCCTTGGCACTACCCATCGGGGAGGATCGGCCATGTACCGCGAAATTTGTTTTGAAGAGGAGGACTAACAGACAAGACAAAAAAAAAGAAAAAAGAAGAAAAAGGAAAGAGAGGCCATAATAAGAATTTGGTAATGAAATTAAGGTTGAAAGGATTTTAAGCTTTTCGAAAAGCTTAAAATTATAAGCATACAAAACATTTACAATTTCAGATTACTTCCGCAACATAAGCCGGAAACAAAAAAGAAAATTTCCCTTTTAAAGATGTTGGCGGAATTGATAAAAAAATGACCCTGCATACCACACACGCCATCCTGAGATATGGAAAGTTCGAAAATGCAGCACGGCCTAGGAAAGCAAATGCTCAGGTACACATTACGTACATTATTAAATGAACTTGCCAGAGATGGTACGACGTAGCTTTAATGGCTTTGAATAAGTTATGCAATATGTATGTGCAACTGTGATTGTTTCTTTTTGTTCAATGTACTACAGATGTTTGTTACTTTGATTTGAAATTTAGCGAATTTCCAGTAGCTTTGACATGTACAGATTAAATATGTCAATTACCAAGAATTGTAATCTAGAAAAGTTCCTGTAGTTATGATGTGTATATATGGTTTTTCCTTTATGGCTGCCTTTACGTACTTTGTGCTTTTTTTTCTCCTTCATGTGTTGCTTTCTACCTCTGTTGTAATTCACACCACTGTATGCCAGCCTGGTGCAAGGATCTAGTCAAGCCTTTTCAGGCTTTTTGTCCGTGCACCAAACATCTGTCAAATGTTGAATAAAATTGAATTGAATTGAAAGTTGTAGCTATAATAATAATAGTAAAAGTGGAGAAGCGAAGGCGTGCACATAGTTCATCATTGTGTTCTGGTGATATACTGCATAGAAAATTATTGAGAGTGCTTCGCTGCGCTCGAGTACTTTACTAGCAGCACAATTCCTTAATGTTGTGGCATGGCAAACAGCACAGTATTAGCGTATTGAACTGGGCTGGCTGGTCAGTAAAGAACTTTATTGAGGTCCTGAGGAGTTTTAAGCTGTTGGAGATCCCACGCGGGGAGCTCCTCGGGTCGAAACCGTAGGCGACGCCCAAGTCTGGGCGGGAATGTGGTGACGCTCAGCCAGTTCTTGGGCCCTCTGGACGGCCTTGAGTTGGAGTTTGAGGGCCGGGCTTTTGATTGCTTCTTCCCATTCGGGCTCACTGGAGAGGACCCTTTGGTAACGCGGTACATTGCCATAGCTTGTGCGAGAGTGAGCAATAATGTTTTGGGCAGGTCTGGACAATTTGCCAGGGTGTCCGAGTTGTAGTGACTTAGTAGGCCTCGTGACGGATATGAATCCGTTTGTAGCATTCGAAACGCGGCTGCCTGCGCGCGTTCTAGTTTGGCGTGCGGGAGCGGGTATCTGGTTCTGCCTTTTCGATAGTGTGAGGGGATCTCTTGGTAAGTGAGTAGCGGGTCATTAAACTGAATGTCCAGCCCCTCGGAGGCCGTGGGACCGTCGCGGCGGCCAAGTTCTCGCGCACGGTCGTGGTTCTCTCTCTCTCTCTCTCTTTTTTTTTTTTTTTTTTTTTGCAGGTGAATGTCTTTCCCCATGCGAGCGGTGAACCAGGAGAGGCATCGTTTGCTTTCTCTTGAGCTCGCTAGTAGTATACGCGCTACTTCTTTAGATACGTTGCCGCTTTCGTAGGCCCGAATTGCGGCACGCGAATCCGTGAGGACATGGGTACATTTTTTTTTTTCTTGGACAGTAAAGAGCGCTACGGATTGGACAAAAACAAATAGATACAGACACGGCGCCTCCTGTGTCCCTTTTTCTTCGTCTCGTCCTTGACTTTATTTACCGCCCGGAAGAAAAAAGAAAAGTGCAGCATTTAACTTCAGAGCGGGAGCTCTTGTTTCCGAGGCAGGCAAGGCAAGGTTTACTTTCTTAACTGTACGTAAAAAAAAAAAAAAGCTACTTCACAAAACATAACTTATGGAATGAGAAACCGCACGAGAACACGAGCATGGATTTTTTTTTTTCTTTCGTTATACGCACACAGGTGGGTCCCGTGTTAACATAGAGTTAAGGCCTCTCAGAGTTAAAGCACTGTACCAAAATTAGCTTGCCTTTTCGCCAATGAGAAAGCAGTGGTCTCCGTCGGGCAACTGATCCGACCACGGTGACCGAACCCAGAGCAGGCGGTCAAAGTGACCTGCCAAAGCAGCAGGCATGATCCAGCTTTCGATGTCAATAGAAGACATCACGTGATCACGGTCCTGTATCTTCAGCGGTTCGAGCTGAGGAGGAATTACAAGGTCAGGATGGGCATCGAAATGAATCATTACCAGTCCACTGAAGTTTAGTTTCTTGGATCCTATGGCGCGATATATGTGGTCCAATGCATGGAAGTGTGGCTCAACCACACGAACCGGAACAGGGCGTTGCATTACGCCAAATGTGACGCTATGGTGTTCGCGCGTGCATCTGAAACAGAGTAGTAAAGAAAGGAATACAACGCATAACAAGTTTCTCAAACAACGCCAGGCACAAAAAGCCTTTACGCTCTGGGCGCGGCCATATTGTACAGAATGATGATGAAGGCAATGCGGTTAACGTAAAAAAATAGAGGGTCTTTTTATCCTGTTGCTGACGAAAAGGTGGCGCCTTGTAACGTCGAAAACGAGCGCTGCTTTTGTTATTGAACGAGAATTTATATTCTTCATCGTTCACGAAATGGCGCAATAATCGGCAATAAAGGAGTCCCATGCGGCACGAATACGGAATCACGAAGAACAAACGTGGCTAAATGCAACACGTGGATCTTGGATGTTTAGTAGTAATCCACAATTTTATTAAAAGTTTTGTGATGTAACTTACAGTGCGCAACTCGTTTTCGACTGTTTCGAAGAGCAAAAAAGTGGCGCCAAGACGCTGGGCTATAGACCGCTTTCCTAATTCAGTCTGGCGACACTGATTCAAGAGGCACTTCGGCTCTGCTACTCATCACTCTATACGCTGTCCGCCATCAGTTGGTCGGAGAGCGCGAGGCAAGCATGCAAGCATAGATGCTTGCGGTTCGTTGACCCTTGTTGCCAACTGCAGTTTTTTTAAGTTGTATCCTACTATAGTGTAGAAAGCTTTTGTTCCGTGCAAAAAGTGTAGCTCCACCCACCTACACGAAGCCATATTTATAGTTCTCGTTCAGTAGCACAGGAACCAGACCTTCTATACTGAAGTTTTGATAGGCGTGTTCGATTTACCATGCGCGGCGTGTCGAATACAACTCGTCTGCACTGAAGCTATAATGCCTAGAATATATTCTAGGCACTATAATGAAGCCCCTCCCACTACTCCCTCCCGCCAACCACTGTACTTCCGCGAAGCTTCAAATAGTTCCTTCTTCGAACATGTAAAGGCTAATTCTTTATTGAGCCGAAATAAGCGCTTGCAATGCAAAAACCCAGCAAGCCACAAGCGCCGCCACCGGAGCCTTTCAACTCATTTCAGTAAAGCCTCACGCGTAAAGTGGGCTCGGGAAGTGAAAAGAACTGCACCACGGCCTCATGCAGATAGAAACGCTGAAACTCCATACATTTTCTTCCATGCCTCTCGAGCATCTCGCGACTTATACTGATAAAAGGACTCCACGCACCACCTATGCACCACTGCACCTGATGAACGCAGTTGTGTACTCACTGTGCAATAGTACATCCACCAGCGTTGTACAGTGTATGTTGCCACCAATGGAAGAGTGGTTCCTTCATGTTTAACCATCTCGCAGCTGAATTTTTTCCTACCCTTCAAGAGAATACAAGCAAGGGGCATCACATCCAAGGATCACAACATTTTTATTTTACAGGAACATGGTGGCAAGCTGCTTGGATATTTACAGTGCAGTTTGCGTAATTTGGGGAATCGTCCACTTCAGAGAAAATCGCACACACGCATAGAATTAAAAGGGGCAGCACAAACCTCCACACAACCAAGAAACAAACTGTAATGTTCTTTGCCGCAGTCATCTACACGAAATGAACCCTTTTCGAGTTCACAACAAACTCCACATCGCCTTGCACAACGATGCGCTAGAGTGGCACCACACATCTCTAGCATCCCAGTGTGGGTGACACACCCGCTGGACCCTGCTCTCGGGTTTGCAATTGTCTTCTTGAAGTGTCGGTGGTGCCAAACCACCAGGACAAGGTCATGGTCAAGGCCTCTTAGCAGCCCGAATGGCACATCCATTTTTGTGTCATCTTCAGGTGCTGGAAGCATCAAGGCTAGACTTCAGGCACTGCTGGTCAGTGGATGCCGTGCACTGCTTCAACGTCCCCATGCAGACAAGATGTTTGAATGCCGCACTAGTACATCCTGTGGTTGAGGAGTAGGGGTGGGTTCACTCCTTAGTGCAGTGGAAAGGCCACTGTGCGCTGTGCAAAAAGCCTTAGTGAGGGACTGAAATTGGAGAGAAACGTCTCATAGCTCTGGTCACAAAATGCCAAAAGGTTTGACACTTCTGGCAAAAGTTGCCTCTTCAAAACACCAGTTCACACAATTTTCAGGAGAAAAAAAAAAGAGGAACACAACCCACTCCCCGCACATGTCACAGGTCGCCGCCAGTAGATCATGCTTACATTGCCACACTGGACAGCTAAAAGTAGGAGTAACCATGGATTCTTGATCGCTTCACAGAGTAAGCGCACTTATATAAGCTGACACACGTGCAATGTTACAGGACAGGCCTTTTTCCTTGCCAGAGTAGCCTGGAGGACATAAAAAGGCAACACCTTTTAATGGCAACTGAACCCAAGTGCAAGACTGAGCAGGCTGAGATGCCATGTAAATTTAAGTGTGCTCTCAAATGCTGCTGTATCCTTATATTCAACTGACCAAGGAGAGACACGCAATGTGAAGAAGTCATAGCTACACTTTGCACTCCACTGCCTACAAGTTTAGAATTGCTTCTGCTGCTCTAGTGCATTGCTTCAAGGAGGCTTCCAAAATAGTGTGTATGATGTGATGGCCTTCTTTAGTAACTGCAGAGCAAAGTACATTTGCACAGCAGATACGAAGGTGTGCTCTTGGCCCTGGACAGCAAGAACATGGCAGAGCACTGAAATCCTCACAACTCGTCCCGCATCATAGAGCCAGTAGCGTTGCGCAGGAGAGACAGAGAAAAGAGAGAAGGGGGAGGGAGAGCTTTCTCGTTTCCAGTTTATTTACAAAGGGGGATGAACAAGGTGAGAAAAAAACATGCCACGCGGAACATTACAAACCAAAAAAATAAATAGTTGGAGAAGCTAATGCCACTCAATGTAAAGCAGGGGGCCCCGGCATGTATTGCTGTGCAGCCGGCATGCTTTACTCTCTCTCTCTCTCGCCTCTTGTCACACACACGAGCAGCAGAAATTTTGACCATGGTTCTGTCCCCTCCTACTTGGCGCCATTCACCAAGGAGGCTTCGTCTTGGCGTGGTGGCCTGGTTTTGGCTGGTGCCCCAGTTGTTGCTGGAGAAGGTGCAGCTGTGTTGTCTGTGCGCACCTCACCATTCACCTTGCGAGTAGCTGGCCGCTCCTTGGGCTCCGACTGCACACACAGATGAAATCTACTTGACCTACCAACATGTCCTCAACAACATGTCCTTTTGAACTACCACAGAGGACTGGCCTGAATTTGGCAGAACTGTCAACAACCTTGAAGGGCTCTCCAATATACGATAATTAGGAAGAAACACATCCACTAAAGCCGTCTAAATAATAAACAGTCCCTTGCATCTGAAACATTCAGGTATTTTGTATTTGGCACTACGACTATCAGAGGAAGAATTTGTTTGTTTTACACAGTATACAGCCAACTCACGATGCATAAATAAAAGCTGCACCGTGCAAGTGTGTGTGTGAGTATAGTCATTGACTGGTGAATCTGACACCGATAACCCAGACATGCTCGGTAAATCGGACAGCTTTCCAGCAACTGCTTTTTCGAACTGCTTTTTGGCAGCACCAATGCAAGAGGTGCAGTGTCATGTACCTCTCTGGTCCCTAGCCTACTGTGCAGTTTTCATTAGTACATACACTCAAACCTCATTATAATGTAATAGGCTGTAACAAAGTAATGTATATAATGAAACAGATCAAATTGTCCTTGAAATCCTTTAGACATACATGCATTTGAAACCTTGTTTTAATGAAGTTAATAGCTGGCTTTGAAATTCTGGGGGTCAGCAGTGCCCTTGTCCCCTCTTGCTTGGCTAGCCTTGCACCATCCCCGAGCTTTAGGAGAGCAGTATTGAAGAGTCGCAGTAAGTCGACCTATCGGTACATTTCAAATTAGCAGAACTCAGAAAGGCGATATTACATCTCTCAGGGGCACTAAGCTGCATGCTGTTGCATTTAGTGTTGGCTAATTGAAGCAAATAACTTGCCTTACGATCCCTTGGAGGCAGCGGCTGGGCCGCATTGCCTTCCTTGGCATCACGAGGCTCAGAGAAGCTGCGTGCGGCCACTCGGTCCCCACTGCCTGCCTGTTGCTGCGACTGCTGTGACTGGGACTGCTGAGGTCCCCCCTCAGGGCCACCATAGCGCCTGGGCCGGCGCTTCTGATTTGGTCGTCGGTTGCGCGGCCCTTCTGTAGAAGTCACACTCTCTGCATAGCCACAGCAAATCATACACAGTCAGTCCTCCTAGCGCACTCACATTGCTTCAATTCTTTTGAGGAACACTTTGCACTTCTTTACAACGGTCACATGTTAGCAGTTTGGTAGATACTTGTACATATCTGAAGCACACTTCACACGGCTGCGAGATTCAATGGTTCCCACAGTTTCCTATTATTTGTGCCTTCAGCTTGAATTGCTTTCCCATAATTTCATGACTGGCCGTAATCGTCCCACTGACTGGCTGCACTTCCTTGCTTTCTACCTGCATTTGCATGCCAGTATGCATGCCAGTATGTCTACAGAAATAGAAAAAAATCTCCGATTTCCTAAGGGCATTCTTGTCTCTTTTTCTTTTTTCATAATGTCAGCGAAACAAAGCATCGTTCGGATTGTACAATCAGTGACATTAACTGCTCTTTACAAAGCTTCCCCATATTAACTAAAAGGCACAAACGAAACGCAAAAAACAAAAACATGCATGTGTTGCATTTCATGAACTTCGATGAGGTAGAAGAGTGAATAAACACGACACATGCAGGATAACAAAGTGGACCGTCGCCACATGAATGCCTGATGCAAAGGATGTCAACTAGGGCACTAATGAAAAATGCACACGGAAAGCAAACCGTCACATGATGAAGCACATCACCTAAAGGGTTACTTGAACAGTTTAATGCAGAAACTGCTTACATATAAATAGCTACCAAAGTACTTGCTTCATACCATTTTGGTGCTAGACAGCTTTCCTTTTTAATTCATCCTCATCGGTTTGCAAGAAGGTTGCAATGAAAATAATGGCTTTCAGATTTCACGCATGTTTCAGAGTTCATGCATAATTTCAGTAAGATAGGAGTGCTGACTCTGAAGCCACTTAATGAACTTTATAGGGACACATTCTGACATACAGACGCTATATGTCAGATGCAGTGTCTATTTTTTTGTTCTCCCCTTGGCTCACCATCCCTCCAACAAGTGGCTAACAAGTGGCTTTATGCCACTTGTTGGAGTGGTAACCAACAATTTCGGTAACCAACAGCAGGGAACCTATTTTGTTACACATCTCTGCCATGGCAGCACATACATAATAAACACTTCACGAAGTACCCATTGGTGCTGCACAATATCTCCTGCCCTTGCCCAGATGAGTGGAGCTCGCACTCATGTTTTGTAGGTCTCTTGTGTACGAGTGACACACGTGCTTGGCAACAACGAAATGGCAAACTTGCTTGGGCTATACCGCCCAGCCACATTGCTTTTAGTGTGTGCAATAAGGTTCTACCAATGTAGCACCATGCCAACGACAGAGACACTTGCCCCTATCCAGGCTGGCCACACTTGACACCTCATGGCTGTCCAGCAGCGACTCATCCTCGTCCGTCACTCTGCGGCGGTCACGGCCCCCTCCGCCTCCACCTCCTCGCCTGGGCAGCTCTGGAGGACCATTCTGTCTGTCGGACCTGAAGCCTGCAACGGACAGCCCTTGTGGCAGAGGTGCACTGTCACGACCACTACCACAGCTCATAAGATAACTAAGCACACCTCAGCAGGAGCTGTACTCTAACAAACTGCTTTTGCCCATTTTTAGACTGTGCACCAACCACCAGAAACAATGAAAAAAAAGTTTGTCCGGCTACACCACACTGGCAGTAATGATGCAGTGTGCAAAAATATTTCACAGCTCAGAGAAGCAGTAAAAAATATTTAAAACACCTCCAGAGTCGAATATTGCAAATTAAGACCCCAGAATGCCAAGTCTTCCATGACTGCATACAATCAAGGCCATGAAAACCACTGTTTATAGCAGCACGGTCTGGGCAGTCACTGCCAGTACTTTGGCACTTCCTTACACAACTTAACAGAAACCAACTACAATATTGGCAGATGGACTTTGCTCACGTTAGCTTTGGTTAGCGTGTTAGCTTGCATTCCCCTGTACCTATACAGAGGAGGAAGACCCTTGTAGCAGCCAAAGCAAGCAGTGCACTGGCCAGCAGGAGCGAAAGGGTCTCCCCCTCCCAAAGGCAGCTCACACACACAGCCCAGGTGACAGAAGAGGTCAGCCTCGTTTATTGCATGGTCCAGGCACAGACACCATGTTCACACAAAGTTGGCTTCATGTCCAGTCACAGAGTGTGTGGCGATACGCTCCTACATGGACCCTTTTGCCCCTGCTGCAGGCACAAGGTTCCCCCGACCACACAGGCGTGCACACACACACACACACAGTCCCGCACACTGTCAAGGCACACGGATGAGGGTCCTCATGGGGGCACTGCATTTGGCACAGCACCTCCACTGCCAACAGGGCTGCCTGCACACACTCAGGAGACAACACTGCAGATTTACCCGATGTCTTCGTTCTGCCACACACGACTCCATTTGTGTCAAGCCCTACCTGGTGCTTGGTAGAGCAGACTAGAATATTACATCACAGGCTGATTAGTGTGGCATCAGAGAAGGCAGTAGTAGTTTGTGAGTTGAGCACCAGGCTCCCTAGTCCCAAAGGTTTCACACCTCCCAGTTCTTCCACTGCACTGCCATTCGGCATGTACGAATGTGTGTAGCTTTCCCACAAACAAAAGCAGGGATACCATAAAAGGTACATGCAAGTGGAGTTTTTAAAAGTATCACCCCCCCCCCCCCCCCTTTTTTTGCGCATAGACAAAGAAACTGATTGATTTCGTTGCAACTGAAAACCTAGCTTCAAGCATCATTCCGTTCAAGCAGACATGCAACATGAACAATGTGCACCTTGAGAAGCTATTGGTCTGGCAAGCACGTACACTTTACAATTGAGCTGTGCTTGTCATTCAAAACCCCCTCTTTTTATAGGTAACGAGCTCACATGGTACAATTATAAAAAAAAAAAAAAAAGAGTTGGGTGCCTACAAGTCATTCGCTTATTTTCTCCACAGCAGCAGCATCCAAGATTATGTTCAACATTGCTCATGTGCACCTTTTGAACTAGCATTGGGAACCCTATGCTTACTTCAGCTGTGAGTGCAACTACTGCCTCCCTCTGGCCCTACCACCACTTCCCCTGTGGCTGTGCTGCTGCCCACCTGAAGAGGAACCGTAGCGTCCCCCGCCGTCTCCCCCAGCGGCCCAGCGCCTATTGCCCCACGGGGCACCTCCTCCTCGAGGGGGACCACCCCGGCCACGGCCCCCTCGGCCCATAGCAGGCGGTGGAGGGCCCCCTTCGTGATGCTCGGAGGCAGGGTGGTAGCTCAGGCCCCCCCGGCGGCCCCCACTTCCCATCGGAGGAGCACCCAGTTGGCTCCGAAGCTGCTGGTCTATCTCGAGCTTCTCCTGGCGCAGCTTCTCCACCTCCTAGGTTGCAAGAACACAAAATAATAAGATACAATGAGCTTGACAAAGCCAAACAGCTGGCTCCAATGGAGACTGCATATGCCTCCAGCGGTGGCCAAAAAAAGGTATTCGAAGTTGTAAAGCAATATGCTGAAGCTTATCAGGCAACTACGAGAAGCAGTATGTACGGCTGCTTCTGCATTTATAGATGCAACAAGAACAAAGTAAAAGACCCCGGGCAATGGGCAATGCACTAGAACAGGAAAGAGGAGAGCAGGCTCACCTTGAGATGCGCCAGGTGATACTCGAGGAGGATGCGGGCATTGCCAATGCTTTCCACTGTGCCCACAAATACAAAGGGTACCTGCAAAACAACGAAGAAACTTTCCTTCACGACATGATAATACTGGAAAAGCACTAAAAGATTTATTCCGGATAGTAAATTGTACACAGCCCAACAAAACTACCAATGCTGACATCACCAGCAGCCCCTTATCAGTGGAGCAATTCGGGTACACTGCAGTATGGAAACTGCTGCTCGACTCATGTGTGAAATGGCACACTAGAGCGGAAAGGACACTGTACCCTCCCTTATAGGATCCAAAGGTGAAACACATTTCTTCATTTGGGTGAGTGCATGCTTCACAAGCAAGTGAAACGAAGGAGGCATTTCACCACACTGGCAGTTTATACGTGCGAAGGATGGAAGAAGGAAGGCAACCAAGCAGTCCTTTCTTTTTCAAGTGGCGATCATAACATCACAGGGTTATTGCTCCACTACATTTGAAGCTAAAGCATTATTTTCCATTTATTCTCCTTTAAATGCAGCATCCCATGCCTGTCATTGTTGAGGCGGTTGTCCTAACACACGCTGCACGGGTTTCAGTCCCTCTACAAAAGTAAAGAAGAAAAGCCACTCAGCAACTACACTAAGCATTGTGGCAGTAAGGCACTTCTAATGAGCAGTCACTATTAAAGGGACCATGAAATGGTTCTGTGATTACGAACGCACTGAGTGGATAGTACAAGTCCTGACCATTAGCAGACCAGTATCTACATTGAGTGTGCAATTTAAATTCACTGCAAGATCTTAAATATCAGCATTACTACAGGTTGGAAATACTCAACCAAAAAAACAGTAAGAGAAACACAATATACTACTATCACAATCTTGCTTAATACACTTGCAAAATTACAGTGAATAGCAAATGTCTGGCGTGCTGCATGTTGATGTAAGCTGCGTGACCTGTGTTGATTCTGAGGTTTTTCTGCCCCCCCTTTTAAGACCATGATTCAAGCCTGCCGCATTGCAGGCTACAAACCTCATGAATGGGGACATGTCAAGCTACAACATGGGTACTTGTGCAAGGCAACATGGAAGAAGAGTTGATGCAGAGGCATGCGAAAACCACGGGATTTCGCGGTCTGATCAATGCCAGAATCCATGAAATTATGGCTGTAGTTCCAGTCCGATGATACCTCCATTTCTGCACTGACATTTATAAGAAACCACAGCCAACTTTTTGTCTGCATACTTTTTAGAAAATCCAGATTATTGGTGCAGTCAACCTCAGCACTAAAACGTCCATGGGTTGAAAGTAGGAGTCACTTCCATCGCTTCACATTATAAGCTGCAAAACTACCCAGACTGCAATCTAGGACATACCACCATCTTATCGTCAGCAAGTGGAGACAGCGAAATGAGGGTCAGTCCTGCAAAGTCCGGGACAGTTAGTAACCCTAGCCACACTAAGATAGCTGTAGAATAAAAAAAAAAACTGCTGCTAGCATGGACCCAGCAGGTAAACGGAGTCCAGAAAGAAGATAATGCCCGTAAATGCCTAAATACAAGGTTCTTTATGTATGGTGTGAACGTATAGTGTGAATCTAAAGCCTTCTAGCTGACAATTTAAAAAGCACCATCTCAGGGATTCTTTAGGCACAATTTTGCTGTTACATTTATGCAAGCCTCCCAAGTTCAAATAGAAACAGCTAGTGCAATATATCAGATCTAATGTTCCTATCACAAACACACAATTGTGACAAAATGCTCGAAATGATACACAGCACTTGGGCATACATCGACCGAAGTGTACCAGAGGTCAAGCAGTCAACATGAGAAAGTGCATGCAATCTTTTCCGACAACCCAACTGCACCACATGCTTACAGAGACAGGTCAAGCACCAGCCAGCCTTGCCCAAACCCATGGTGCGTGCAAAAGCAACGTGAAAAACTAGCATGATGTGCTCCCAGAGCGCGTAGGAAATCCAACCAACTGCAGAACAAAACTTCACTTGAGTGAACTTCTTTGTTTCCAAATATTTAGCAGAATTTTAATGGCTTTTTGTCCAGCAAGCTTCATAACATCTCACATTAAAGAGAAAGAAATAAAGGGGGCAAAGGGGAAGGGAAAACCAGTGACCCCATCCTAACAACAGGCATGCTTTGACGGACCTGTACCAATACGAATGGAACACAGCTCACCATTGGGGGCCCAATAATGTCTGATGCATCCGCTTTTCCTTGCCATGTAGAATGGGGTAACTGTTGGAATAAAGCACTCTTGGACTGCACGCACTAGGGCCCAAAAACAGATGCATCTTTATGCAGTTCAGAACTGTAACCTTTTTGTTCTGCATGCTTTTCAAGTGAATGTAGGCCTGACATTTGCCGTTCATTCAAGTGAAGTTCTACTGCATGAAAAACCGACAGAATTACCTCACAGGACAGGTGTCACCAACATTACACTTTTAAATAGATACATCAGAATTGTTGGAAAGTAAGGTATATAAGTGAACTATGAAGTGCTGTACAATACTCCCTAAATTTCTCGCTGTGCATCATAATCGAGTGCATTGCAAGTGTTTCCCTCTTTTAACATTTCCAATGAGCGCTAAGGCTATAGTTCTGTTACCTGCCCCCGCGTGCTTAATGCAGGGAGGCACTGGTATCGTTGACTACTACTGTTTTGCTGTGAGCAGTCCTCAAATCAAGAAAGCAGCCTAGAAAGACACCGGGTCACTGTTTTCAATAGCAGTGAGCATGCCCTTGTTTCAGAGCTTCAGAGCAAGCAAACCTTAATATTATCCTTCATAAAGACCATCGCCCGAAGCATTTGCAGGACACATTCTTCGTCAAAAGCTTCGAAGCCATCCATTATTGCAATCACAGTCATGTTCAAACTGTATACAGGGCACCCACCTCTTTGGCCTTTCATCCTTCCAATACATGAATGATGAGAGGGCATTTCTCACTTCAAGCTATGCAGTGCTCTATACAGCTATGTGGTGCTTCAATAGGCACCACTACCAAATCTCATGAGTGACAGCCCCCATGGCTTCAAAGCTCTTGCTAAAATACTGCACACAAGAACAAAGCCTTAAAGAGCACTCTGCAAACAGCAAAAATGAAAGCCTCTTTCTAGCAATGTTAGCAAACGGAAACCCACCTCCTCTCGCGGGCTCTCGTTCTCGTTGTCACCCTCGATCTTGACCCGTACCACACCTGATTTGTCCACCATTTCCTGGATAATGCGGCCGTTCTTTCCTATAACCTTGCCTGCAGGAAGACAATGGCACAGTTTTTTGTCCCTATCTAAGAACAGGCACACAAATGTCTCGAGAGATTAAACTGTGTCAGGAGAAGGCTGACACCCCTGCACAAGTGCGTGCAGGCAGGCCTTCATTGCAGCGTAAATAACAATACGAAATTATGATTCATTCAGTCATATCAGCAAGAACATGCATTATTATAGGCACTGAACTCACTTCTGACTCGGACACATTTTGCTACACACTGAGCTATTCAGTTGTCCCTTGGAGTGCGCCAAGCCTCACTAATGCTCTTTGCAAGAGCTGCACCAGATGCCAACCACAAAAGTGCTGAAACCCACATCAGCCATAGTCTTCATCAAATGACATGAAGGCTGAAAAGCTCCATGCTTTTTAATGATTTTATTGTCTTTCCAGTACTGCTGCATTGGCCAGTACCTTCAGAGCTAGAAATGACGACGACAGCAACCATGGTTTCATCCACGGCAGGTGCATCAAATAGTGGTTCCACATCCCCTCTACATGCTTGTCTTCAGAACTTGTTTCTATCCCAAATCGTGTCTACTGTGGCTTTTTCTGCAGTGGCAGTGGACTGTCCGCCTGAATAGTTGCTGTATGTCCCAACCAGGCATCGATCTGTCATGTTTGGGAAGTATCCCCTGCCTTTCGTGCACACATCATTCCTTCTAGCTCTTGGTGTCGCCTTACCTCACCTTCCTTCCTGTTGTTCTCTCACTCAATGCTCAAATACCATGATGCTGAACCGTATCCAATGGGGGCAAGCAGGAGAGAGCTGTATGTTTCGCCTTCTTAAAGAACCACCATAATTTTTTTCCACGCATTATGCAGATATGTTTTCACGAGCAAATAGATGTTAATCCACTCTATGCTCTCAACAAGAATGTTTCTTGCATCTGCTAAGCGGAGCTCCCAGCAACATCAAAGGAAAATGTCCAAAAGCAGAACACAATAAAAGGACTCTGCCTGTCATATGCAGCACTTACCGACCAATAGCCTAGGCACTTGGATGGACTCCTCTGCATACTCCAGCATGCCCCGTGCTGTTTTCACGGACTCCTCCGTCTGAAATGAATAGCTGGGCGCTTAATCACTACAATAACAGTCTACAAAGCAGTGCGTTTGGCTTACAAAATACTTGTTAAATGTAATTACAGTAACTATCACCCACTGATTTAAAAAAATCAGGTAATTAAAACTTGCCCTCTGATACAGGCAAGCATATGCATTTAACAAATAAGTTTCTCATTAATTCAGACACATTTGGCAACACTCACATTGAGCAACCCATAGAGCATGTCGAATGCAAGCAGGGGGAAAAGAAAAAGGAAGATAGCACTACAGTAAAACCTCGATATAACGAAGTAGGTAGAATTGGCAATTTAGTCCGTCGTATCCAAACTTTGTTAAAGGGCTCCAAAGCACCCCATGATTTTTTTTTTTAAACATTTCAGACAAACATGCGCACTGATATCAGAACGCCGTCATGATCATCAATGTAAACCTGGCATCGCTACATGCCACGGGAGAGCAACAAAATGAACAAAACGACTCCATTCGCTTCTCCTGGCATTTCCTATGCTCCCCTGCTTGCCCTGGTGTCAGTAGGCTGTCTTGATGATGTCACCAGTTTCTGGTGCTGTCACTGGTCAAATGACTTCCGGCAAGGTCAGCAACAAACTATGCAAGCTCCCTCACCATGCCATTGTAGACAGCAGTGGCGGAAAAGAACAGAAACACCGACAGAAGGGTCTCCCTGTGAGGCTCTTCAACACAGTCACCATAAGGCTCCATAGTATTGGCAAGGTCATTAGCTGCACCCTTCGCACGACGAAAGGCCGGCACAAAGCAATAGAGCTGATTACACAACATTTGGAGGAGTATTCTGTGAGGAAAAGACAGCGCTGGCCAAACAACGCATAGCAAAGGAAAGAGTGAAATGAGCGGGGACCAGTTTTCAACCGTAAAACACATATGACTCCGTTATTACTGTGCCGTTTAGAAAAATTCTTGCGGCTGCGTATTCGTTCCCGACTCACGTACAACTGCAACGCTGAAACTAAATTTAGGCCTCTGGGTGGTTTACGGGCCCTTTAAATAGAATTTAGCACTTTTGTTGAACACGTTCCCCTTTTAGAGATGTGCACACATTGCAGCGTTGCTTTGGCTTTTCTAGTCTGTATAAGAAAAAATCTTGTGATTGGCTGTGAAGCCAGCTATCAGTAGCATGTTTGATATAAGCAATGTCACTAAAGCGGTGACCCTTCGGGTGTTTGTTCAAGTCGAGAAACAAATGGTAGTCAGAATGTGCCAGGTCTGGTAAATAGGAGGGATGGTGGACCAATCAGAAACCAAGTGTTTGGCTGCCACAGGTTTGGACGTGTGCAAAGATGCATTGTCCTGCAACAGAAGGATCCCTCTGGTCAACTTTCTCTGGCGTTTTCTTTTCACCTCCAACTGCTCCAGGAGGTTGCAATAGTAGCTTCCAATTATACAGTATACCCTCATTACAACAGATCTGTTTACAACATACCAAACTGTGGTGTTGGGCAGACCTTCCCATCTCTGTCACTGGTTAAATTTCTTTTACAATAAATTTTGATACAACGTATTATTCAGATATAAAAGCCTAAATTACAAGGCCAGCTAACTGGTCAGTACTCCTTTACAGCAGACTTATGCCCCGTGCACCATCCGAAATTCAGTAGCTTCCAACTTCAAACATCAGTTGAGAACATCCATAATGAACACAGTGAAGTACTGTGGTGGCAGATAAAGTCAACAGGGACATGCATAGTGTCCAAACTGTTCACTGCATAGCACAGTTAAAGCTTACAAGCTTCTATCAGAAAAGTTACAGAGGAATAAACCCATTCTTCGACCAAGTATGCGACTTGTAATTCACTCTGGATATAACACTCATTCAGTGCCTGCATAAATGTCTGTTTTAACAGTATTCGTATTCTACAAACTCTTTTTACAAAAGACCCAAATCTTCTTCACTATCAAGGTCTGTTGTAAGGAGATTAGACTGTACTGGAGCCCTGCAGGCAGTAGTTACGACAAACAAACACTTTTTTTATCCCAGAAGATGGCCACCATAAAATTCTTGGCTCATTTATGGGTGCTGAAAGGGGGTTCCATTTTGCTCTATTCCTGTGACTGTTCTTTAGTTTATGGGCCATAGATGTGGAGTGAGATTTTACGCTCGGTCACTAACTTCTCCAAAAAGATCTTTGTATCATCAAAATGCGCTGAAACAGGTATCTCTCGATGTCTCAGCACAGGCCACCAGCACTGGAAGAAAGGTGGCTTGACTTGGCGGCTTAGAACAACGCAGTTTCGATTTCAGAACGGATTGCAGCTGAGACCATTTATAACATAATCGCTTATAGTGCAAAACAGATTATGATGTGGTTTTTTCTGATGCCCGTTTACCCTCCCATAGAACTTAATGTATACGCATACCGCTTATTGTGGAGCTCCGTGAGATGAAAGACCAGTTATAATGCGCCCGAGATGAGCGCAACGAATCACCATGAAGGAGAAAAAAAGCGCGAGACGAATGAACAAGGAGCGGAGGCGATGGAGAATGCTGCTACGGCCGTTTGTCAGCTCCGAAAGTGCGCTCCGAACAGAATGCGCGCCTGCAATCGCATGATGTCCGCGTTACCGCTGTTTGTCTCCAGTACTTTTATTTAAAAATTATTTCACGCACACTGCCACTGAATCGCCCCGTGAACGTGATTTGTTATGCAACCGGTCCCTGTGTTGTTAGGGGCTAGCTTTGCGTACGTCGCGCCGCCCGCAACCCCACAAACTAGGCCTAATGAGTGCTACCTTTTCAGGGCTGGCTGCAGATACGGTGGCGCGGGCAACTGTGGTTCATGGCGGCCGCATTTAAAACAACGAATCATTTCAACAACGGAAGCGGGGACATGGATGGCAGGTGCAGCACTCGAATGGCGGCTTGCAGTCACTACGTTCTTAACTTCGCGCACGCATAGGAGAACACGAAGGCTAGCGTGTGCAGTAATCGATTCCCGTTTCTGCGCGTCTGGTCCTGCGTGAAGTCCACATAAACGACGACGTTGCTATAGTAGGCCCCCTCCCCCATTTTTTTAAGCGGGTGCAAGCAGCCCCGTTGTGCGTTTCGAATGTCTAACACACGCCGCTACCTGCTCTCTGTTTTACAACCGTGTAGACTTTGAAAAATGTTGTGTTGGTTACAGTGCGGTACCGCTTATAGTGCGGGTATCTGCGATTCCAGCGACTTACGTTTTAAGTGGTCTATGCTGTACAATTCTGCCAGGGGTTAACTTGCACGGGTTCCACCGTTGAAAGCCACTCCTGTCAACCTCGGTGCAACCGAAAGACAGCTGTCTGGCCCAGCATTTCCATCATTGTTATAGTGATCCGTCAGCATAGCTGAAACTAACACTCAAGAATTTGAAGAGGCCAAGAAAGCCTTGAAAATTGCAGTTCCACATTAAGTGCTTCAGTTAGCACTACGAAACCCACCTGGAGATTTAAGGCAACAAGAGACTTATCGTACAGTAGAATCTCAATAAACGGAAATTCGTTACAAGAAACGGAACAACTGCCCTGCAGTCGGCTGTTTTGTACAACGGCAATGTAAAAAAATTTGCGTTAATTGAAACTCAAATTTTCCAACCACCGCGTAAACAGATCCGAGAAAAGACTGCGCAGTTGCAATCACGGTACGCATCATGGCAACCTCCCTCCCTCCTTGGTTTCCATTTCCAGTGGTTTCCGACCTTCTCGCACACTCCACATGTTGCACCCGTGTCGATTGCTTGTAGTCTGAGTGTGCTCGCAGTTGTGTGCAGGTAGGCTTAAGCCTTACAGCCTTTGTTCAGTGTTCTATGCAACATATTGCCAAGTGAACATATGATGGCAGCGTAGAAACAACGGCTTCAAGAGTGGTAGCTTCTCAATAAAGCCGCTTGAGTCCCGAAGAGCACCTTGGTGGGAATTCTTCAGGACAAGGACAACCTGCGGCAGGCTTTCAAATCGTCACAGCTTGGTCCGCAAAGATAAAGACCGAGTGACTGAAGACGAAGCTTTGGAAACATGCCTGAAGGTTTGGCTATGGACAGTAAGCAGTGAAAACATTCACGTCAGCAGGCCATTCACTTGTGCGAAAGCAGAATTAGTTTTTCAGCTCGGCACAGAAGCCTTTTCATGGCTAACCTGGTTCAAAGAACGAAATGGGCTAGTTTCTGCACATAACGTACCATTTTGTACCATAAAGTTTCGGCCTACTATGTACCATTCTCCTCATTGCCTAGATTTTCACATAATGAGGTCCATTTCCATGGAGACCAAGAAGCGCAAAACAATCACAGGATGCTGTACCTATCCTTTGTACAAATGTAGCTCCTGACAAAGGGAACATATTTCCCAGTCTCTAGAGTTTCTGTTTAACAATGATCCACTTTAGTTGTAGGGAAGAAAATAAAAGGAAGGATGAAACAAGAACCCACCTCGCCAAATATCTTGAATGTGCAGGTAGCCTCCTGGAGCTCAATGCCTGTGACACCATCCAGCTTCCGAGCATTTTGGATGTTGGCCCCATGTGCCCCAATGGCCAGGCCCATCAGGTCCTCTCGCACACTGAATTCTTCCACAAAGCCAGAGCTCGACTGGAGCCGCGTGCTCTGCATTTTTCAACACATTCCCTTTTGCTTCCACAGTGTTAGGAAGGTGTATGTCAAATTACTAGAACACTGTAGTCTGGTGCTGGACTAATTCAACCACCATGGGAATCACAGGGGTCGAAACATGTGCATTCTTTCTTCACTTCCATGTACAGTCACTTGCATAATTAGATACGACTTACATAATGCAACTGAACTCGCAGCACAGTATTACAGATTGCCAGGCCACTCATATACGCATGCCTACCAGCCTGGGGACCCACAAAAATTGGGAACAGAGCAAAGGAAAGTGAGAAGATGCAAGAAAAATAAATAAAATTACCTATGCTTTGTACTAATTGTTTCTCGGGGCCACAGCTATGTGATGAACGGGTATGAACAACCAGCAGCGCAGCAAAGCTTTTAGATGAGAGCTGCCACACTGGTACAACTTCATAATGTAATTATACCACGCACGTGCTTATCTAAGGTTCAAAACACTATGTATCGTAAAAGCGTGGCCCCTTCCAGCACTTGCTGGAATGGGCCATGCTTCCTGCAGTCGTGGTTGCACACTTGTGCGCTACAGCGGCAAGGTCACCTCCAAAGAGCCATTGCACAGATCCCACAGCACCTAAGGGCACTGTTTATGGCTTGCAGTGCTTAAAATGACAGCAGTGTCAAAGGTGTATGCTGTAGGACAACGCAAAAAAATCGCTCTTCTCTGAGGCGTTACGAATTTCGCTTGCGGGAAAAAACGAGGATAGAGACGTTTACATCTTGTGGGCGCCCGCACACACCAGCTCGCTCGCCGGGAATGAGGCGGCGCACGGGGCGGCTCGAGGGCTTACGGACCGAGCCGCCACCGTCAACACCGCCGCCGCGACGTCGAGCGGGGACTGGGAGTGCGAGGATCGCCTCACCAGTTTCAGGGACATAACGCAGCACTACAGATTGGCCAGGTGCAAATTTCCACCACCACACCAAAAGCTGAACAAGAGGCAGGCGGTCATGTGGCGACAGCTGCAGACACGAACTTTTCCGAACCCGGTGATCTTAAATCTCTGTTACCCAGAGCTTTATTCTTCAACCTGCAAGTTTTGCGAAGCCAGGGCAACTCTGGAACACATGTTATGGGAGTGCGAAGGAGGTCGGGTTCCCGACGGGGACGCAGCCTCGCACCGAACGCGCTGGCAGGCTGCACTGCTCAGCTTCGACCTCGAGGACCAACTTTGGGCCGTCCAGCGGGCCGAGGAAGCCTCCAGAGCTCAAGGGCTCGTGGATGACACCTAGGCGGGGATATTCGCCCGAATCCCCAAACAACTCGTCGGACTTGTATAATAAAGTTGTTTCCTCCTCCTCCTCTATTTTTGTTGATGCAGGTTCTCCACCGAGATGAAAATAACAGAATAAACTGTAAATAACTATGACTTCAAGCAGATGCGGTGGTGGTACTACTGGGATAACAGAAAAACCAGAGGCCTCTTCCTCTCCCTTTACATTGGTAGGCAAAGGCACAAGTCGCACAGCAAGCTGTCAGGTATCCGCGAGTCCAGAAACTTTTTGGCACCGCTGTCCTTTTAATACTTCCTTCTCAGAAGATTTGTGGCCATGGTGTTACAATCGGAGGAGTTAGCAGGCATGTACAATATAAATGCAAGGCAATATTGTACAGCTAAATTAATACTCCAAAGCTCCTTCCGTTGTTAAAGAACAATATGCAGATATTGTACAATGGTTCAGCTTAGTTCCCTCAGAGCTGCCCCTCGGCTAGGGGGACTCCATGATAGCAAGACACACATATAGAGTAATACTGACCACACGCAGTAAACAGGCACTTACATCCAGCTAAAATATAATTTAGTTGTTACACTATACCTTCAGCTACATGAAGATCTTAACAAGAAAAAAACAAAAAAAAAAAACGAGTTAGGCTACAAGAGCAATAAAAGCAAATACAAATACATACATACAAAAGGCTATGAAAGCAGCAAGTAGCTTACATGTTTCACTGCACTTTAACCCTTGTTAAAGGTTGAGTGGTGAAAAATGCACATAATACTGATCACTCCTATGCTGGTTGAATAGCAATATCAGTCGAACAACACCACCAGAGTTTGTTGGTCTATCAACCATGGTACAGCAAAACCTCGTTAGGATGTACCTGACAGGGACGTGGCATAACCATACATAAAATGGTGGCCCACACGAATTTCAACATACAAATTTGTATTTACAGATGTGCTCCACCCCTACCAACAAAGAAATAAGTGCAATTCCGTAGTAAATGCGTAAATTACCCCTACAAGGCCTTTCCTTTCCATTCACCGAAGTGCAAAGACATCCCGGCTCTTTTTCAGGAGAGCATGATCCCATACAGCACCAAGAGCAAGGAGCATTTCGAAACTACTATGATACCAAACTCTGCCGCTGTTGCAGCTGAGCGGTTCCTGAATGTATGCATAGTGTATAAGCAGCGATTAGCTACAGAGCCAAAACCTGCACCTTTTCTCTGAAGTGTGCTATCTGCTGAAACATGCAGTGCGTTATTCCTAGTTGGTTGTACGCAGCATGTCACCTGCAAGCTAAAAGAGCCTTTGTCTCCTGCACTGTATGTTCATGTTTGTTGTGGAATTGTCTGCACCGTAAGATTTCTTCATACCCGTTACACTTGCAACCGTGGATAGGTACTTCGAGTATCTTTTAGAATCAACGCAACCAGGGGTGGATGCAGGATTGTCCATGGGGGGGGGGGGGTCAGCTTAAGGGAAGCCCAATAACTGAAGCTGAATATGGGGCGTAAAAACCCATTTTCACACATTTCAGATGCACATTTTCAAATGCAAGACTCTGCATTTGACGTGACTAAGTAGTCTCTTATCAGGATGTTTTTAAAATGATCTTCCTCTTGGGGACATACATTCAGAAATTAAAAGAGGGGAGGGGGGGCAGGACATCTGGAATGCGCCCCTACTGATCCGCAATTGAGTACAACAATGATGATCTGCTTTCTGAAATCAAGACTAACTTGACTGCAAATCTAGCAGTCCTGCACAAGGAGGACAGAGCGAACGGCAGAACAATGTGTTCCAGCTGTGGCCGACAAAAAAAGTGCACAGTATGCTCACATGCCACACACACCATGGAGCAGATAGCCAAGAATGGCTATCATGGCAGGGTTGTCAGCATACTGACAAGTTCATCACATGCTGCCACTTGTGTCCCCTTTCCCTATGCTTATCACACTGACACACCTATCACTCGCAGGTTGTTTCTTGTACTTACAGACAACTTTTCACAGCACATTGTGACATCGGCCAACCCATGAGTTGATGGACAAGGCAAACCTTCATGCTAAGAAAAGGCACTACACTATGCACCAATCAGTAGGCACCGGATGAGCTACTATGGATCAGCTGGATTAAGCCCTATACAGAGACTGTCGGGAATATACAGCAACTTTGTTCTAACTCTCAGTATTTTCAGAACAGGTACATATTAACGAGGTTCTACTACGCATGAGACTATGATCCTATCCATGTAAAACTGTCACATAGCGTAAATGTCATGCATTGATATCATGCAGTAGCCCAGTGGAATACAAGGGCTCACATACCGTATTTACACGATTGTAGGTCGACCCTCTTTTTCAAATTTGACAATCCAATGTTGGGGGGTCGACTTAGAATCGAAGTCGAACCGTGTGCCGCTAGTAACGGCAAGAGAAACGAGAAATTAGGGGTGCTGCTAGGTGGGGACAGCTTTGCGCCCTCGTTTCCATGGTCACGGCCGAAGCGTAGCATATTAATTTACCATTGCCTACATTCTAGCGCAAGTAAAGGTGATGCCGACTTTGAAAGTTGGCATTCCCGATGTGTGCCCTTTGGCCACCATACTTAGAGCGCCTAACCTCCTACCGTCGTGTTCGGAAGTGCATTAACGTGAATGCACGGCGATACGTTAGCGCCGTGCATTGAATCAAAGGACTCGCTAGTACTCATTTTGTTTATTTGAGACAAACAAAACGCTTCTTGAATGCGAGTAACGTACTCATGAATAAATGGAAATCACGAGCGCCCACTTCCATCTGCCGCCATGTTTGTTTTGGTATCGCGCGGCAGCCGCTGGTAGCCGCTGCCGGTGGCTTTGATGGAGTCATCTCGCAGCGAATGTGTTCTCTTAATTGCGCATGATTATTGCGCGTTTTTATGCAAAAGCTGTTCTTTTTTAAAATCTACCGAGCGCGCACGGCTCTTGTGGGAGCATCAACCGTTGATGGAAGAGCCAACGTATAGGGGGTACTGGTAGTTGACGGAAGAGCTTCGCTTTGGTACAATTTTCAAAGCGGCCGTGTCGCCGCGTGCGTCTGTGTTGTGCTGAATCGTGCCGTCTGTCATGAGTGCCCTGGGCCCCAAGAACTAACGGCGCTCGTTCACAGCAGCGTTAAACGGGCTGCTATTCTCCTTGCCGAGGAGACTAACAACTGCGCAGCAGTGGCGGGTTCAGCGTGAGGAAATCTCATGCAACTCCAAGCGGCGTGGCTTTCGCGGGCCGAAGTCTGGACGCTTTCCGGAGCTGGAGAAGAAGCTTGCGGCATACGTGACTGATTTACGTGATCGGTCGCGGTTGGTCACCTGTGATATGATCACGCAACAAAACAAGGCCGTGTCTATGCTTCTGAGGCAGGGATAGCAAAGGCTCACTTCAAAGCTAGCAGGGTTTGGGCATTGAAATTTATGAAGAGGGCAGGCTTTTCTCTGCGTCGACGCACCAGCGTGTGCCAAAAGTTGCCGGCCGCATCGGCAATGCGGACCGTGTACTTCGACATGACCAGCAATACGACAGTGACCGTGAAGGGTGCACGCGATGTGAACCGTGCTTGATTCTTTTTTTTTTTTTTTTAGGGAGGCAATGTTAGGGGGGTCGACCTACATTCGAGTCGACTTACAATCGTGTAAATACGGTACTCGCGAGTACAACCTCATATGAAATTATTAAGTAAAAATGATCGAAGTTATTAGATAAGAAGCTGCATCACTGGTGGAGTTAAGTACTTAAAGGATGATTTCAGCAAGGTGCTACATCGTATACCAACTTCACTGTGGTTTCATAGTGGAAGCCATGCAGGTGGGGAGTGCTAGAGACTGTGTCTAGGTTCAACAAAACCTGCATGATGCATCGCAATGTGCAATCCAACTTGGAGATGGTTTGATTAGACTTGGTCCGTTTCACAATCAATGCGCTTCTGCAACTCCATGTCACAATGGACTAAACTAAGCTATCATAATTATATCACTTCTTGGAAGGTCAACGCTATGCATGCTTAGTGCTGTATGGAATTCATACTGTTAAGTCACTCTGGTAAAGAAACATGTTCAACGGCACCGTAAACAATGTCAGTTTTGCTTTAAGTACTAAAACCTTAACGTCAAACTGTTATGCCATGCAGTTAGTATAACTGATCATGCATACTCATAATAGAAACAAGTGTCGCCAAGTTGCACACCTGCAAGCAAATGCATATGGACAACAGGTGCCTAGAAAACTGTATGTGTGCATGTCTCCAGCAAACAGACTAGTACTTCAGATATGGACAAACGCTGCAGTTTAACTGTCAATTACTGTTCTGGTGTGCACACACACACTGCACCAAAACATTGTTTCCATGCAACCAACAGTCCATATACAATTATCAGCAAATGTATGAGAGATGAACATGTGAACACTACACAACTTAAAGGACATTTCTGGAATATATGAATAAAAAGCACAAATTGCAACATGATCTCTGCCAAATAAGCATGCAGCAAGATGTTACTATCTTCTCTCGCAGGCACTTCCCAAGCCTATTTTGCTCTGGATGAGTCATGCACACAAAGCAAGCTGCGGTCCCCATGCTCAAAACAATGCTCAACAAATGCACACACACACAGGCATGATAAGGGTTAGCACACACACCTTTTGCTTTGAATTCGGGTCCCCTCTCTGAGAAGACTTACGACTCTGCAAAGGGAAATATTGCAAAGCACACTCCAGTTGGCACAGCAGCAGTTAAAGAGCGACAGCCCTGTCAGCTAATCATAGGGCACACCTTCCACACAGCTCTCCTTGTCTCACACAAGTGCCCAGCACAAGAAAAGCACACCTCAAGCTGGGACTGTGGTGGAAGTTAATATAAGCTGCATGTTCATTCAGTTATCACTTGCTCAAGCAGCCAGGGAACAAGGCAACAGCGTGGCATTGAATTCATTGCAAGTAACAAACACCTGGGCAGCAAGCACCAAAGGGACTCTGTGCAACGCGACTGCCTGTAGCTAGCCTGCAAGTTCCCAGCTGAGAAAAGTGAGCCTGCAAGGCACCTGCAGCCTTCAAGGCACCTGCAGCTACTGCCCAATCGAACACCTGCATTATTCCATACTGTTTCCCTGATATGATGCGCTCGACAAAATTCGACAGCCTTTTATGGACCATTTCTTCTTCAGGTCAATGTCAGCTGTACTAGCAAGTAAAGTATGTCTGAGGCTGACATAACGTTGAAGGTTTGCAATTACCAGAACACGAGAAAGGTAATGGTTCCACAAGCCACCAATGCAAATACAAGTTATTTGCAGCTACACAAAAAATTAACATACATTTGACAATACCACTGTCTCCACCATAACAAGAACTAGGCTTAAAAATTGAGCGTAATTTTCCTAAATTATAGAATTTCAGATAGCAATTAGCTGCAGGTGACTGATGTCTCGATGATGAGCCATTGCATAAATTTTCAAAGCGGGTACCTCTACAGCACTTTGCACAACTCATAAGTGATTGCACAAGCCGCAAGGACACAATATTGTAACTTCAACACAACAGTGCTCTAAACTTTTGTGACTTCTCTGATGAACTGATGTAACTTCTTTCTTTACCAATCTTTATTAAAAGTACAAAGGAATTTTTTTCAGGATGGCTGCATTCAAGTTAAGAGTGAACATAATTTAAAATCCCATGAAACAGCCTCGTCTACTAACAATTTCATTATAACAGAACTCTTGCCTGCCTTTACAGGCGCAAAATGGGAGAAAATTTCATTAAAGTTGCCAGTCAACTAGGGCAGATAATGTAGGGCAAGGGGTGCTGCTGAACTGGCTCCTGGCAAATTCAGTCTTTGTCGATAGTTCCTGACAGCGGGCACAATTTAACACTAGTGTAGTTTATCAGACAGTGAAAGTTTACTTCATTATTTCACAGGAATGGTAGAAATTAACCAAACATCAAATTACCAAGAGTACCAAGAAAACAATGAACAAACGTCTACCACATCAACGCACTTGTATTTTCTGGGTACATATCCTGATATTATTTTGCATAACAACAGTCTAAATGTCTCCATTCTGGTCATCTAGCAGCTTTGTTCGCAATGCATGTGGTGCAAAATCTCCGTGTCTCAAGTCACACGAAGCACTCCATTGTTAATGGCACCACGAACACCACCACGCATATGTGGTGATAATTCTTTTGCTCATAAGTTGGCTGGTTACACATAATCTGTTCATAACAAGAAGGGGGGGGGAGAGACAATAAGCACCATATTCACCGTGCATGAAGCTGCAGCTACCACACATTAAGGAAAAAATGTAGTACATGGAGAGTCTTTTTTTGTCCCACAACAGCAATCATCATCTAGCATGCTCAGAGTTCTTGAAAGCTTCGGCTCGCTCCACATCAATCACAACAGAAAACTTTGTATGCGAGACAGATGGATTACTACTGTGGGATAGACAACCCAAATGCCAATGCTCTTTATTTTTTAACAGTGCTGTGATGTCTAACAAAGCATCCATGCAGCTCTGAAAGCATGCGCAATGACTTGAAACTTTACTGTGTGTCAAATTCGCTGAGTATGTAACCGTGGTCGCTGGCAATGTGAGCATCGGCATACATGCAAACTCCCAATTTGCCCAGAGGAGCCAAGAGTATGCACGTGGCCATAAAGCTCCTAATTAACAGCCCTCACCCAACTGCAAAAGGAATGCTTTGGTCATGAGGAACCTCAACAGACAGCCGCGGGACATTCCCTCAACTCCGTTATTTCAAAAAAAAGGGAGGCTGCCATGTCTGTGTGGCCCCTATTATTGAAGGTTCGGCATATGAGTTACATTTACTTTACAAAAAGCTCGTGATAAGATCTGAAAAACACACCAACCATACGAGTACAGTTTTAAGCTCAGCAGGGCAAAAACACTGCCTCTACAAAACCAAAGTGTCACATGCATGAATGTTTACATTTCCATAGTGTTAATGGACTGTAGGACAGCCTTTTTCACCCTTTGACATCAGCTTCACTGCCATACTAGAGCATTACGCAGTGAAGCGTGTTAATTGCGGGAAGGGTACACTTATGCAGTGAAGCGTGTCAATTGTGGGAAGGGTACACTGGCTTTCACGGGTCAGAACACATTTTCATACTCTGTATAAGTAGACCGAGTACAGTCAAACCTCGTTAATACGTAGTTGGCCGGGAATGACGTTTGGGTACGCACTAAGCGATGTACGAATTAACCGTCAGTACCGGTTTAGTGGCTACTAACCAGCCAAAAATTTTGAACGTCACGAACCCCATAAACACACTCACGCACACACAGGCACGCAAGCTTTATTCAAGGGCAGGCAGCAAAAAAATCTGTTATTTTCACTTGCCACCGTGGTGGCCTCGCCGCGACGACGGCATCTCAACTCAACTGAATTGCACAGGTTTAGCGACGGCATCAAAACCTGTGCAATTCAGTTGAGCTGTGAAAGTTAGCGCTTTCTCAGTAAGAAGCGGTCCAGTGACAGGCAGGTTCATGCTCCGTGCCTTCTTTAACCAAAGAAGCAGGGCCTTTTCCACTTCGGGAAACGCAGAGTCTCTGATGCGGCACCTCTTCAGATTGCTGCCTGTGCCGCCCCTCAACTTTTCGCGAGCGTTCCATATCCCGCACACAGTCGTCAGAGGCAAGTCCTTTTCACGGGCTACGGCAGAGTTCTTCGCTCCATCTTCAATGGTGCGAATGATTTCCAGTTTTTCCTTAACACTCAAAACGCGACACTTCGGCATAGCAGTCCTCACGTGCGAATTAAATCGCACAACACGCGCACCAAACAATAAAAAAAAATACGCCGTGCAAAAGACCGTTGTTAAAGAACACACCACTGTACAAAACACCACCGGCGGACACGGGAGAATGAAAGAAAAGAAAAAAGAAGAAACGTGGCGGATTCCAAAGTGTGACAGCGAATTCCCCTACCGTCAGCCGCTGCGGACTAACAAAAACCAATCGCGTAGGCCATGCAAACAAAAAATACGTCAACATGGCGAATCTCGAAGGCCATGCTTTTGCGCGCTTTGATAAGCAACAGCCGTACGAACAAAAAATACGTCAACGTGGCCATGTTTTGACGTCACTATCGCTGCAGTTTACCAATCTCGAAGGCCATACTTTTGCGCGCTTCGATCGGCAACAGCCGTACGAACAGAAAATACGTCACCGTGGCCATGTTTTGACGTCACTGTCGCTGCAGTTTACCAATCTCAAAGGCCATACTTTTGCGCGCTTCGATCGGCAGCAGCCGTACGAACAGAAAATACGTCAACGTGGCCATGTGTTGACGTCACTATCGCTGACAATTTTAGTCCGGTCGTCGCCGCTAGTGAATCGAACGTCTATGCAAGTGAAATTTTGCCGATTTTCTGCCTGTGAACATATAAAAACAAGAAAATGGTACGTACTAACCGTATGTAATGCAACAAGCGACTACGGCTTAAGCGGTCAGCCAATACATGGGGTTCAATGGGGACTGGGTGGGGGAATCTTGGCGACTACGTTTAAACCGGAGGTACACATTAAGCGGGTACGTGTTAACGAGGTTTGACTGTAATAGAACATGTGTGCGATTACGCATGTGCCCTATTACAAATGAATGTCAATGTCTACAAAATTTAGTGGGATGGGTCAGGTCTGTGTATGGCAACACTGTGGCCCGAGAAACAATACAGAGACGTGCCAGTCTTTTGCTACATGTGCACCCCCAGCCAATTCGCCTCAACAAAGACAAGTTCCACAGGCTCCAACTAGCAACCAAAGAACCACCGAGATTGCATGTGAAATGCTGCACTGTATAATAATTTACTAGATGTGCACACACTATAGAACATTACACCCAACAAATACGAAATGCACTGTTACAGGGATGCCTCTGCAGCTGAAAGCTGAACCACGTGGGGCTGGTATATCACACTGTTTAGTGTTAAGATGCACAAGAGATATGTTCAAAGTTTTCAGTTGGTGTATGACTGGCTGCAATCGGATTCTTTATGCCATATTTAACTTCATTCTACATTCGAAAGGGGCATTCACAATTAGTGCTATTTCAACTACACCTAAACCTGCCTATAACAAACGTAGATATGATGGACTCCTTGATATTATAAAGTTTTCCAATTCCCTGACAGAACACCATAGAAGAACATGTACCATATCTACCCGCATAACAATCACATTTACTTCCAGAAAAACTGAAGCGTAGCTCAGATTTGATTGATTGATGTATGGGGTTTAACGTCCCAAAACCAGCTCTGATTACGAGAGACGCCGTAGTCCCACCGACAAGGGAGTGTGAGGCAGTGCCATCCCAAATGGCGTGCATGCAGCCGCAATGGCAAGCTCGCTTCTGCAGTGCCGCCAGCGCAACACGAGGACGGCATTTGCCTGTGCAGGGCCTTATCTTTCTCCCCTGTATCACTCGAGCCGGTGACACAATTACTGCCACCTCCCTTCAAACCTCATCTGTTCCCAGTGGCTTGTGCGCCACCAGCGCCACTACTACTGCCGCTTTCCATGTATCTTTTGTTTATTTAGCCATCATGCTGTTCGCATCCGCTTTTCTGTCTCTTTTTTATCACACAGTGTACATGCGTGTGAGTTTACTCGCACATCCATGCATTCAGTCACTTTGGCGTATCATTGCAAGAATCAGTGTCTTAAAGGGACGGACAACCAATTTTTAAAGTACCCAAGTTATTTGGTTTCTTTATTTGAACAGCAAGCTTACCGGTCAGATTGCCCAATCATGCAATGACAACGGGAAAATCGCTGTAAATCATTTTTTATCAGGATTTCCTGCTTATGAAGTCTTAATGCAATACATGTTGCAAACAGTGGTTCACAGCTGTCGTGTATTTGCACCGGGTTCTGGCCCCGACAGAGCGCGTGCGCGCAACGCCTGGGAGACGCTGCCCGCATGCACTGCGGTTAGAAGCAGATTTCACTTGCCTTGAGGGCAGTGACGCTTGTCAGCGTCGACTCCTTTTGCTGCATAGAAAGCGAATAATAAGACTGGGATGCGTTTTTATGTATTGACTGCAATTTTAAGACCGAGTTATGGTCGTATGAACAGCAGCAGGCGACGTGCAGTAATTCATCGACTCCAGAAAGCAGTAACAAGGCTTCACCGCCAGGCTACTCGTTTCATTTAAGGGGGAGACACTGCTCTTAGAGACAAAATATCATGAAAAAAATCGATTTTTGGAAAGTGGTATTTTTGCAACATACAGGCAGTGCTGCAGATGCTGACCAAATTTCTCATATCTCGGACTGATATTTCAGCCACAATAGCAGTTTATATCCCCAAGGCAAGCTATATTTTGGCTATCAAAAAGCAAGAAAAACGGGCTTTTTTCATGCCAAATTGCTGCTGAGCTACATATGTTGCAGTAGTAGGCATCGAGGTTATATCCCCAATAGCCACAAATCACCTGCAAGTATATTTCAATACTCTGTATTACATTTGGTTCAAAATGAGCTTTATTTGTTTTCTTGCTTTTTCTCAGAAAATGCTTTTACTCACTCTGCTTGTTTAGTGCGGCAATTTCTCAAAGTCTAGAAGAGATACAGCTGTAATTTTTTTTTATATGTGATGCTGAATGCATAGAGCTTGAACTGCTGCAAGCAGATTGTTCTTTTTCTCTTTCTATAATTTTTTATCTGCTTTTGTTCAAGTTCATTAGTAGCTGTGGCATAAACATCTAAGCTTTGATGAGCTCCTAAATTGTTATTTGTTGTTGGATTTGAAAACGGCTTGCAGCAGTTCATTCCTTATGTATTCTGCTTTGCATTCATGCCCTAAATTTAACTTTCTGCCCAGTTGATTTTTATCTATTGTCTTACCAATTATTAGTAATTAACATCTAATTATTCGATAACTAATTGAGTGACAGAAAAAATAGCCGCATTTTTGAAATCAGCACTAGAAAATACATGTACCTGTGCTTTTAAATTGAATTTGGTTAAAAAAATAAAGAAAATAGCTTCAGGTACCATGTCCCCCCTTAACTGCAATTTCAGTTGTCGGTCCCTTTAATGGAGATACGGCCCGCTTGTCATGCATAAGCTTGGCTTTCATTGCACGTAAATAGAGCAGTCTTGCCCAATTTTTTTTTTCTTTTTTGTGGGCAACCGTGCCATCCCTACCAAAAAGCCTATCGATGAGACATCGGAGAGGCACTGGTGGAAAGTGTTCGATATCACAGTGACGACGACGAATCTTCGGAGGTCGATTTGAGCTATGCCTTCCCCGTTTTTAATGCGAAATAGATGTGTTCGGGGCTGGTATACATCCCGTTGCCCCTTTGTTTCTGCTGTGTTTCTTTTTCAAATTTTCACGCTAGAAATGGATATAACAAAAGCCTCCCTAAATGAAAATTTTAGTGCTTGTCAATTTTGTTATATCCAAGTTTAACTGTACAACGAAATACAACAATACCTACACAGTGAAGTTTCATTACACCTGCTTGTATTGACAAGCAAGTTTAATGAACCTCTTCCTGACTGGGTGGCACACTGCAGTGATCACATACCATGCAGTATTGCCTAATATAATGAAATCTCTTTACTCAAAATATCGCTTTATTCAAAATTTCCTCCGGCTCCGACCCAACCGTCCTCAATTTGCTCTAAGCTCGATCTGCTTAGAGCGAACTAGCAAAGTACAGCTGCGCAGCTCCACACAGCGGTGCAGCACCCAAGAAGGCGACCATTCTGTCACCATCGCCAGCATGCATGGCAGGCACGGCACGTACAGTAGAATCTCGTTAATTCGGCCCCCGTTAATTCGGAATTTCGGATAATTCGTCATTCCCACACCCCCCCTTCAAAAACGTTCATAGCCCTATGGCAACAAACATTCGCTGATTCGACGCAAAATTGCACGCGCACTGGTTAATTCGGACTGGAGGTAAGCCAAAGACGGCAAAAACTGAGACTAAAACTGCATCTCGGAAGCCATAATATTTATCGCATTGCATTTTCTTTGCTACACGTGTGCAAACTTATGGTCTCAGAGATGGGCTCCGGCAGCAACGGTGCACTGTCGATGCCGATCACGGAGGCCAAGGGAAGCCGCATTTTTTTTTCTCGAAAAACTTATGAAAGGGGATGCAAGGTAGCGTTTTGGAGCACGCATCTTCCCAGTTTTTCTTTCCTCCATTAGAGTGTACTAGATTTCTAGTACACTCTACTTCCATGCATCTTCCTGTCATCGGCAGAAAAGGATAAAGAAACAAGGCATCAGATGGATAGCATGTGGACCTGCAGGCGTCGGTTGTGCTTTTCCCCCCTCTCTTCGGTGCGTTGTGACCACGACCACGAGGACGTGGTTGTGACATATCAGCGTATCGGAAGTGTCGGTGCGTGAGGTGGTGGTCGGGCCATAGTGGTGGTGTGATATATCCCCGTGCCGCGATGTGGGAACCGGATGAGGCGTCCGACGAAGACCCGTGCGATGAACAACGCCCGGTGCGTCGTACCGCAAAAGACCGCGGACGCTCTCGTCGTTCTAGAGGAGTTTTGTTACGACGTCCCAGGCTTGCGATGCCTTGCGCTAGAGGGTTTGTCACATGCCCGCAAACTAGTCCTTGCCGCCCAGCTAATCACAAAAAAACCAAGCATCACGGACTACCTCTCAAAATAAAGGTATGCAATAAAGGAATTGAAAATGTGCGTTTTTGTTATGCATTCGTTAATTCGACATTCGGATAATTCAGAAATTTTTTGACTCCCTTGAGATCCGAATTAACGAGGTTTTACTGTATCATTTTGAATCGCACACACAGTGCCGTAACCATTCTTCCTCCTCGCAGCACCCATGTTTAGGGAGTGACTCCATGGTGGAGCTAGTGAGCACGGTGGTACAAATAGTGCGCGATTGAATGGGCAAACATACTACTCTACACAGCAAATGCCTGCGTGCATTGAGCTAGCTCAAGATCACTCAAGCTATTAAGTTCCTTGGTGTTAAGTGTGCACTGCCTTCTCGGCGAAGTGCTGCCGAAACTTCCCATATTCAGTGACTGAGGTGGACCAAGCACCGACCACATGTTGGGACCAATGCTGGACTACTGCAGGCCACGCGTATGTGTTGTTGAAAGTGCTTTGTTGAGTGTGCCCCTATATGTGCCTTTGTGACCAACAGTTACAAATGGCTCTGTCAGTCTCTCGGCGAAAATGTTAGGACTTGGAAACAGAAATTTGTGCTGATAAGAGGTGGATAAAGGCAGCCGCCAGCAGTGCCTGACAATGATCACCAGAATTCCAGCAATCTCTATGATGCAGGGCAGAGAATCCCTGTCGAAGTCGAAGGCAAGTTTGAACAGTGTTGCACGGGCACTTTTCACCGCGTACAATATAAATTTGATGCTGTTAAAATATAACTTTTAATTGTGGTACTGGCTCAAATGGAATCGAGTACCATGACATGTGCACTGCTATGTGGCTGACGTCAGCGTTGAACTCTCGGTTGTTGGGCCACATAGCAGCGATCACAGACTGTTGACGGCAATCAAGAAAATTGATTGGGATCAGCACTGATCGTTATTAGAAGTGTTCAGATGATCCCAGTATCATTCGCATTGTAAGGCCCTGCGGTTCGGGGTGCCCGACCCTTAAGCGTCTGCACTTTAGATGCGGACACGGGAATAAATGACAGTTGATTGAATGATGTGAGAGTTCAAATAATTGATTTATACAAGGGTTCAATGCCTTTTTACATGATTTCATATAATGGACTCTCTCGTCATATAGAACAATTTTGCAATTCCCATACTTTTCAATAAATCAAAGTTCAACTTTATTTCATTGCCAATAAGTTTCAAGATACCACAGTGAAAGCCAAGAAAAGTAGTGTTCTGCACACAATAAGTGCTCGAGTCACATCAAGAAAGATTTCCACCAAGGACAAACAGAATGTTCATCAAGGTTAGAAAGTGCACCACCTTTCACCAACATTAAAAAAAAGCCAAATTTTACAATGAGGTTTGCTGCAGTGGCACAATCATGCACTTGAGAGCTGATAAAAATGACACCTAATGTGATCGTGAAACAGGGAGCATAGCAATCCTCTTTGCAGGTTGTGGGATCATGACAGTCAAGCACTTTAATGGCCCTAGTTCTCGCACAGTGTGAAAGCATGAAAGCTGTGTTCCAAAAGGCAACATCCCACAGGCCACAAACAACTGTCTCCAAGCCTCAGAACTGCATCCAAGCTGACAGTTTTACCTGACCGGTATTCCAACAACTAATGCAAATGTTCTACTAAATCATAATGAGGTCCAATTATCTTTGACCTAATGGTTGTAATCTTTGTTCATCCCAGCTCTATTTGTACAGAGAAATGCGTCAAGTGAGCGGAATACTCACCTCAAGTTGCCGGGCAGCCTCCTCAGTCTTGCTGAGCAGAATTAACTTCTGCCGCAGGTTTCGGTAGTAGATTTCACTCATCATTTCGGCCCGTTTCTTGGCTGCCTCTGAGCGGGCCTGCACATTTGCAGAAGACATGTAAGCTTGCTACTGTACCAAGGTCTTTACTCACTACTGTGTGCAGTTTCAGTAGTGCTTCTATTCACATTCACAGTTCAGCATAGCAAACCCTTGGTGATACCAGGGTCCCCCTCAATACCTTTTCTGGTCTTGAAACTCCCGCGTCACTCTATGGGAGAGCTTCATATACCGCCTGCAACCACAACGCGCGGTGCTGGCGTAGCAAGGCGGGTGACAAGGATGCCGGCGTGGGCTGTCGGAAGGGTGACAGCCATTAGCGGAGTGTAGGCCCGGCTTGGTGGTGCTTGTGGTTGTTGCTTCTCCACGTGGTGATAGCGATGCCTAACATGTGCTGCGTGCCAGGCTGTCGGTCGGGATACAAAGGCATCGACGAAAAAGTATCCTTGTTCTGTTTACGAACCAACGCAGAACAGTGCGAGTACAGTGGCTAGAACAGTGAACAATCCCATGACAAGAGACGGCCGGGTTTTTGTTCATCTGCAAGTACGTTCGTGTACGTGTGTGAAACACATTTCTACCCCTAAGATCCTAAGACATCATTCGTGCGGACACGTGCACAGTGAATGGGAGCGTTGTGTCAATGCCTTGCAATTTCCACAAACTGGTGGAAGACGCCGTACCAAATATTTTCGAAGATTTGCCTTCCTACTTAACGAAGCCCAAACAAGGCGCTCACCTGCAAAAGGGACATGAGAATATTCTTCAGGACGCCCGGCAACCGAAATTATAGCAGTCACAGCTCTGGACGTCCGCAATGCATCCAAAGAAGAAATTTACGGTAAGTCTTGCACATGCCGCTGCTTGCAGGCAAAATGTAGCACCACTACCAGTATAATATTTTCCCTTTATAACTATTTACAGATGCAGTATAAACTGCAAATCGCTGGCTGTACTGACGCGGTGTGCCAACAGAGGTAGCCGTTTGTTTGGCATCGGAGCTGCAAAGAGTGAAGGCACTATTTGGAGGTGCCAGCCTGGCCGACTTCTGTGCCTTCTGCAAATTGTTGAAGAACGCATAGAAGAGTGCACTGCGCAAGACTGTACGAACGTTGTAGAAAACATCATAATGGATGGCCTCACTTCCTCCGCCACTGTCGGCTGAAATTGTACACTTGTTAATTGTGCTTTTTTAACGTGCGAATGGAACACACAATTTCGTGCCGCCACTCTTCCATCCTGTCCAGCGACAAGTAGAGGAAAGCAGTGAAATAAAATGTTATTCTAAATTCTTTTTTTTTCTCTGTTTCTTCCACTGTACCAGCCAGTCTAAAAAATGCATTTTTGATTGCAACATACACTAGTGCTCGTGGCTATATGTATCAATAATTGCAAATAATTACCACCTTAAATTGGATACAGCACCATTAATTCCACTCACACTTACCAACAAAACACTGACTGCATAGCTAGCACAATTCGGAATGCTGTGCACTGTTACATAAACGCCTTGGCTGCTGGCCGAAAAGATGCCGGTTCGATTGCGGACATGGCGGTAACATTTTTCATTGACACGAATATGCTAATTATTGAGGCATGTACTACGCATTATAGTACACGTTGATGAACCAAAATTTCAGGAGCACTCCAATACCGCTTGTATCTTAATAAGCAATTACTGCCGATCTGAAAGGCAGAAAAATTTCACACATGTAAAGCTACAGTTGGATTTAAAAAGGAAGTGTATGAGCAAAACTACAGAGACGTGCAAGGAACAGTGTAGCTTGAATAACCTAGTGATACATGAGCTCAGAGTTTATTTCAATTTGCGCTGGTATTTTTGTAGATGGACTCGAATGATGCTTTCAGGTGATAGCATAACTATTTCAGGTGATAGCATAGCAGACTACGACAGCATAAGGGAACGAAATATATATAAAAATAGACGTTATGCAGGTTCTAACTCCTTAGTGTTATGAGATTTGGTTGCAGGAAATCAAAACCCTTCAAGTGGACACCGCGCAAATCACTAATATCGAGCAACAGCAGGCCACAGCTGTAATGCCAGGATAGCTATATATACAGGCTTCCTTGTTCAATCAACGTGAGAAATTCCCATTGGCAGCATAGTGATGCCCCAGAGTACACCATAGTAGCAGGAGATGGACGCTGCGGGCGGCTAGCGCACGGTCGAGTGCACCGTAATTTCTAGCCCAAGCTATGTTAATTTGTCACCCAGCTAGACCTATTCACGGTTTTCTGTGTCATTCAAGCCCGAAATGAAACCGCACAAGCATTAAAGGGACTGTCTACCGCTCAGAAAATTTTTTAAAATTTGGTAAAATTGGGCAGATCGTGCGTCACATTTACGGGAACGAGCACGCTTTCACCCCACAAAAAAAGAATTATGTTTTTAATTTCACTCTGAAAGTGGTGCAAGAAATGCCGCTAGCGACACCCAACAGCGTGTTCGTCATTTTCCAAGTGTACGAGAACGAGCCCACGCAGGTATGCATACTCTGCTGAAAAACTATTATGTATGTCTTACATGCGTACTTCACCCTGTGAGACACCTTGTTATAGCGTGCAAGAGCAATTTGTTCTTTTTTTTGCTGCTTTCGGGGTGGCGCATGTGGCGCTGCCTTCGAATTCGTCTGCCTGCGGAGGCGCGTAGTACTGCGCTTGTCATGCATGCGGCGCTGCATGTCCGAGACGCACCCCCGCGCGCCGACTTCTCGTCGCCGCCTCTGGAATGTCGACCTTGAAGCCGGTTCGCGTTGAGATGCCTCCCGCGCCCGAAAGGGTTTCCAGGGAGACGACGACGCATCATGCGCGGTACCCAGTGTTGCTGGCATGCCTACACTAGGAAGGGAGCGACATCGTGGATGAAAAAAATTGTGTTTTAATAATTTCTATTGAGATTCTGGAGAAACCACTGCACGCTGGGACACTTCGAAAGGTACGCTTTCTGTTGAGCCAAAAAACGGGAGAGCGATGAAGGACGGTAGACAGTCCCTTTAAGAAAAGCTGATATAGGCATGAACGCAGACAAAACTGCGCCACTTGACAGCCCACCTCACCTCCGTCAAACCATTGTCAGCAATCAATTATTTGACCCACTAAAGAACGCCCATTCAGTATTATTTGGCCGAGGGTAACGACTCAAATAACCAGTTAGCCGACACACTGAAGTGCAAGAATGTGGCAAAACGTTCTTCATGGCAAACACTCACACAAACGCGCAACTACCCTTCCAAGCACGGCTGGCTGATGCCCTTCTGCTCACGGTGGCGCCTCTGGCGGCTGTTTTTGTTCGGCAAGAGTTTTATGACCAGAAAGAAGTATTGAGGAACCCTGGTGATAGCAATTTCACAGAAAATTTTTACAGCAAAAGAACAAAAAGAAAAAAAAAAGGGGGGGGGGAAATCTAATACAGTCAAACTCCGCTATAATTAAATTCCCGCTTCAACAAAGATTTTTCAATTTCCACCTGCATCACATAGGCTCCAATGGATCAAAAGCTTCCTCCACAACGAACCACCCTTTTGTTGTTCTCCCGGTTCGACGAAATTTTCCCTGGACACAAGTCATTTGATCTGCCATGGATTGAACTAAGCTAATTAGTTTGAATAACCTCTAACAATGTAAATTATAGTAACAACATTTTTCATCATTAAAAATTGCTGTGAAAGAGAAATAAAAGTACAAATGAAAGCGGTTGTCCTGTCAATCTGCCCATTTTGTTTTATTACGATAGCAATTATATGAACAGTCCCAATGGGTTTTTACCATTGCCACCATGTCCTGTGCAAAGCCCAAATTGATAACCCCCGCATATATTCTACTCGCAGGTAAGAGCACACAAGTGGGGGCGATGAACACGGTGGAAGCAGAGATCAAACGAGCACGGCCCATGTCCGTCGGTCGGAGGGCGCGCGCGATAACATCACCCCAATCAGGATGCCTGCCATCGGGGAGGACAGGAAGCGCCCCACCCATCTTTAGTGAGCATGGAAAAATGCAAGGGGGTGAGGAGGTTGTTTCGATCTAGCAGCAACTGTGGATTTCGCACGGTTGGCGCATCGGCGGGCGGCTCGTAAACGCTTCTACATGCTGTGCTCGCTCTCAACACAAACAGACTGGGAAAAGTGTCCCTGGAGCAGCTGTATTCTCTCATACCAGCGTTCTGTAGAGTGGGATGGAAGTGGTGTCTTGCACACTCGAAGTATAAAGAATGCAGTTCACCGCAGTGCAAACAAACAAAAAGGGCATTTATTTGCACCTCCTACATACAGTAAGCATGTTAGGTCAATTATACAAACAGGCATGCTAATGTAACACACCACATGGAATCGACGATGTTTGAATCATTGCAACAGGATATCAAGCGAGTAGTGTTCGCCCATGCCAGAAAACTAAGACTGCTGCTCGCGAGATGTATCTCATGAACAGAGCGCAATCGGACAACAGGAAAGGCGCCCACGGGATCGTCCCAGCAAAGCCCATTACAACCACGAGCATGAGTGTTGATTGCACGTGGCAATGTCCCAAGGCCAAGAGAGCGAGGATCGTTTCTTATCCGTGGTCCCGCGAATCCTTGCCACCAGGTAGCACTACCGTGGCAACACCTGCGCGATCCCCAGCTCAGCGGTGCGCATGACGATGACGTCATGGCTTGTGCACTGCGGCAAAGCCACCTTAGAGGAGCTCTGAGGAAACGAGAGCACCATGCGATAAAAACTCATCAGGCGATGTCAAGATTCCAACAAGAGTTGTTGGAATCCTCGAGGAGTCAGCACAGCCCCCGAGAACGCAATGCCGTGTGATTACGTAAATGCCGACGTGGATACGATCGTCCATGAGGAGCAGAGCAATGCTGAGATCCTCAAGAGTGCTCGCACCACCATCACTTTATCTGACAACAAAGAAGTCGTGAATGGTGTTGCGGCGGGCCCGACACCAGTGACCGCATCACAGGTCACAGACTCCTTGGACATCATACGTATTTTTCTTGGCGCCCATGACGATGGTGTCACCATGCAGTTCCTCACAGTGTGTGAGTAGCGCATTCTCCCATTGCTCGCGCAAAAGCACAAACAGGCAAAAATAAGTGACTTTTTAAATTTTGGAAATAAACTGCCCCCAGAGTGTCATGCATATCTTTTTCTCTTTATTTACTGCTTCATCCGTGACTGAGAAATTCTTGCTACAATGAAATTTTCTGCTATCCCCGTGAAGTTCATTGCACTGGAGTTTGTACACTTGTACCTTGTCATAACAAACATGCAAATAAAAAGATGGCACAGTGGCCGTTGTTTTATAGATACAAAAAAAAAGAAAAAAAAAAGGGAACCTCCTCATCTCTACCGCGCAAAATGGCCGTTGGCGTGACAGGCCATGTTCTGCAATGCAATCGTCTTTCACTTCCATTTAATGCGTGGCTCGTCCCTGTTACCGTGAAACCAGAGAAACGGCAACACTGTCAAGCAGTCGGCAACGATAGTTGTTAACGAGCAGCCTGTGGCGAACTTACTGAGCAGATCACCTTTGGTACTACGATGCATGTGATGAATGGGCCAACAATCATCGCTGGGCTGGCTTACAGTTCCCAAGGTCGCTACATTGCTAATGCACTCTCGGAGGCCACACACAGCCACATCGGCATTCGGTAGCATCCGCAGACATGTGACACGAGACAAGTGGATGCACCATTTCTCATCACTGCACACAAGCAACAGCGCACTATCACGTTTGTCCCTCATATCTCGACAGCTGGCCATCTGAATGCACAATGAGCATGACCTCCGAGATGCAATCTCGGAGGCTATGCTTTACTAAAAGCTGATGGGAAAAATTAGGAGGGGGGGGGGGGGCTGCTTGCATGCGGCTACATGCGGAAATGGGCAGCAGTTTCATCAGGCCGTGAGATTTTTGAATCGCTGCGCTTACCACCGCGGGAAGAGACTTTTCTGGCACGAATGCGCGGTAATTTTCGATTTCGGAGACTATTTTAGTTCGTTATATCCATTGACAGGTCAATTTTACTTTGTTGAAGCGAGTTTTCAAATGCATGTATGTCTAGGATCTCAAGGAGAATTTTATTTACTTTGTTATGTCCATTATTTTGTTACATCCCATTACATTATAACAAGGTTCAAGTGTATTCATCTACGTTTGCTTTTTAGGAGTCCACATCAGCAACCGCCTTCTGAAATGTAAAAAAATGCAATGGTGTTGCAGGCCAATGAACGCCTCAGGAGAAAGTGTTTCAGACATTGTTGCTGCTGGCACGGTCGTAGTCCTCTCCCTGTTTGCTTAACAGCAAGCTGTGTCCTGAAAAGCCTCTACAGTAAGCCAATCGTAAGGCAGAAGGCTCTCAGTGACAAATCACCCTGGATGCACGTAGATGAGCTTGCTCCAATCAAAGGACTGGCTTCCACGTATGGCAATCAGACAGCTTTCCAAGGTCGCGATTCACAAGATGGCATTTCTAGGTCGGTTAGGTACAATCACAACTCACTAAAAGAGTTTTATCAACTCACCAGCTGGGATTGCTCAGTGAGTGACCATCCATCACTGACACGGCTGAATTTTCCGCACAGTGTCAATGGCAATAAACATCCCTCCCTAGTGAGGTCTGCTTGTCTTTGTCTTGGATTTGCCCACCTAATGAAAGATGGCTTTCTCCTTGATTAACAGAGGCTTCTGCTTTCCCGACATGTTGGCGATGAACTGACCTAACTCCACAGACGAGAGGGGCTGGAGCCCCCACCATGACAGAAGACTAATACCCCTGACACACGGGCACTCTAAAGTACTTTAGGTAAGGGGACATCTACAGGGAAGGCGTTCATGCCCAGTGACGCACGACAAAGGAGTATCTCCTTCCCGGCAAAGTTCCTTTGCAGAAAGGTAGATCGGCGATCTACTTTTCGAGCGTAAAGGCGTACTCTCGCCGGCAGCGTACACACCCCGTAAACGGGAGAGAACTTGTCACAAAACTACAACAGCCCGCAAGTATTTTCTTGCTTTACGTATAAGATTTAGCTTTTAGCCGTGTCATGAGATTTGTCGGGCCGCAAAGATTTATTTTTACCGCACTCTCGAACGCTCACATCGCCGCCATGCGGGATTCCGGCAGTTATTTATCTTTTTCGTCGTGGCGTGAAACCAACAATCAACATTATTAGCCATCAGCAATAAAAACGATATTTTTACGATCCACAATCGCTAAGAGTAATTAAATGCGGAACTTTTTAAAAATGTTCGCTATTTTGCTGCTTTAACAAGGAGCGCCATTTTTAGCAGCGTTCGTCTTAGGAACCACCTAAAGAAGTTCACGTGCTGCCGTGTGTCATCGGCACAACTACTTTCTGCAGAGGGTCCTTTAGAGTAGAAAAAGGGTTCACTACAAAGGAGTTTACTTTTGCCCGTCTGTCAGGGGTAGAACCGGCACAGCGGCTCTGCTCTGCTATTACGCACTTACAACCTTCCTCCCCATGCAAAAAGAATGCAGTCCACTCTCCCAAACGGAGGGATTAATGAGAGATGGCACAGCACTCTGACATAAGCAGTTCTTTGGCAACTACTGATCCAACCCACTGTGCCAACTTGTCTTTGCTGGTCGCTCCAATTGTTCAGCAGCTCAGCCCATGCGCCTCCAGCCCTCACTGTCACGAATGCATTCATATCAACCAATGTTTTTGCCACTGTGAGCAATGTATTTCGCCCGTGGAACATAAAAAATTTGCATCTGACCGAAATTTATTTCAAACATGTGTCACCGGGGCTTTGCTGTAGTGCATTGTTCTAAGGGGCTTTTAATATGCTTAAAACTAATTTCTTCCAAGTGCCACAATATCTGTTCCAGTACAATGAAGAGGGTAACACAAGGTGAACACCACGGAAGGCTAGGATTCACACACATTTACACTGCCAAACACTGAAGCAGCCATAATAAAATGACAGGCTGCACTGAATTCCTCAAATCTGAAAATCCTGGTAGAGTTGCATGCACAGGAAGGCTATGGGTTCTGGTGGACAATGTCCCTACTGGAAAGCATGCAATTCTCTGAGAGAAGGAAAGCTGGCCACTTACTATAACCATGAGGCACTGCTTGGGAGGGATATAGCGAACCACAGCTGCCCCGATGGCCTTCTTGAACTCCTTGTGGGCCGAGTCATCCTTGGAACTGCCACAGCCACAGAAAGAAACGCGGCCGAAGGCGCCAGGTCACGCCAACTGACCCAGAAATCAACAGTCTCACTATCACAAGTCGGCCAAGATACTCACTATTCGCGTAGATCGTCAGGCACGTCCAACTCAAACTTGGTGAATGTGTTCTTGGTGATAGGTGGGCTGTAAGCAAAAGAGTAACACTCATCATTGCTACTGAGAAACAAAACCAAGCAGAAATGAAATGTCACATTTTTGAAACGTTTGAAAAATGAAACGTCGCCATCGTCGACAGTGGGCAAATCGTCGACAATGGCGACAATGGTGACAATAATGAAGCCGCTCGCGTGCCTGCTTTGGCGGCAGTTGTCGAAGCTGTGAACACCTTCCACAGCATTGTAGAGTACAGTGGTGATGACTGAAATAGTGTTGTGAGCAAGCTTGAGAGCAATGCACTTGGGGGCGGCGAACTACCGCACTAAGCAATCCAGCATTACTGATTATTTTAAGTAACGCTTTTCTTACGTGAAAGATAATTGTGGTTTCATTTTGTGGCTTTTTCTTCATTTCGCGTAATTCAAAAATCCACTTACTGTATTTACTTGAATCTAACGCACGCCTTTTTTCCAATAAAACAGGTCCAAAAAGGCGTTAGAATTGAGTGTGAATGAACGACACCATTAGCATATCGCCGTCAGCATCAAAATGGCCGCTTCAGGTTCAGGTGGTTCGGGCCCTGTCGAACGGTCACCGGCGAAAAAACGAACTAGCGGCACGGCGGTCTTTGGCGCGCATAGTTTCTCTGCAGTTTCTATGTCACCGTCTGTCATGTGCTGAACGACACCGCAAAGCCACGACGCACATGATGCGAGGCCGATAATGCCACGCTGGCTTGGCTGTCTTGTGGCAAACCAAAGTCGCTACGTTGCCAATGCAATCTCTGAGACGCCCAGCCACACCAGCTTTCGGTAGCGTTCGCGGGTAGCCGTATCGGGGATGTTTCCCATCACCGCATGCATAACAGCTCATCATCCCATTTCTCCCTCATATCTGTGCCGAGCCTGAGCTGCCTGAGCCTCTCAGTCGTATGCGCTGCATGACGTCAGAAATTGCATCGCAGTAATCTTGGGGACCACACCCTAACCATGCTTAGGCTTATCTGCGCCAGCCTGCGCAGCACGCATGGCAACACACGGCTGCGGGCGTGAGAAAACTGCAATAGCATGGAGGAATGCAGCACTGCGAGTAAGTTACCGCCGCTTGCACGTGGCTACGCCTGGCAACGTGTGGCAGTTTTATTGGGATGCAGGAGTTATGAATCAGCGCGCCGAACGTGTTCGACACACCACGGATCAAGTGAAGCGGGAAAGCCATAGCGCAGCCGTTCGAGGGACTGCGAGGGTTCAAAGTTGGTGGTGCGTTTATTACGCAAACGAGTTCATTACACCAGTACGGCATTTGTTTTTATGGATGTGAGAAGTTCGATTACTAAGGACCTTTTTTCCGTGTCATGAAAATTGGGAGCGCATTACAATCAATGTATTTTTTTGTCGCGAAGTATGGGTGCGCGTTAGAATCGAGTAAATACGGTAAATCAAAGAATTTTCGCGGTCCAGCGGCCTTCAAATTATCGAGGTTTTACTGTACCTAAAGGTGATGTAGCAGACAAGTTAGTGTAGTGTGAAGAGCTGTGGAACATACAGTTCAGAACACTTATAATGCAACCACTTATAGTGCAGGAGTGGCTATAATGCAGTCTTTTCTGACCCCCCATTTACCCTTCCATAGAACTTCATCTGTATGCATACCGCTTATTATGCAGCCCACTGAGATGGATGACCGATTATAATGCAGCTGCAGGGAAACTGGAAATCCTGTGGACAATTGAGGTAGTGAGCAGGCTTCACAGAGGAAGTGTGCCACCCAAAAAGAGCGCGACGAAGCGCCATGAAGAAGGAAGAAGCGCAGAACAAAATGAACAAGGAGCGGAAGAAAGAGAGGGGAAAGAGAAAAAAATAAAAGGGCAGCGGGCGTGCCTTCTGAGGATAGGGCTGATAGAATTTCAAGGCGACAGAATGCTGTTACGGACGTCTGTCAGCTGCGAAACACTCCGTACCGAATGCCTGCCCGCAGTCACATGACTTCCACTTTACCACTGTCTCCAGTTTTTCTTTCTTCTTTCCTCCTTTCTCATTCTTTTAAATATCATTTCATGTGCGTTGCCCTTGGTTCAGTCCACGAGAGCGATTTCTTGTGCACCCAATCCCCGTGTAAGTCAAGGGCAAGCTTCCCGTGCTAGGCCTAACAAGCGCTACTTTCTCAAGAGTGCTGGCTGCAGGTAGGGTGCCGTGGGTGGCTGTGGTTCATGGTGACCGCATTTAAAACGTGGAAAAATGATTTCAACAATGGAAGGAAGGGCATGGATGGCAGGTGCACCACTGAAACAGCGGTTTGCAATCGCTATTTGACATTGTGCACACGCCAAAGAGAATGAAGGATAGCGTGCAGGAATCGGTCCCCATTTCTGCGCAGTCCAGTTCTGAGGGAAGACCGTATAACAGTGACGTCTCTGTAGCGCCTTTCTCTTAGTACAGTGATTCGTTGCACAGCGTAGCTGCAGGCTTAAATCTTTGAAATATCCAGAATTTTATGCGGGTGAAAGCAGCCAGGCTGCGTGCCTAGAATGTCTAACATGCACCGCTGCCTCCTCGATGCTTTCTACAGATGTGTAGACTGAGAAAAATGTTTTGGTTATAAAGCAGCACCGCTTATAGCGCAGGCATTCGCGTTTCTGACAACTTATAAGAGGTCTAAGCTGTACTGGACAGTCGGACAAAGACATAAGTGAATAAAATGCTTTAGAAGGTCTCTTGCTTTCACTGAGTAACACAATGAGTCAGCTCGGTGTCTGCAGCACAAAGCAATGACGCCGAAAGCATCAGCAGCATCAGCACACAAAATATCACTTTTTGTTCGCTGAGCGCTCTACATCTCTCTTGACACAAGCTTCTTTATGTCTTTAATCAAGGTTAAGTGCTGCTGGCTTTTGTGAAGTTATAGAACATCTAATCGTTTTTTTCTTTTCTTTCTTTACAAGGGTCAGTCACACCACTATAATGTGCTCATGAATTGAGAGGGGAAAAATATATATTACCTTCAAATCTAAAGTTAGCTGGTATTAAAGATGTAGAGGTGCAGTCTGAAGATCAACTACATCAAGCATGAGAGATACAAGTAGCAAGGAAAAAGAAAAATAAATGGTACAAAATGAGAGTTTAAGAGCCTTACTTGGGATTCTTTGGCCGCAGGCGGTCAGAAGGTACAATCTCCGAATAGGCCGTGTCCCAGCCCTGGTACTCCACCACATGGAAGTCCCCTTTGGTCATCTTGACCCTGGCCTCCCACCAACCAGAGGCCTCCTGCTCATTGGCTTTAGAGAATACTTCCACTTCCTGACCTTCGGTGAAAATTTCATCACCACGTGCACTCGATGGCAGTCGCACTCGTTGAAACGGGAACTTGTTTGGTGGCTGCCAGCTGCACCAAGATACACACCAAAACGTTCACATCTGAAACTGCCCTTAACAATCAAGGAAAGAGGATAGATAAAAGAGAAAGGCAGGTTAATGTTGCTTCTTTTCAAACAACACAAAATAGCGCGTTCTTTTGTTGTTGTTGTTTTGTGGAGTTTTACGTCCCAAAACCAGTTCTGATTATGAGAGACGCCGTAGTGGAGGGCTCCGGAAATTTCGACCACCTGGGGTTCTTTAACGTGCACTGACATCGCACAGCACACGGGCCTTAACATTTCGCCTTCATCGGAACGCAGCCGCCGCGGCCGGGATTCGATCCCGCAACCCTCGGATCAGCAGCCGAGTATCTTAGCCACTAGACCACCGTGGCGGGGCCAAAATAGCACATGTGTATAGCTGCTGCAAATTGTCTACAATATCGCTAGGCATAGCCTATGCAGTCCACAGTGCACTGCTTCAGTTCTTCAGACAAGAGTGTTGTGCTTTATACCTATTTACTGTCTTCAACCTGTCCCAGACAACACAAGCAGTACAAAAGTTTACATGAGGCTGCAGAACAAATCAAAGGTGCAAAATGCATATAGGTAATGGGTGAGTAATTTGCTTAGAATACTTTCTATTTAGAATTAAAAAAACATTACATGCACTACTTCAAGTGTTTCAGCTTACATTTCCAGGCTATAGTAATGACTATGCGACTGTGCTGACATTAAAGGTGCCATGAAACTTTTCCTGAAACTTTTCTACTATGTGCGTATTTGGGACCCTGGCCGTCCTATCCATAACACACATTGTTTCATTGCATTGTGAGGATTGATTCAGAGTGACAAAAACAAGGTTTCAATTTCCCAGCGCTTGTTGCCCTCAACTGTTCAGCTGGGGCCTCAGAAGTATGCGCCCTCGGAAGCCACGGACAAACAAACCATGCTCCCACCTTGCTTTTGCATGGCAGCACCACATGAGGTCCAACTATTTTCTTACTGTCCAGCTTTCACGCAAATTTATTTTAGAGCAAACAAAAGCTAATTATATGTTTACATTTTTAAATGTGTTCAGTTGACGTCACTGAAACGCCATTGGACGGTGCCTATGCCAGCCTGTGGTGTTTCATGGTTGTGTCGGGAGTGCAGCGCAAGGATGCCAAGGTTTCAAAGAGGCATTATTAAATTTACACTGAATATCGCAACCTAATATTTCACAATAGACATGTGGAATGCTTGATGAAACAGTAAAAATTACAACTGGGCAACTCCACATTCTATACACGACCCCTTTAAGGTCACCTTGTGCAAGTGGAGCCTCCCATGTCTGAACTCAGCCAAATGATGATGGAACATTAAAAATTCAACAAAAAGAATTACAAATTAATATTTGTGTACAATACTGCCATGAGGACTGCAACGCCAATAATTTCAAACATGACGAAAAATGACTAGCCGCCTAATCCAGCTTCACTCTTCTGACTGTACGGGCCTGATCAAATCATCCACACTACTCTATTACCTTCAGATGCTTGCTACAAATGGCACAACATCCCAGAATGGCGCTGCATGTGCCCCCAGTAACGAAACTGATAACATTCAGCTGATAGGTTTAGGCAGATATCTTTCCAATATTGAACTGATATGATTTTTCTTCCTGTACTAGCAAAAAGCTCTCTAAATGGTCCCTCGCAATTCCACTTTATAATGAAAATGAGTAATGAGGCATGGTGAGGGGTCGTTCAAAATAAGGCACATGAAAAGGTTTTGTCTGCATACAAGTTCAATGTTGTTTATATGTGAAAGTGATGCACGTAACACTTGTGTACGGATGTGCAGATATTGCTGAATGTGTCAATAAAACTGGACAGAAAAGAACAAATTATGGCACCAAACTAATGTTTCAGCCAGGCTACAATTGCGAAAGCTGCTTGAAGAGCCATGTTTCCATGATTTTTGGTTTTTTTTCTGCAGTGCATCTAGCCTAGTCATGATCTAGGACCAACAAATTGGGAATCAAATTCAAAACCAATCATACAATATGAAAAATTTTTATCTGCCTAGTGGGGAATACTAAACTGAGAAACGTGAATCATGTTTTTTCGTTTTTTTGCCATGCAAGGGAGAAGGCAGTGGTGAGTGATGATGGCATATATGCCTTCAAGCAATATTTGTGGGTTTCTCTGTATCCCAGTGAGTGCTCCAAGAACACTCTGGATGAGGCAACAAGGACTGCATGAGTTTCCCACATGATGTACTCTAGCACTCTGCACATGAACGAGGGAGAGTGTCTAGACGTCCAACCTTTCCGCTGGGTCTGTGCGTGCCAACTATTACCATGTAACAAAGGAGTAGTAGGCAATTATTCATGCTCTCTCTTCCTGGTTCTCACTCCTAACTAGCTGTTGCAACATTTTGAAACAAATCTTGTGCATATGCAATACATCAGCAAGCTACAGTGTTAAACTTACGAAATGCTTGTAGCAAAATAAAAGCATGGGCCTAAGGAACACAACAAAACAAAGACAAGTTTCAATGCGCCTTTCTAATGCTGGCAGTACTACTTCTGAGTTATATTTTCAGTTCTATGTACGTGTACATTGATGCCAGACTGTACAAGGGAGCCGAGGCCTTCGTCAGGCATTCCAGCCTTTAGCCCCAGCTTCCTCCTTTTTTTACGAAGGGAAATAAAGTTCAAAGTTTAAAGTTCAAAGTATGTGGTGTGTTGACAGCCAAACACCCGATGTGACAGCCAAACACCCGATGCACAAACACCTGCATGTTAAACTTGACAGGCACTTCTTCAGTATAAAGATCCCATAGTGGTAATGAACAATTTGCAGAAATCCAAGTTCATTTCCCTGCAAGGATGTTTTCCAACCAAAAGGTCTCGTCCTTAGGTTTGTTTTTCAGCGTGTCCCAGCGAAGGTGCACAGGCACCAAAAAAGCTTTTCAAAAATTTTGCACGGAATATTCCATGTCGTAGAGAGAGTTCTGTGACTTGCAAAGACAGGGGCAGAAGAGAAAGTAAAGGCAGGGATGAGTGCTGAGTGGGGTGAACTGGTCCTTTCTACTAGTCTGTAGTCGAGGGGCAGAAGAGAAAGTAAAGGCAGGGATGAGTGCTGAGTGGGGTGAACTGGTCCTTTCTACTAGTCTGTAGTCGAGGTTATTTTGGTTGGAAAACACTTCTCATGCCACGTACATAAACTTTTCCCCCAATCGCCTACTGCTCAAACAGATTTAATTAGTGCCTTTATTGAATATTGTACTACACGTATGTGCATGCAGTACGCATTCATGGCCCTCAGTGAAAATGAAAAAAACTGATGCTGCCATCAGCTGCATAGGATAATGCACACAGAAAATCATGTACTTTCACTTCACCCGCTGATCAAACATTTCATGAGTGCCAGAAACCAGCAGCACAATACTTTGCTCAGGGACGGTGACAATAGGAAACATGCTTTGGTGTGTGGAGTCCCCAGGAAGTCCCAATAAGCGTGAAGCAGTTGGCTGGCTGGGGTTGTCTGAAAGTCATACTAAATGTCCCCAAGTTTTTCGCTCATTTCTGCACGGCGACAGAAGTAGCATTTCTTTCACAATTATTTACGACAAGCTACATAGGACGAGCACCCTCTATTTTTTTCTGTGGTACAGAAAAAAGTATCATTATATCTCACGCATAATTTTGATATTGAATATTCACTTCCTGATTATGGAAGGCAAACTATTACCCGACCGATTTTTCCGGAGGCACTCGCTCTAGCAACGCTCGAAATTCACGACTTCCTTAACGGCACTGCTTAACTTCTGCCGATGCCGCCTTTGTGCCGACTACACCGACCACAATGACTGTACAAGGCACGCCCAAACACATGCAACTTCAAGGGCATTTACCAGAGCAGCTGAAAAGCGTGCGAGACGGTTGATCACGCCCATGCGCACCACGCTCGCGGCGTGTGGAGGCTGAATGCATAGAGATCGTGCACCTAGGCAGGCTACACTTTCAATGATCCCAATGAATACATCGGGGCTACACTGCTTTCGGTCAAGACGAGCTCTCGCTGAACGCTCATCAACGGAAACGGCGGAGGATCTCGCATCACCAAAAAGGCGTGCGCCCGCGATGCTTGCACGCCGAGGGAGGAGCCACACATCTCGAGATCGCACCATACGGGCAGCACCGGACAAAAGAGAAATCACTCACTCATTCTCGAACGCGACTGTGATGTCGTTCTCGTGGACGTCGACGACGAAGGCCTGCGCAAAGAGAGGAGCAACACGTGAGCCTCGCCAATGCCGCCGAGGCGTTTCAGGAACGCGAGGTCCCGAGACGCTGGCAACGCCGCCGTGGGGGCACAGATCTCCGCCGCACGGCGATAAGCTACTTGTACGTGTCTAGCTTCGAAGTTACGTCGCCGCTGTAGTTCACAGTTAGCACACGGAAGCTAGCGGCGATTTTATTAGGTTCAGTGACCCTATAAAGGCAGACGCCTTCGCTAAGGGAGAAACAAAGCTGTCACAGGGAGTGCTGCTCGACCACACCGCGCGTGGTCGGACGGCGCGGCGCAACAACAAAGTGCGCTAACGGGAGCCTAACGATGGCAAATTTCATCGCAAATCTTAATAGAAGGACGTGTTCGTAAGCACTTAAGCCTAAACTGAAGCCCAAAAGCGACAGTTTGGATGGAGCGCGGCAACACATTTTTAACCCTAACAAAACTTTCGAGTTCGGTCTCCTGCCCTAAATGTTCGGACACAGGAGACCGCCTAAAAATTGATACGGGAGCCGTCCTCCAGCTTTAACAATGTCTCCGATGCGACGGACAAAAATAATTCTGAATAGTATCAGCAAATTTACCTTATAGTGGGCTCCGTTTTCGCCGCGTACTTCGACCGCCAGGTCCTCCATCTTTACAGTCATGAGCATCATGGGATTTGGATCGGTGCTATTTTTTATGCGGACTATTCGTATCCGCGGATTATTCGTATCGGCATTTTTTAAGCGCCCAGTAAGCGTTAATTTTTGTGTCCACAGATAATTAAAGCTTTAGTGCGCTATGTGTTTATTAAATCTCATTTTTAATCCGCATCGGTTGCCCACTAGCTGCGCTAAGTGCAAACATGGTTTTCTGTTGCAAATCCATGGCGAGTGCTGCGGGCGCGTGATGTCTTTTTCGTGTAGTGGTTTCGTTGTAAGAGGAGAAACATCTACGTTTTCTTCGCCAGATGTAGATTAGCCTGTCTAGACGCTTTGCAAGGGCGTGTAAATGGCCTCCGACAGTGACGACTCGGAGGAATTTTTCGATGCCGTCTCAAGTCCGATTCGCTCTGCCGAAAACAAGTGAGTTGTCGTCGGTCATCCGAAAGTTGCGTGTTTGTTCTTTTTTCTCTCGCACGATCAAGCGCAAGATTGCCTTCAAACGTTGCGGGCGGTATTGCGTTGGAGTCAGCACTGCTGCTGTTCTTTCGCCCAGCTTCAGTGTGGCAGGAGTTTTGTTTGCTCGAGTTGAATGCCACGGGTGATGCCGCCCTTCTTTTGAAAAGTGGTGTTTGACTCCACGCGCTTGGGACACACCTCGCTCCGGCGCGCGATCCGATGGCGCGTGCCAAACTTGCCGAAAGTGGCGCCGTTATGGGCACTCGATAAAGCTAGACGGCCGTGCGGGAACCTCGGATAATTGTCATACGGCTGCGACACTGGGTGTGCTACCACGTCCTCGGCCAAGCACCTTTCTTTTTTTTTTTTTTTTCCCTGCGTGCAGCTGTTTGATTCAGGAGTAAGGAAAAAAAATAATAAACCGTTACATTGCGCATCTGTCTCTGTGCTCTGCAGTTGCCTGTCAAGCGCTGCACAGGGGTCAAGGTCTTCTTTTTTTCTAACTGTTTCCGTGTTTGAGTTGTGTGCGGCTATCTACAAGTTTCGACAGATAAGCTCGAACTAAAACAGAAGGCGCATAGGAACTCTGACCTCAGTAAATGAAACTTAATTCAGTACATGACAGACGCCGCCGAATGCTCACGGAATGCCCGCAGTGCAATTCCATGATAGCTGTAAATAACACGTTGCGCACATTTCATAAACTGGGACGGTGAGGTGCGAATGTCGGATGTGCGCACGAGCGCGCGAGTCGCATTCGTGTATGCATATTCATCTGCAGCACTGCCAGCTGTCCCGTAGGACGAAATATACGTGACACACCTGTAATAAAACGCATGTCGTGGTTTAACTATGGTATTGCTGCGTATAGATGGAGAACATCATCTTTCCCAACATACGATGTGGCACAGTGCGTAATTCTGTGTGTTACTGGGTGTGGCTTAGTAACGTCTAAGTTTCCTTACGACAGTGCTACTCATTTAAACTAAAGCTAGTGGTATTTAACTTCTTGAAGAATGACCGTTCGGTACAATGTTCCCTTTTGATGCAAAGAAAACAAGAACGCAAGATGCACTATTTCGCCCGCTCTTATTTTATGGTCCCTCTATCTTACAGGTTATTACAAGTAGGCAGCGTGTTATTTCTACCAACTATCGTCCTGGGCCCAGTTTTCACTAAGGTTTTACTTATTCAGTGATGCGTGGTAGTTTAATTTTCTTCTCTGAAACGTTGCCAGGTAATAAAACCATGGAAAAATACCCATTGCTTTTGGTCCATAGAAAAGCATACCTGACAAACTTGTTCACTTTAGCAAAATTAATTTTAACATGTTGTAGGTGAATATTTAGCAGTGTACATTTTAACTGCTTGCGGCACTGTTTCTGACCAGTGCTTTGGCCACAATATTCATGACATACAGATCCATTTCAATTGCTGATATCAAAAAGCAAAAGTGATAGGCCTACCTGAATTATTATTTTTAAATAGAATACTGTTTCTAACATCAGCACAATTGGTATTTTTGTACTTGCAAGTCCTTCCTTCTTTTTAAAAGCAGATTTTCAGATTTCTTTTTTTCTTATTCGAGGGATCTTGAGCACTCACCTTTTCACCACACGAATTTTCTAGAGCTGTACAATGTAAGGATCCCTTTACTTGACTCTATTGCTTCATCACTCATAGTTCATGGCCAGCTGATCCTGGTAATAATTTAAGAGGACCACTGACCCCTTGGACCACTGAGGAAGCTCAGAAAAATATTGCATGAAAATAGAACCACTTCGTAACCCTGGCGAAGGACACCTTCATCAGGCATTCTGTATACTGGTGCAGCTTTAATTTTTTTTAATTAACCTATAATGTGTAACAGTTTATATTGAGCAAGGGATTGGATCTTATGCACGGCAGTGGTTTCCGTTTTGAGTAATCCTTTGCTATAACTGACAGTGAGACAAGCATTACACGCAGCACATAAGCATAGCAATGCGTTCATCCTTACCACATGTGAACATCACAGCGATGCAGTATGACAGAAACTATAGTAGCATAAATCTTCAGAGCGAATGATTGTCCTACTTTAATGTGTCACCAGTTGCCATTCACCCTGTCCACATTCCTTTCACTGTAACACCTCTAACAAGCAGCTCTTCTTTCCAGAGGAGCATGGACAAATCACTGATATCTTCTTTCGATTGTATTGCTTGCAGCATGTTTGCGTGGTTGTTTTGGAGCATTATGGTGGTACTCTGAAAGTTCATATAAAAGATAAACCAAGCGTTACTCTCAGCACCATCATAGTCCTCATCGTATTCTATAAGCCAACCATAGGTGTGCACACAGGGATGGGAGCACTTGTTCTAATCAACTGAAGGGGGTTGCCCAATCTGCCTCATGCCTTTACTACATTGCTCTGCATTTCAAGGAGGGAGTGTGCTGCAGTGAACGTTGTGTACTTTTCTGATAAAAATTCCGAACTTGGATTTTTGACTTCTTGAGCCTTTTTTAATGAAGTCAGCGTACACACTAACAGGTAGGGAGTAGTACACTAATTCAAAAATCTTGTGTAGAGACTAAATTTCTATCAGCCAACAACAGCTCTCTCTGGTAATCTGCCCGTTCACAATCGGTTGATGGGAGATTACCAGAGAGAGCTGCTGCTCTAAGTGAAGAGAGAGTGTTTCAAATTTTTTAGCTGTTTGTGAACTTTTCACGTAGTGCACGACTATAAAATTTGCCTTAGAAGTTTGTTCACAGCTCCATCATCTATGCGTGGAATGCGTTTTCTCATCAAGTCTCAGGTGTGGCTCAGGTCCCTTTCAAGCAAAACAATGAGCAATCAGAACTCGGTGTAGTAATTTATTAGACTAAGGAGATCTAAAATGCCACCCACCAAACGACACGTTTAAAATACATGCTTTTAGGGAATGTTGGATAAAATAAGGGTATTTTTGTGTTTGATGTATCATATTTATGTGATTATATGTCAGCTCAGATGTAGGTCGGTCCCTCCCCACAAAATCCCAAGAAAAAAAACTGGCTTGCATTACACTTTTCGTTTTCAATTTCTAGTCAACCACACAATGTTTGGATTTCAAATTTCAACAAAATGGCTTGACTTTCAACTGCGAGAATATTGCAACTGCTATAATAAGGTGTAATCATATCTCTTGTTTTATTGCAATGCATTTTGCCTTTCACTGTGGTGTCAGCACCTTTCATTGTAACTTTTTGCAACATGTTCCATATGTCCTGCCTTTGTTTTATGACCTTGCATTCAGCTCTCTTCATGTTGCCAACATAAGCACCTCTGTATGCTTTCAGGGATGCCGCTGAGCAAGATGGCAAGCGGTCCTCACAAGCAGAAATGGAAAAGGCAGTTGAGGTAAGTTTACCACACACCATACTCTGGCTAACGGTGAGAAACAAAGAGGGAAGTTTAGTTTGCAAGTTTGGAAATCAGAGTCAGGAGAGTTATCACTGTTGTTATACCTAGTGGCACTGGCCAGGGCCTTTTACCTTTATTTGCTTTTTTCCCCCACCATATTACATGTCGATGTCAAGAAATGGGTTGCGTATGTGGTCATGTCTCGGTAAAAGAGGAGAGCGAGAACACCTTGTGAGTGCCGATGATAAATAAGCTAAGAGAAACACCAATAAAGATGGAAATCGACCTCCACCACCCGTGCAAGAGTGGGCCTATAATGATAAAAGTCAAGTTTCGTGAGTCTTTGTTGTTGTATTGGAAGTCGCTGATCGTGACTACCAATACATGACACCCATAGACATTTCAATCGATGGTATCACGCACCTAATTGGTAATCTTAAACTATCCACTACAGCAGGTATAGATAATATTAACTCCAAAATTCTAAAGAACACGGTCCCGGTTTCTAGCAAGGTTCTATTCCACATTTTCCAGCAATCTCTAAACACTGGTCAGATTCCCACTGATTGGAAAACCGCCAAAGTTGTACCCATCTTTAAAATTGGCGACAAAAATAGAGTTGAAAATTATCGACCCATTTCATTAACGTGCATTTGTTGTAAGATGATGGAACACATTATTGCATCTCATGTTTACCGTCATCTCGAATCGAATCACTTTTTTCGCTAAACAGCACGGGTTCCGGAGAGGTTTGTCATGCGAGACTCAACTGCTGGAATTAACAACAGACTTGCATATTACCATGGACTCAAACTTACAAACAGACTGCATCTTTCTTGACTTCTCTAAGGCATTTGACTGCGTAGCACATTGTCGCCTCTTCATCAAGCTATCCGCAATAAAATTGGACTCGTTAACTTTATCGTGGCTCCGGAATTTTCTTTCCAACAGGCAGCAATTCACCATGGCCAACAATGTTCCCTCGTCCTTTTGTGATGTTTCTTCAGTTGCACCTCAAGGGAGCGTACTTGGTCCTCTATTGTTTCTCATTTACATCAACGACTTGCCCAATCACATTTCATCCTGCATGCGCATATTCGCTGATGACTGCATTATATATCGCCCAATTCACAGTTCCACCGACTACATGGCACTTCAAGAAGACCTCAACTTAATTACCGATTGGTGTGACACATGGCTAATGCATCTGAACTCAACGAAATGCAAAGTAATGTCTTTTAGCAGGAAGCATTCAAAATCCAACTTTTCTTACAGTATAAATAGCAGCTCTTTATCCGAGACCTCTTCTTTCAAATACCTAGGTATCACCCTTACTCCGAACCTCTCATGGACTACCCATATTACCAACGTATGTGCCAACGCTGCCAGGTCATTAGGGTACTTACGTCGTAACCTTCGAAACTCGCCCTTTCCCATTTGCAAGCTTGCTTTCCAAACGTTTGTCCGCCCACAACTTGAGTTTTCCTCTTCTATCTGGTCTCCCCATCAAAAGTATCTGATTATGTCATTAGAATCAATCCAAAACAGAGCCGCTCGTTTCATTGCCCAAAACTATAATTATCGTTCAAGTGTGACACAAATAAAACTCTCTCTTTCCCTCGAACTGTTAAACGACTGTCGTAATATTGCCCTCCTGTCGCTGTTCCATAAATACGTGTACCAGTTCGACCATCATATCTTAGGCCTGCATACATCACCGCACACATCCTGTAGAATACACAACAATTTAAGCTTCACGTGAATATACGGTAACACTGATGCATTCAACCATTCGGCGCTTCTGCATGCCATACGCTTATGGAACAGCCTACCTGATACTATAGTCGCCGAAACTAACTCAATGAAATTTCGTCAGTCGGCTTAACACGCATATCACCAACGGACCATGGTCTGACTAACTTATCTAATGTTGTGATTAGTGTACTCATTGGTCATCCAGTGCTCGCGCAGTTACATGTGCGATAGCCTTGAAGTTGTAGTCCTCCCTTCACCCCCCCCCCCCCCCTTTTCTTTTTCTTTTTTTTTTCCATTCTTTTTTCCTTTTTTTCGTTATGCCATAATATACATTGTATCACTTGTATTTTCTGTGTAATTTATTATGCACTATATTATACTACGTAACTTGTATCTCACTTTTTGATGTTAGCTTCTGTGCATTGTTCTTGTATAATTTCACCTTTTATAGCATTTTTTGTATTACTTGTTTGCTTATACTGTGCTTTTCACTTGTATTTTTTGCTTACGTCATTTACTTTGTCTATATACCTTTGGTTTATACAAGTTCTGTGAAGCCCCCCTTACTCAATGCCCATGTGGCCATGTAAGGTACTTTCAAATAAATAAATAAATAATGCGTTGAAACTGAAACCACAAAAGGGCATTGCTGCTGTGGTTGCTGTCGGTTGCCACAGACCACACGACACGCTGAAGTTTGAAATCGTTTCTCCTTATCGCCACAACAAGGTAGCATATTCAAATAAATCCTACAAGGTGGCACCACCTCCTAGTGAGCATGCATCGTCATTATGGTGCGAAATTTTAAACGAAGAGTTGAAGCTGTACCCAAACGGCAAATGTCTTGCAGGATGGAAAACTGCCACCGTACATGTATGGCAAAAATCTTCAAAGTGTTAAGGAAATGGTCAGCTCATGTGGTCATGTCATTGTTTTCTTCATTCTAACAGCCATTTTATAATCCACATTTCTGCTATTCATACTGAATTCAAGCAAATTGTCGGGCATGTTTCAAGTATCCCATTCAATTCATAACATTTCTGCAATACTTTCAAAGACATGACAAATTCGAAGCACATTGATGAGTAATTACTATAGAAAGGTGCCAAGTACCTATGCCAAAAGTAAACACAAGGTAACAGGAAAATAAACATGAACTATTGTATTTTGTTTTCCTGTGGAACGGCTACAGTGTCTGCGTAACCAACTGCGTGAGCATCAATCACCAGTTTGAAAACGACACACTATAGGGCCACATTAAGTTGACCACTCTTAAACCTATCTTTCTGAACTTTTACTGATATGCATATTTTTAGTGCCTCTGAGACGTAAATGCAAAATCAATCGTTTTATATTTTTTTTTGCCTGACGTAAATGCAAAATCAATCGTTTGACATTTTTTGTGCCTCATATGTATTGGTGATAACCATATCAGTGCCATTCCACAGTACATTGAAACATAGAAGTGCTTTTTGATTGGACAGGTATATTATTTCTTCATGTTCATTGTTGCGTTGCTGCACATAAGTGCGTGCACTGAAGGCTCTGCCCCCCCCCCCCCCTGATTAACTTGGGCAGAGGGGGCCAGATTTGCCCCATGCCTTTATATTTCACCATGTTTTGACCAAAATGATTTCAGTGGAAAGAAGTCGGGAGAAAGAGGCAGCCATTACAATGAACCTTTGCTCTCCGCACCCCACCCCCCCCTCCCCCTATTAGATATCGCAACACGCTTATGGTGCTGCGTGTTACTTGTATCACATTTCACGAAAATGACGAGTGTCTTTGCATATCGAAGACTAGTTGAACTTTAGGCTACAGTCTATGTGCATCTCTGTGTGACCTGCATCTTTTACATTATTAATTTATGAAGTAGAATGTGCATAGCCTGCTCTCCCAGTTTTCTTTAGTTGCTTTCCACCTCTCTCTAATTACAGCCTCTAGTTCTCTTACACTTTGTAATATTTGTTTCATTTCTTATAAACATTTTTGCTTTATCATTTGTGTAATGAAGAGACCACTTGGCACTTTAAGCCATCTGCCTTCTCAAAAATTCTTGATGCCTTCAGTGAGGCTGGGTTGCTGAATAGACAGTTGCATCCACAAGTTGGGGAAGTTGGAATATCATGCACCTGAAAGTCAGGGAAAGTGGAGAGAGAGAGAGAGAAAGCAAAGCAAGGGGAAAGGCAAGGAGGTTAACCAGATGAGCATCTGGTTTACTACCCTGCACTGGGGAAAGTATGTGCTACATTGAGTCTGTGAGGTTTTTCATTTTTATCACCTTTTTCTGTGCATGTGCAGGCATTGCATGCTTTTCATGTTTTTCTTTTTTCGCTTGAAAGCTGGATAATGTAATGAATGTCTCAGTTGCAAAGGAGGCACTTTTACTGTAATTATTTTTTCTTCATTCCTCTTGGTTTGGCACTAAATGTCTCACGATTAACCTTGTCCAGCTTGCCTAGCTATCATTTCTTTATCTACAATGCGCACTGTTGCATGACTCCCTCTTGGTGCAGTCTTCATGCTAGCTTTTGCTGCCTTGCCACAGGAAGCAAGCCGCAAGGCTCAGGAGGCTGAGCGGCGACAGCAGCAGATTGAGGAAATGCGCCGCCGTATGTTGTACGAGGATGAAGAACCAGGATTCTCTTCGGAACAGAGCTCTGCTGAAGGGCTTTACCTACAGCAACAGTGAGTTAAAAACATTATAGAATTTGCAATACTGAAAACTATGAAGGTGGTGCATACAAGTGGAGAAACGCCTCATCACTCGTAATGCCACCAGTTGAGGTAGTGATCGGATTTCACTGTTCAGCTTGAACTTGCACATTCAGACCTTATTGCTTTGCCAGAATTCTAGTGAGGTGAAATGAAAAAATACTCATGTACATTTGTGCACATGTTTATTAGAAAAACTACAGGTGGTCAGAATTAATATAGATCCTCATAATCGATATTGGTGCTTTGGCAGATATGACCCGACCATTGAGTAATTTAATATAAACAAACTATAACCTAACTTCTCACAGTAAGACTGGCTTCTTTGCTATTGTGACTGGGCAATTTACTAATACTGCTCAGATTGTTGAGCTTTTTTTCTCCTTGCAGTTTGTTTAGTACATAGGATTTATTCTGACGTTTCGGCTGGAGGCCAGTTAAGCGCTTATTTCCTTCGTGCTTTATTATGAAGTTCTCTGCTGGACAGTGAAAATGAGTTTCATGTGGAATTGTATACGCTCTTCCTACTTTTTTTTTTTAATAATAAAATGAGTGCAAACTACTGACAGCCCAAAACTATGTTGATACTGGTAGCCGAGCCAGAAAGTGGTAGCAGAGCCAAAAAGCCTCTCTCCGTTTTTCTCAAGAGCTCTTGGCACTTTTGAAATACTTGGTGCGCAGTCAGCCAGCTCCTCTTTCCTATGTCTATGTTTCGAGGAGGGCTGCTTCCTAGTGTTATCCTGGCAAGTATGGGTTAACTTGCCTGTTTTTGTGCAGCGCATTGGAAATTGGCCACGTTCAAGTTTACATAGTTTGTTGTTGCATTTCATTGTTTCCAAATTGTATAGTACTAGGATGTTGATTGCTGCACAGCCATTGCAGACATCACTATATTGCTTTGTAAACACTGTTGTGAGCTTTATGAAGGAAAATATGTGAATATGGTGGTGTATAGCCTCATTCATGTGCTAACAGTGATGCACTGCAGCTGCAGCTCTTTCATTTCTTGTAAAATATTTTAGAGCTTATCCTACATTTTTTCTTGTTTTTTTTTTTCTTTCCCCAGTGATTGTGTACTCGCAGAGGACCACAGGTAAGTGTTACAAATTGGTTTTAACTTGCATCTAATTTGTCAAACTTCTGCTGTTATGACGTCCTTACAATGACAACTTTGGCAGCTTTCCACTCGTCATAAGGATTATTACTATTATTGAAAAGAGGTTTATTGGACGAGTTGGACAAGGAGGCGGTAGCTCGAAAAGCACCCAGGGAGATCAAGATGGTGCAGCTCGAACGCCAGTCTCATGCTTTCTACTCGTGATGATGATAGCGATACTCGGGATGTCGGTGTTCTCTTTCTTTCATTACAACTGCCCCCGTCGAGAAAGGTGAAGCTATCCTGGTGATCTAACAGGTCGGAACAAGCGGGTCAAAGTACGGCTTGAGGTTGTCTATGTGAACAGTATCACGACCACGTTGACGACGATCGCTCGGCGGCGTAAGAGGCACAATGACGTAATTCACGGGGGATGTATGCTCGATGACACGGTAGGGACCATGATAATTTGAGAGTAGTTTGGGGGACAAACCAGGAGCACAGGGTGGTACATGAAGCCACACAAGTGCTCCAGGAGCGAACGTTGCGGCAGGATGGTGGTGGTCATCACGGGCATTCTTCTGGCGTTGTTTGTCGGCTGTGATGAACCGCTTGGCCAGTTGACGACATTTTTCTACGTAACGGGCGGCTTCTGACACGGGCGTGCACCCAGAGGCATCTTTGAAGTGCTTTCTTTTTTGTTGTTATTGTTGAAGTTGGCTGTGAGCTTGGTTTGTTAATGGAAGAAGCCCTCACAGCTGTGATCACTGCAAAGATTGGTAATCTCGTGTTCAGTAGATTCTAAGTTGTTGAAGTTATGGGAGCTTATTTGCATAGTTATGATCAGGTACTGGTTGTTTATATAGACAAAATTGTCGATATACCACAGAATGCCTCGAAAGGAGTGCAGTTCTTGAGGTGGAGATTTATGACATACCATTCCTAAAGATTCATGCAGCTTTACACAAGGGTTTCAGTAAGACTGGGGAAAACCCAGAGTTGTTTGTGCCAAGCTTGCAAATGCAAAATTGATAAATTGAATAGAGTGGAAGAGGAAAGGTAAAGCAAGAATTAGTGACCAGGTTGTTTTTTTCATCCAGTTTTATAACAAAGTGGTAACGACTTCTCCGGTGAAAAGCTAAGGCTTTCTGCTTAGTGAAACGGCACCCGCTGCGTGCTCGCAAGCGGACTAAACTGCCTTTGCAACAAATCATATCTGCCGCATCCGGGAGAATGTATAGTCACCGCGGGAAAAAAAAAAGAAGAATGAGAAAATAATAAGGAAAGAAGAAAAAGAAAGAAAAAATTTCTGCAACACCACTCGCCGTAACAACTTTTTATTTTGCTACGCGTCAGGTACGCCTGGAGCTGTCGCTTCAACCAAAGAACATGGTGTTCAAATGGTTGAACGTCATCACGATTCAATATCAGCAGCTTCTCAAACTAAGTGTGGATGGGCCATGATCTCTCGATAGCAGCTTATAACCATCGACTCTTTGTGCAGCTCCTCTCGTCGAGTTGGATTGTGTAAAGACAGACAGCTGCGATAGCAACACTTGAGCGGCAGTGGGGACGAAGTGGCTTATTGAACATCTATGGAAAAATTGACTGCGTGCGAGCATTGAGTACAAAACCGAAACCACGATCGTGGTGGCGCCGGAACATCGCCATCGCAAAATAGTGCGAATAACCGTCAAAGCGCAAAGCAAGTTCACGTTCGTGCTTGCCTGTAGCCCATGTGCACCAAACTTATAAATGGGAATGTGCTGCTTTTATGATCAAGCTAATGCCCAAAGAAAAGTTCCTTGCTCATTGAAGATAGCTGTATCGCGTCTTTGCACGTCCAAAGCCTGTGAATTGAGCAACAGAAACAGTCTACAGCTGGATGTTGACTGGGATAAGTTTCTATTGGCACAAATGGGAAAATTACCGGACCTATTAAACAAGCTTGTAATCTTTCTTAATTCCACATCATCAAAATTTTCAAGGTAACTGCACTTAACTGGCATGCGATAGAGGCGAGCCACCTGCAAGCGCGCGCCGTTCTCACGCTCTGAAGGCCATTTAGGCATTTTTTCGCTTCGTATATGCCATATTCTTACCGCGATTGCGTCTGAAATGTTTTTTTGTAAACGTAGGGCGCTCAGAAAAGTGTTTGCTGTATCTGGACACAGTTTCAATGGGCGGCATAGGAGAATCGTAAGAGCACCGAAATATGGTCGTTATAACCGAAAGATAGTTATATCTGGGATCGTTATAAGTGGGTTCAACTGTAGTAGCAGTAGTAGTAGTAGTAGTAGTAGTGATGGTGGTGGTAGTGGTAGCGGTAATAGTAGTGATAATAATGGCATGAATAATAAGCAGGAAATCCTGTATTGACCACTTAGGTGTGACAACCGTCATAGAAATTGTTCACAAAGGTTGTTTCTGGGCAGGGGTGCTGAACCAGACCTGGTAGCCAGTACCAAGGAGGGTCCCCAGCCACCGCCACGCCGTCGTCGAGGGCAAGCATCCAGCACCAGCGGCAGTGGCGATGCTACCCCACGTGGCCTGCCACGCAGTCCAGCGCCATCTATTGCAGAGTTCTCAATGGACCTGCCAAGCGCATGCCGGGGCCAATATGTTGTGAAACCACAGGTGCCTTTTCACTGCTTGCACAGCATTTCTACACAGTTCTGTTTCACTTTTGCTGCCACAGATCAACAAATTTGTAGTGAAAAGGTGAACTGTCATTTGTGAAAACACTGGAAGAGGCATGGAGGACAATGTCTGGTAGCTAGCACTTGGCGGGAGAGAACACATAGCACCATTCTGCCGTAAGTAAATGAAGAATTCATTTAGTTACGGTAGAGATTGTAATTAGTGAAGAGGGCAAGGAATAGAATACAGTTGTCTGACATAAGAGGGGGGAAATTGCAAATCTGTGGCTGAGGAATTCAGGCTGTAGTGGAATTAAATTGGTTAATAATGATGATTGAATATTTGGCTAAATGGTGCTTGCTTCTCGGAAATTTTCGTTATAGAGAGGTTGTCGTTATAACCAATTTTGGCATGAAAATTCAAAAAGGAAGCATGGAAATTCAACAACGGGCCAACTGGAGGTACACCTAGCCCAGAACACCTTTGTTTCGCAGCGAAAATGTGGGAAGCATAGCTTGAATAGACCTCAGAAGATTCGTCACCATCACCATGATAGCTGACTTTTTCCACCAGTGCTGCATTCAACATCACAGACGGCACAGTCGGCCACAAAAAAATATTTTTTAAAAATCCAGCAAATGTCACACAGTGCAGGGATGCTCTATTCGTGTGCAATGAAAGCTAAGCTCCCACATGATGGGCAGCCTGTTTCTCTGTTGAGGCATTCTACGTTTTTTTTTTTTTTCCTTGTTCAAGTTCCTTTATTTCCAAATTATTACACTACAATATCCAAACAGGTATACAGACTAGGGTCCCAAAGTGATAAAACTGTAGTGGGACCCTTGGTAATTAATACAGTTTGTGGTAACATTACATTCAGTAAATCATGAATATGTACAACACTAATTCATTGAATATACATTCAACATTTCATTTCTAAGCTCAATAAATAGTCAGAAGCAAGGCAAAAATAAACTCATGATCGAGCAAATAAGAATAATAAAAAATGAAAATAGCAAGAATGAAACACATGAAGTGAGCTGCAATGACGAAAGTATTTGATACATCACCGATCATGTTATGGTTATTGCAGTAGATGTTTACGAAGGTAAACATCTACTGCAATGATACACCTAAGTGACTGAATGCATGGACATGCGAGTCAGTTTGCATGCGTGCATACCGTGTGGGCAAAAACAGAAAAAGAAAAGCAAGCGTCAACAGCATGATGGCTCAAATCAGGAAAGCAGACATGGAAAGCTACAGGAGTGAGTGCCGGCGAGGAACTCACTGGGGACACTATACAAAGTTTGGAGGGAGGATGAAACAACACAGCTGTGGTGGCAAGAATTGTGTCACCAACTTTAGCGACACAGGGGAGCTGAGAAAAAAGTGGGGCCTGCGTGTACAAGCGTCCTTCCACCTCGTGCATCCCTGGCAGCACTCTGCAGGAGCAAGGCTGCTGCAACGACTATGTGCACACCATTCGCGATGACATCGTTTCACACTTCATCATCCGTGGGGTAGCCGTAGGAGTTGATCTGGCCGCTGCTCGCGCTAAAATTCAATATTAATGATGAAATTACTCGGGCATTGGCAGAGAGGAATTTGTTATATCAAGAGTGTCTCCCACTGCCACTTTGTTATAGAGATGTTTCAAATGCATGTTCTGTGGAGTTGTGGCAGGGAATTTAAAAGCTTTGTAATATCGAGGAATTCGTTATATCGAGGTTGGTTATAGCCAGGTTTAACTGTGCTACAATGTTTTTAACAGATTGACAAATGCAGTGGTTGGACTTCTTGCACAAAAACTTGTTTGTATGACTGCAGGATGATGAACGTGATCGCGGGAACCCACGGAGTCCAGAGTCACGTGCAGAAGGAAGCCTGCGCCAGCTTAACATTATGATGCGCACCCGCTCCGATTCTGGCCGGCCACTCACTGACAAGGTAAATCCATCAAAGAGAATGTGACATTTACAGGCTTAACACCTGAACACAGCTTAAACATGCCACCTGCATATTTGCTAAAATGCCCGTTTTGTTTGTTTGTTTGTTTGTTTGTTTGCTTTGCAAAAGCCATTACAAATAGCTTTTGTGCTACTGCATGTTCACTTTTAATCAGTCTAACAAACTGTGGTATCATCCCATCGAGCAAAATGAAGGTCCCATTTATTTAAGTTCCAGAGCCACTTAGTTTTTGTTCGTGCTAGTGCTAACTGCCAGCGAATTAGGATAAGGTTAATAGCTCATTTGCACCAATAGGCCCTTACAAGTACACATTCTACTTCAATTAACATCTCCACGTGATGGCACTCTGGATTGAGTGAAGCGACGGGTGTGCAGGAAATCCTTGACCAAGTGGAGGTGCTTAATTTGGACACGGGCGAGAAAGTGCCCCTAAGTGTGGCCGAGGAGCGCCTTCCACGCTGTCTCAACCCACTGGCGCTCCACATCATGCGCATCACATCCGAGTACGTGGGCCAGTCAGATGCGGGCCCTGCCTCTGATGAGGAGAGCCCCAGACCACCGGGTGACTCCACAGATAGTCTTCGCCGCAGAGCGTAAGAGCCACCTTTCTTACATTTTGGTCCAGCACTGAGACCGGACTGAACATTCGAAGCACCTGCAAAAGTAACGCTAGTGCTGTTCTTAATGCATTCGGAGTGTTCAAATTTGTGAAGCTTGCCATTGCTTTGGCTTACGTTTTACCTATGCATGTATTTGAAAGAGCAGTATAATCATTGAGGAAAGAAGTTTAAATGTTGTGATGAGGCGCATGCTTTTACAAGTGATGTTGCTGTAAACATTGGGTGTAACTCAGCTTCAGGTCCTAAGAACCTTACAGTGAAAACCATGGGACAATTTCCGCAGGGGCCGTCTAACGAGAATGCTTGGTCGAAAAGTTGGCCAGAAAGTGGGTCAGACAGTGACTCGAATCAAGTCTGCGGCTGACGAAAGTAAGAATTTATCATTTCTTGCTGTGGGAGTGACTGCACAGTGTGTCTTGCCATAATATGGTAACAGCATTTGTGGCTTGGTTGCTACAGCATTCCTCTATTGAAGGTAAAGTTAATGGCATAATCTATAGGTTCTAGTAGCCACACATTTTTGTGTGGACCTATGTGCAAATGTGCCTATAGCCTACTGATCTTCTGACCTGTATTAAAAGCACCGTAGTTCCTCAAGATCAGCTCACATGAAATCCTCTGCTGTGGCATTGTTCATTGTCGCTAGATAATTTCACAAACGTTGCATTCAGCTGCTTGCACATGTGCAGAATCGGACCTATGTCTGTAAAACACATTGTGTTGCGAAGAGACCAATTGTATTGACACAAGGCTCAAAGGTACGCGACATCCATCCCTTTCACGGCTTGCCTTCCTTTGGCAAGGTAGAATCGCTCTCCAAATCAATGAGAGAATCCTTATTTTGTCTAAACATGTAGCCTTTCCTTCATATAATTTCTTTTATTCTGGGATAGCACTTATGTGCCTGTGTCAGTTTCCTGCTGTGGTCTTGTATGACATCAGCAGTATTGTGAAATAAATATTAGCTACAGAGTGTTTTTCAGTCGTATTGCTCTGGAAGCCATCATGTTTCTGGAGCACCATGGGTGCAAAATACCTTGTACCCAACACTTAACAGTAGGGGTCTGTCAGTCATCAAACCTGCAAATAATTTTTGAATTGCTAGTTGATTCAATTTGCACTTTTATTGTTTAATATTGGTATAATTAAGGGAAACGTGCAATGGAAAGAAAAATGATAGGGGTAACGCTAAGAGATAAAAAACGAGCGGAATGGATCAGAGAATAGACAGGAGTAGCCGATATTATCTTATCAATTAAAAGAAAGAAGTGGACCTGGGCAGGACATGTCATGAGGAGGAAGGATAATAGGTGGACAGTAAGAGCGACGGAATGGATACCACGAGAGGGAAAACGCAACAGAGGTAGTCAAAAGGTTAGATGGAGCGATGAAATTAAAAAGTTTGCGGGCATAAAGTGGAACCAACTCGCTCAGGATAGGGTGGATTGGAAATCGTTGGGAGAGGCCTTCGTCCTGCAGTGGACCTAAACAGGCTGATGATGATGATGATGATGAATTAAGGGGCAAAATGTGCTATGCTTCATGGCAAGTGGCCGATTCCCACATATACTGTAAAACCCCGATTAAGCAAGTGCTGCCTTCCTTTTTTTGAGAGATTTGCACTTGGCGCCAATGTCCGAGCAAGCGCCCCATCCCCTTTTTAACCCAGTTTCCCACATTGCACATCAACGCCAAGTGATTTGGCAAATTTCTCTTTCAATTTTTCAAGAAGTTGCACAGTGAATTATAAGAAACGGTGCAATTAAGTAAGGGAAATATATTAATTTTGCTCTTTAGAAACAGTTTTACCGAGGCCTGATAATCGCTGCACCACAAGCTACGTACTTCTCACCTACATAGCCAGCCATGATTATTGCTGGGAAGCAATAGGCTTTGTGATTTGCCATTTTCATCGGACTGGAATGAGATAGTATAGCTCTAGGTAGATCTAAGTGGAAAGACAGATGTGAGCCACATCAGTTGCTAGTGTGAATTTATTGCTTGGTGGTGGTGCTCGCGTTTGCGGGCCCGCAACTTTTGTGTCCAACTCTCAGGAGTCCTTTGACGGCTCTGAGAACAATAAGGTTGAATAAAAGCATTAAATGGGGGGCACTTGTTCCAAAGACAATAATGAAAAGAACCGCTCTGCACTCCTTTTCTCTCTGGCAGTTGTGCCACCATTTTGAACTTTGGTTTGCAATTGAGCAATGGCCCCCCTACAAATTTGTCAAATTATATCTCGCCCAGGAGAGGGCACTTACTTGAGATTTTACTGTAGTGCACTTTACTGCATAGCATTCATACATCAGCAAAGGTAACACTCGTGTGCTGCGGCGAAGCTAACACTGTCGCACTGGGGCAAAGTTAGCTCATGCGTATGCACAGTTCTATGTTGGACCGTCCTTTAGGAACTTAGCTGTTCTTTTTCTAGGGACAGCATTGTCCATGTACACTAGTCATGCGAAAAGCTTTTCTTGCCCTTATTGAGCAGTACATTTGTATATTTCTCTCTAACTTAACATGGTACTATTAAAAAAATCTTCAAACATTATTTGAAATTGCTTCATACTCAGAATTTTACTATTTTTACAGCCCAACTTAGCAGTTGTGGACACTGATTTGATTAGGCTGCCCATCAGGAGCATGCTCGATGAAAAGGTGCAGACTGAGAGAACTTGCCACTGTACTGTCTCTTTTTTTTTCACATATACAAGCAAGCTGAGAGCATGCTTGTCCTTTGTGCATCCTCTTTCATTGTCTGTGTCTAGTGTGCTTTACCATCGTCATTATGTCACCTTGCCAACTGGCTTGAACCCAGACCTTGTTTAAGCTGAGAGCATTCTGACTGCAGTCAAACGAGTTAGAAGTTCCTTTCTGTTTATTCAGTCATCTGCGTTGTCAACCTAGTGCCATTAGTTACCAACCTGTGTATTTCCTGAAGCTACTTTATATAAGCTGGGAAGACCACCTCAAAGCACCTTTGTGTGAAGTTGAAGTAGCCATTGAGGCATTGTCAGCCCAGCATGAAAGAAGGCCACCCCTGCATGACATGTAGTGGCGAGGTTCCCTGTGTGATATTTTACTGTGATGTTAACGAGAGGCAGCTGTTTTTTCCAGATATTCAGCGGGGGCTTTTGTGCTCTCAGGATGGCTCCAATCAGAGGTGCTTGTGAGTAAAAAAAAAAAAAAAAAGAAGCCAGTTCCATGCCTTTGAAATCTGAGTAAACAGTGGAGAATGGGCAAGGGTGCTAGGTTCACTGTCGCTATCATGTAGCAGTAGGCTGAGGGCAAGGATGTGGGCAGTCGGTTAAGGACAAGCACGGGTTTGCTTATGCCTCTAGTGCAACCCGAGACTTTTCATTCTTTAATTATTTCTTTTGTTTTCTTGCTTCCTTCTTTCTGTCTTACTTCTCTATTTCTTTCCATATCATCCTTTGCATAATCACTATCAAGTAGCAGTGTAGGCACTGGGTCAAAGGCAGGAGCTTTTCCCTTCTGCGTGACAGCTCCGCTATTATGTTTCTGTGCTCCATACGGATTCACGTCAACCTTACACAAGTTAGCTGTTAAATAAAGGAAGGCAAGTAAATAACAGGAACATGCAAAGTTCCATCACTCTTCCAGCAGTGCATAATCAACTGCAAACTGGCCTCATTCACTGTAATCTTACAAAAGTGTTATGAGAGCCTGTGCTAATGAAATATAAAAAATATTGTGATGGTTCCACACATACAGTAGGCTCTCATTAATTCAAACTTCAGGGCTCCCCAGAATTTTGTTTGAATTATCAGATGCAAGCAGAAGTATGTCTCAGTGCTGCATGCCAGGAATAACAGAGATGGCCAAAGGAAGGGAGGGGGAGGGGGGAGTTGCTCCCCCCCCCCTTCTTTTTTTGCTGGTGGTCTTGAATGCCTTGACACGTGGTGGCAGGCGATTGGCTTTATTTCTGGTTGTTAAAAAAGTATATGAGCATGAATGTTCGGCTAGAAGGAACCAAATCAGCCACTATAAGCAAAAAATATGAATAATCAAATGGTGCACTATGAATTAAACAGCTTGTAAGTACATCAAAACATAGCAAGCCAACCAGGGATTTGAAATTTGTGTGAAGTAACCGAAAGTTTGAATTATCAGAGTTCGGATTATTGAGAGTGTACTACTGTATTAATGTTTGCCTACTGTCTTTCATCTTCAGTGTATGTGCCCGTGTGCTGTGCGATGTCAGTGCACGTTAAAGAACCCCAGGTGGTCGAAATTTCCGGAGCCCTCCACTACGGCGTCTCTCATAATCAGAACTGGTTTTGGGACGTAAAACCCCACAAAACAACAACAACATCTTCAGTGTATGTGTGCTTTATTTTGACAACACGTCTAATATTTTAGCTGCTCTTGACTACCATGTACCAAGTCGAATGGTCCAACTGAAAGGATAGATGGACAAGCATGTTTTTGCTGCATCTCGACAGCGAACTCTGTGGGCTACAGTCTTTGACTGCTGACCTGTTGCAGGGCTACGACCAAGCGAAGAGGAAGGAAGCGAGGAGGAAACACTGAAGGTCAAGACCAGTCACCGGAATCCACCTGAGTTTGACTCTGTTCGTCTTGTCCAGGAAATTGCCAATGTGCACACGGTAATGCATGCCCTTTACATTGCCTTCCACATGGTTGCACTTAGCCATGCATAGAAGAGTTTTCAGTTCCCTGAAGGCCAAGGGGGTGGCGGCCAGGCACAGCCTAGATGCCATCTCCTAGTTAAAAACCAGCGGTTTTCCTGTATATATATATATATTTTTTTTCTGGAGCTTAAGCTTGGTTGCTATATTTTTTTTCATGGGAGTATGTTCAAGCCTTGCAGACGTCATAGTGTGTCTACTTGAGAAAAATATGTGTTCCCAATTTGTAATGCTCTCAAAGTACCCAATTCACGGCACTACCTTTTCATGCATTTGGGAAGGCTGTGGCTAGCACATGTTCATAATACTGCCTCACTGTTTAAGGACAAAAGCGAAGGAAGTAGCTTATTGTCCCACTGGCCTTCATAAGTAAGGTGGCTCTGCTGGAGAGCACATGCAGCAGTTAGGTTTATTTATACGTCCCAGAGGTTCCAAAGGATTTAAGCATAGCATGGAAAGCTTTTGAGTCTGGGTGGTTGTCACCGATTTCGAGCTATGACACATGGGAGACAATCGCCGGGAAATATTCCAAGAATCAACGTACCAGTTCCCAAAATGACCGCATAGAAGCTTGAACATTTGAGCTGTAGGTCCCTTTGGTGCATTAGCAAAACGCCAGTGGTGGTTCAAAGACTGAATCAAAGCAAAAGGTGATCAAAACAAAACAGATATATTCTCATTCAACAGGCAGTTACACAAACGTGTAACTGCCTGCACCAACTAGCACAAAATACACAAGCTCATGCAGTACAATAGAGAATAAAACACACAAGAAGAGTCCTATTTACAAGAGCCATTCGAAGCGTCTTGCCAACACGAAGCTTGCAGTTCGATCTCAATGGTCAATCAGCAGAGCAACGTCGTTCAACTCTTTCTTTCTTCTTTCACTGTGTCACCGCATCTCACTGATGAACATCTGTTAATGACAGCCCGTTGTCGATTCTTTAAATTGGCTTTGGCGGGCTTTCTAAACGTATCAGTGCATGTCATGCAATTACAGCATGTGCAAAGCTGAGGGAAAGCTGTCGATTATACTGGTAGCTTTTTGACGGCGGATGCGCCTCCTTCTCCTTCTCAAGTCGCTGTTAGTGTCTGCGCGCACTCTCCCGCTTTAATGCAACGACTCAGCGCCGCATTTTGGAACCCCGCTGAACACACAACAATCGTGCTGTGTATGCTTCGGTTTCGGCCAGCCTTGCTTGGCCTGACACGGCGCAGCGTATCCAACACGATGCCCTGCTCCTCGACCATTTTGTGACAGCGGTCATTCTTTACTTGTCTTCCAGGGTTCAGGAATCAGCAGCACGGGCTTGCATTTGATTGTGTTTGAACTTTTTAACCTGTAGCATGTTAAATAAGCACAATGTGTTGTGTAATTTTTCAACAGGGTGCTGTGTGGACCATGAAGTTTTCAGCTTGTGGACGCCTGCTGGTGAGCTATCTAATGACCCTTTTACCTTCTTTTTTCTTCTTTCTCAGAAGTCTGAATTACTAGGGGTCAAGTGGTTATAAAGTCACAGTGCAATGCAATAAGCTTTTGTGGTCGAGAAAGTGACCTTTGCCGTATAGTTCGACAACAGTGATAAGCCAGACAGTTTTATTATCGTTGTTTAGTCACTCATAGAATAAATTCTGGCATTGCAGTCTATCATGGTAAATAAAGTTTTTTAGTTTTGACATAGGGGTGCAGGACACATGAAGTATATATTTACACACTGGTCAACAATTTATTCAATTCCCTTCAGTACTTTCATTATAACAAGGGCTGTGCAAATAGCAAAATTTTGAGTGCAAATCAAATCATATATTTTTAACAATATCTGAATATTTTTTTAATAATACCGTGTCAAATTATAGAGAATCATACTGCAATACGTGGGCAAAAAAGACTGTTGCATGACCAGTGTACTCCCACAGTGCCATCTCTAGAAAAAAGTCGTCCTAAAAAGCAGCCCAACAGAGGACTGTGCATACTTCACCACAATACACGAGTGCTAACTTTGCCACAGTGCACAAGCATTATGTATCGAAGTGTACTGCATGCAGGAAAGGGGCCACTTGTCCCGAGACATGGCATACTTTGAACCTTAATTACCATCTTCGAATAGTTTGAATAGTAAAGTTAAATGTGAATCAAATCAAAGAGCAAATGCTATTTGACAGTTATTCAGTTATGAATATTTGCACAACCCCGAGTACAGGCCTATACTTTTAATAACTCAAGTAGGTTCTAAGATTCTAGCAAGCAACTGCATTCTTAGCCAGTAATAAATGAACCTAGGAGAGCGTTCGGGGGTTTCGTATAACAATCTTGTGAAACAATATATAGTGCAATGTTTGTGTTATCTTAGCAGACATATAGTGCAGTTATTCACAAGAGTGTGTGAATATTCGAACTTTCGAATGATTTTTTAATGGTGTTTGCTATTCAATTTGATCCACACTTGAATTTCACTATTCGAACTGTTTGAGGTTGGTACTATCTGAAGTTCAAAATATTTGAAGTAAGTTCGTTTTTATTTTCCCATGCTTAGCACTGCATTTCTCTGTAATTTAACATGCTACTATTTAAAAAGTATTCATACATTATTTGAATTTGCTTCACAATCAAAATTATGCTATTTGCACAGTTCTAGTTATTTATGTAAGGAGGCATTGTCGTACTTTTGTATATTGTGTTCTGTGACTCATCTTTTTTTAACTGTGCTACCCTGTTTTCGTTGAGTGTATGAACCAACTAGCCCAGCAACAAGTTCTGCTTAAACATGATTATATAATCAATTCCCAATAGTGTTATAAGCAGTCACATGTTTGTAACATCACTTTCTGACATTTCTTGTACTGCAATGTAATATGCTTTTACCTCTGTAAAGGGATACTGAAGAGCAATTTGGGCTGGTAAGTTATTCTTCTGGGACTGTCCCTAGCATTTATTTGGCAGAGCAGACCCTTCACTGCTGTAATATAAATCACACTGTTATAATGTTGTAATATCAGATTTCAGGTACTATAGTTTACCATTGGATATAAAAATAGCTTGCTGATAAAAAGAAAGGTCATCCATTATGTTGCCTCAGCAGTGTACTTACCTGTCTTTAACCCATTCTATTCTAACTTACTGCTCTGCCACGGTGGTGTATTTGCTATGGCACTCAGCTGCTGATACAAAGTTCACGGGATCAAATCCTGGCCGCGGTGGCTACAGTTATGTGGCGGCAAAATGATGAGGCCCATGCACTGTGTAATGTCAGTACACGTTAAAGAACCCCATGTGGTCAAAATTTCCAGAGCCCTCCACTGCAGCGACTCTCATAATATTGCGCTTTTGGGACATTAAAGGGGCCCTGAAACGGTTTTGACGATTTTGTGAAAACATGCTGATCCGGTAGAGTGAGTCATTAGGATCATTAGAGGACAGATTTCAGCGCTCTGCGTAAAGTGTGTAATTTACAGTAAGGCTTTGAACACGTGCATCGCGAAAGATCGCAGCGGCTCGGCGAAATGCGTTTTCAAACGCCCCTGCCGATCGAGCGATGGAATGCGAGACCGCTGATTGGCCCCCTAACATGTGACGTGCACCTAATTTTCAAAACCTAGCTGCGAACAACGTGCTTCTACAACGTACTCCTTCGTTTCAGCCAACGGTATCGTCGCGGCATCTGGCGGCATACACACGAGTCGCCGGCGCTCTATTACAGAGGCTAGCACTGCCGAGGTGGGCGACCTCAGTGAGGATATCGGGGCGCTATGCCGCTACGGGAGGCTCGACAGAGCGGCTGCCGCGGGAGGCGCTGTCGTCGCTAGCGCGCACTCCGCAGCTGATCGAGTTGAGGAGGAACAGCAGTGGTAAGGAGGAAGGCGACAGAAATAAGCTCATAGCTGCCTTAGCGCATGGTGCTTCGCTTTATTTATGGCGTGAATGATTTAAGAATTGTGTTGCCTAATCAGTGACGCAATGTCAAAAAAGCGTTTCAGGGACCCTTTAAGCTGCAGAAATTATTGTCTTAACTTACCGGCTTATGTATATTTGAAGTTTTAGAAACACTGCCACCTGGTTCTCACACATAAAAGAATGATACTTGGCAGGCATAGAAGTTGGGAAAAACAAGATATTTTTAGTTGATACTGAAATTGCAGACTTAGTATTGTTGAGATTACTGTATCATCATGAGAGAAAGCAACATATATTCTCCCATTGCATAGCAATAAGGCTACATATAATGATGTTAGTTAAGAAATATGTGAAGGTTAAATACATTTATCCTTGCTTCAGTCGCGTATGAAAGTTGTGCTATTTCCAAGAAGCGAGCGTGCAAAGGTATCATAATGCTATGCTTTGCCTTCTGGCTGACGTACCGCAACACAAAAGTGCCAGTACTTTTCTGGGGTTGTTTGGTAGTTTGGACTTTAATTGAGCATGCAGAAAAAGTTAACTCAGATATGTTATGGAGTGAGTTTCAACAAAACGCATAAACTGCTTACTGCTTCTAACCCTGCTCTTCCCTGCTAGGCGACCGCTGGCCAGGACACCATCCTGCGCATTTGGGTCCTGAAGAGTGCCTTCCAGCTCTTTGATGACATGCGCAACAAGTACAAGCAAGAAAGTAAGCTGCAAAACATTGCTGTTTTTGCAGAGACCATTGTATCAACACTACAGCTATGGTTCATTTTTGTGAAGTGTCGGCATAGAAACTGTATTTCTCTGCAGCTGAAAACCATAAATTACTGTATAAGCCATAGTATCATAGCATCCTAGTGAAAAAGGTAGCTGCTATACTTATGTAGGCTAAAGCTCCCATCTGTCACCAATACAGTCGCCGACCGTTTATTCGGACTCGACAGGAACCGCCGAAAAGTCCGAATAATCGAGAGTCCGAAAAAAAGGGATTCGCCAGAAAAAAAGTACTTTTATGGTCCCAGTGGACGGAAAAAATTGTCAATGCGCAACTGTACAGGTGCATGTTTACGCGCGACCACGTCAGCCTGTATTTCCGACAGTGTCTGGCTATCGCTATAGGCAGAGAGGAGCGTCGTCAAGGCCTGCGCCAAGTCCGCCCTCGATGGCTGTGGCGTGGGCAGTGCATCGTCGTCAGAGTCGCTGTCCACTAGCGGCAGCTCGAGAACCTGACGGACGATCTCCTCATCATCCAACTCGGCACAGGGCCGGACGGCACTGTCAAAGTCAACAAACTGTTCAAACGTAACGGCGTTTGAACAAACTGTTCAAACGCACTACGCGACGACTGGACGAGATCGAACAAGCAAAGCAGGCCTAACACACAGAGCAAAAGTATTTTCTTTCTTTCTAGCTTTCAATTAAATCGATTCTTTTAGAGCAAACGCGAGTTCACTACGTTTTTGAACTTAAAAATATCTTAATGTAACGTCACCGAATAGTACCATGCCGGCCAGTAGTGTCGCATAGTCGTTTCGGGAGCGCAAAAACGCTGGGGTTTCAAACGGGTGTTATTAAATGTGCACTGAATATTTCGCCGAAATAATTCGGGATCGGCTTGTCGAATGCGTATTGAAGCAGCGAAAATTACAACCGGGCATCTCCAAATTCTTTTCACGACCCCTTTAACTATCTACATGATACATTCTTGAAAAAAAAAAATGCCCTAGTTCATGGGAAGGCCATAAGATGACTTAGTGTCACTGTGTATTATGTGTACTGTTCCTTCAACTTAAGTAGATCAGCTGTATATGAAGTTCGAGTTTTAGTTTATTGAATCACTCAGCATGTACAGTCTGTTTCACACTTAGGAGAAATCTCGGAGTGCCTTGCAACGCGATGCAGCCACGGTTCAAGGAGGCACGCATCGAGCGCCTGCGCGAGCCGCCACTGCTGGCCGACTCCAGCACTCGCCGCATCATGGCTGCATCGTGCTGCAAGAGGCTCCGAGATTTCCCCCAAGTGTGAAACAGACTGTACATAAGACTGCATGCAAACGTGGTTGGATGTGATGGGGAGATGCTGAATTTCACTGGTCGACTTACCTACCATCTAGGAAACAAAACTAACAAAATTACAGGCAGCAGAAAGCAACGATACAGAAAGAAACACACGTGAGCCATAGGTTAACACTGTGGTATCTATTCTGTGAAATATTGCAGCTACCAAGAATGAGAGCACAGAAACAGCAGAGCCACCACCAGAGGAAGAGGAAGAAGGACCTTTCCGTTCCTTTTGCAAGTATGCAGGGCACACTGCCGACCTCTTGGATGTGTCGTGGTCACGGGTACGTCAGCTTGCGCACAACAGCCTATGCATTAAACAAACTCATATACCATCCAGCATTTTGTAAGTCCTCAGGTAAAAACAAAGTGTATTTGTCAAACATTTATATTTACAGTTGACCATCCAGGTTTAAGAAAGCTATGCTTGAGAACTCCATCCTTCATCACCAATACATGTGCACAAAACCAATAGCTACAGTGCATTTCTTGCACCAATACTGCTAGCATCTCCTAGTGTGCAATACATGTTTCATAGTGTTTTTACACCCACTTTTTCTTAAAACACCGAGCAGCGAGAGCCATTTTCTCTCTTTTTTTTTGTCCTTCTGGTGCAGAACAACTTCATCTTGTCGTCATCCATGGACAAGACAGTGAGGCTGTGGCATATCAGTAGTCGTGACTGCCTGTGCTGCTTTCAGCATGTCGATTTCGTCACAGCCATTGCTTTCCACCCCCGGGTAAGGTTGCAGGTGCCAGTGTGCAGAGTGCACACACCTTACTTTTGATCTCTTGCAGGATGACCGCTACTTCTTGAGTGGCTCCCTTGATGGGAAGCTGAGACTGTGGAACATTCCAGATAAGAAAGTTGCCCTCTGGAACGAGCTGGATGGCCAGACCAAGCTGATCACGGCTGCCAACTTTTGCCAAAAGGGCAAGTTCGCCGTGGTTGGCTCTTACGATGGGCGATGCATCTTCTATAACACGGAGGTAAAGCTAATCCTTGGCTATTACATGGGGTCTTGACTTGGCCTCTTCCGTGCAGCAGCTCAAGTACTACACCCAGATCCACGTACGCTCAACACGAGGGAAGAACGCTCAGGGCCGCAAGATCACTGGCATTGAGCCCATGCCTGGAGAAGACAAGGCAAGTTCACAAACAGCAGCATACTTCCAGCTAGTACTTGCGAGCACATATTGCATATGAAGGCACTGATGTCGCATACAAAAACACATATATTGTAGACTCCTTTTGAGGTGGAACTCGAAGGAACTGTGAAAACTTGTTCATGTTATCAAAAGAGCACGAAAGAAAGGCAGTTACATGACTGGTCTGCTAATACCGTATAAATCAGAATATAGGTCGAGTGGTCGACCCCCCAAGTTCAGGTGACCAAAAAAGAAAAAAACCCAAAATTGCCAATACACATTTATTTGCAAATCGGACGCACCGCCCACCTGTCGTCGGAGCTCCCCTCAACCACCATCACAGCTGTACCTATTCGTCAGACGAAGTATCACTGTCTTCTGAAGACGAGACTTTGTCGCAGGCCGCCTCCCACTGTGCGTCGTCTTCCGTGTCATCCAGCGAGTTGCTAATGCAACGTTTCTTAAAGCATTTTCCACCATAGAATCTGGCAAGGAACGCTAGTTGGAAAGCACCCAGCCGCAGACAGTCGCAAACGGGAGGCCTCTGTAGGCGACCCGTTGGCATCTTTGGGTCGTCGCCGGACATCCACTCCTGCTCAATTTCTCGAGCGAGCTCCACGGCTTTATTGGGAATGGTATCCACAGTCAGTGGCAGAGAGCGCGCGCGAACTTCCCGCACAAAGTCCACGAGCGTATCCTCCAGCTGTGGATGAACCGCACTTCGCCCACGAAACGACGTTTTCCGAGGGTTGCACGTCTGCAGCTTCCCTTTATGCACTCTCCACTAGCGCACGCTTTTTTCCGAAACGTCAAAGCGGTGGCGCTGAGCGGCCATGTTGCCGATCGTTTCGGCGAACTCAACAACATTTAGTTTAAATGCAGCTGAGAACTGCATCCTTGTGCCGATACTCATATTCAATGAATGAAAAAAAAAATAAAAGAACACTATAAAAATCAGACGCGACGTCAATCGAAGCGGAAAACTCTGAACAGATCGGAAGCACAGCACGAACAGGGAACTAAAGAAAAAAAAAAAAAGCCTGCTATTGGATTTGGATGTGGATACGGCCGTATGTGGCTTTTGACACTCATGCACGCCACATGTTGTCTGACGGCGACACACCGTCGGCTAAACACCGCTATATAAGACGAGGGGTGACTTTAGTTGGTTTATTGAAAATATCTCGACTTATATTCCGGTTTATACGGTACTTGTTACTTGGAAAGAGAGAATGAGGTAGGTTTTCAATGCGCAGCTAATTCAAAATGAGCACATATTTGCCTTCGCACATTAGAATATGGTGGCTTCAAGCATTCTTTGGCGGTTTTATCCAATCAACGATAGTGTCTAGCTGTTGACAGTTTGACCAGAATGTTGCCGGTCTGGCAGCTTTTTGGAACTGATCACGGATCCAGGACATGTGACCATGACATTTGCTATCAGCATGAGTCCCATCTGGCTGCCAGAATCCAAAAAACAAAAAGAAAGCCCAGTGTTGACAATCACTACAATAGTTTGTCTAAACCATAAGGCAGCAGATTTTGTTTTTAAGTAGACTTATTTTACATTGGATATGTGGAAACCTTAGCAAATGTTCCAATGTTCTGTACATCCATGAGTTCGTCGCAACAGAGTTCGTTTTAATGATAGTGTGATGGAAACCAGGGTGTCGAACAAAAAAAATATGGGTTCAGGTTCATTGTGCACCACTTTGCTCTGGTTCAGTTCCAGTTCAGAGAAATAAAAGCTCTGAACCAGTTCATGAACCGGGGCACAGTAAGCTTCATACATATTTAACTTTGACAGTGCTATTTATGGTAGCCTGAAACACTCCACGCTGCTCTGCTCAAGTGACAGCATTCAGAAGGTCATCAGGGCAAATTCACATTTAAAAAGAAAAATAAACCATGCCAGACTGGAGTTGTCTGCCATAGAAATTTCCGGGCAGTATCCTGTAGCACTATAAATTTAAGGCAGCTGGACGTGGACAACTTACGTACTTGAAGGTTTTAGGACCTGGCCCTTCAGAACATGCATTCATAAATTTTGCATTTAACTTGAACCTCGTTATAATAAAGTTGAAGAGACATAGAATTATTCTGTTATAATCATTATTTTATTATAACCATTATTGCCCTTAACTGCAATATTTACCATTCGGGGGTGAAAGCTTTGACGTGCAAATGAGAAGATGGTGCTAGGGCCCGCATCATTGCTATATATAGAGCCATACATGCAACGAAGTTTTATAAAAGCATTAAGAAAAAAATGTCGCAACACGATCGCCTCCTTCCGTTTGCATGCGGCTCGACTATGGTACCGTGAAACCGGAAAAACTGTGACACTATCGAACGGTCAACCGTGAAAATATTTTGTCGTAATCATGAGTAGGTCGCGGTGGACTACTGAGCCCGCAGTCTTTGCCACTGCGACACACACAATGTGGAGGCATTTCCGCGCTGGCTTGGTTAGGCTGGCTTGCGGTCCCCTAGGTCGCTATGTTGCCGATGCACTCTCGGAGGCCCCGCCCAGCCGCATCAGCGTTTGGTAGCGTTTGCAGGCAGCCGTAACCACTCAAGTGGGTGTCCTAATCATTTCTCACCACTGCACGCAAGCAACGGCGTGCACGATCGAATCTGACTGTGCAGTTAGCATGACCTCTGAGATTGCCACAATACAATCTTGGAGGAAATGCTTTGACATCTAGCTGCTGCAAGAGAGAGAAAAAAAAAAAACGGGGATGGCCGGTGAGGACTGCAGTAAGACGGAGGAAGGCAGCAGTACATATTGGTATGTGCTGCCGCTTGCACATACAGTAGAACCTCGTTATAACGAACCCGGATATAACGAACTATTGGATATAACAAACTAATGGTTATAACGAAGTAATTACCACTCCCCCTTCAACTTCGTTATAACGAGGTTTTACTGTACCAATATGTACGCGCAGCAATGTGCTGCAATCTAATGGAGCGGAGGGGTTTTTGAATTATAACAGCGAACATTCCAAGAAGGGATTTTGCTGACATGAATGCGTGCCGATTTTCGATTTTGGAGACTATTTTATTTCGTTATATCCACTGAAAGGTCAATTTTACTTCGTTAAGATGAGGTTTCAAATGCATGTATATCTATGGGGATTTCAAGGGGAATTTTGTTTACTTTGTTATATCCATTATATCGTTATCTTGCATTACATTATAACGAGGTTCCAGTGTATTTCCATCTTCATTTCTGATCCTATGCGGCACCACATGCACGGCATTACCCGGGCTTTTCAAATTGTGGAAGGGCTCTAGCACATCGGAAACAGATAGCGATGTTTTCATGTAAAATAAACCTGCGAAACTTAGTGAAAATGGCCAGAGCAGGCATAGTGAGAAACACAGCCACTTCCCTGCATGTCTTTCTTTCTCCAGTTGTAAAGCAATCAAATAAAACAGTAAAAAGGGCTAAATTTTGAGCCGCACCAGAAAAGTGTTTGAGAAAAATAATCTTTCAGTATCAAGAAAAACGAAATAAAATGGATTGTTTCGTAGAGTCTGCTGGCCGCAAAACAAATGCCCTACATTACTTCACACATGTGCACGACAACAGGATTGCATCCGGAAATTCACGTTGAAATTAGCAATAAAAAGGGGCAATGATAAGTCATAACTATGGCTACTGTGAAGTACACAGTAGCCGTACTCTCCTCATAATTGTGAGTCTCCTCGTTGAGTAGGCTAACAATTATGAGAGAATACAAAGATGCAGAGAATAGTGGCAAAATAATTAGCTTCGTCTAAATTGAAACTGAGAATTGATTGGTTGCATAAAAGGGAGACTCGCTTGCTCACAAGTTTCTTAAACACTGCGCTCAAATATCGCAAAGTTACACAGCAAAACCAACACAGATCTCACACTGTTGGTTGGCCTTGTTCACTAGTACATATACATTCAGCGCTTGCAAATGTAAGCATCACAATTTTCACAGAGTTTATTTTCGCAAGTTCATTAGAAAATTGTTTTCTTAGCTATGCAGAAACTTCAGTTTGTGGTGAAAACAATGTATCTTTTTGTGCTCCATCCACTCCAATGCGCTGAATTGTGTGAAGTTTGATAGGCTATTTGTAAGAGAAAGGATAAATAGGTGTGACCCACTTATGGAATGAATCCTGTTCTCTGTAGCCATTGCAGGCACCGCAGACCAGTGTAGTAGGGAAAATGGAATGGAAGAGTGGAAAGGCAACGCATGCCGTAGTGGGGCTCCCGAAGTTTTGACCACTTGGGGTTATTTAGCATGCACTGGCATAGCAGAGCGCGCACCCCTGGGTATTCCACCTCCACTGAAATTCGACCGTGCGGCCAGGTTTGCCCTGGCGTCTTTTGGGTCTGCATTCAAGCACCACTAGACCACCACAGCAGAAAAAGAAGGGTCATTGCTCAGACGAAACTAAGTAAAATAAATAAACCGATTAAGGCCAGTAGAGAGACTAGGTGGAATCATTCGCAGCAACGAGGTGCTGCTGGCATATCGCAGCACTGTAGCTATTTGAACTGCTTTGTTCCGAACTGATAACTGATATTTTTTGGTCAGGTTTGGTTTGGGTTTAAGGACGTTCCAAGAACAGTTCAGGTTCAGTTCTGGCCAAAATTCCGATTTGGTTCGACACCCTGGTGTGTACACACAAACATGTACGCATGCTCTGATGGCACACAATATTGAATGTTCTTTTTTATAGACGATAGCCTTTCTTGGGATACTTCAACGCAGAAATTTTGGTATGTCTGTCTGTCTGTGTGTGTGTGTGTCCGTCCGTCCTGCTTTTCGATTCAGTAAAATGGCGAAAGGTTAACCCCTTCCTCAACGACCACCCATCTTGAACTGGTAGCTGCGTTCATATTTGTGAACACAGTCGACCAAAAAGCAAATATTACGCATATCTGAGGCACAGCATCAATACGTAAGTATTAGATGACGTGTTCCTTTAGTAGAAAATACAGATGCGTAATTCTAAAGACCCTAGTGCTTGTTAGGATGCGCAAATGCTTACGTTTCCTACGCTTCGGTAAAACGACATGGTGCTGCCACCTACCAGTAGCTCTGCGTACTACGCAAGCTTCTTGCGTTTCCCGATATCATGGCCAGATGGCGTCCATATCTCACGCAGCGCTGCCTCCATTTCATCAATGCCAGCCACATGTGGCCAGTTCAACATAGACGGGGCGCTGTCTGAGGCAAGGCAAAACATAAATGGCCGTTTGATGATATAGAACACACTCTACAAGACATGCCCAGACAATGCAGGGAAAAGACCGACGAGCAGATTGCAGCGGAGAAGCGCTGGCGTGCCGATGCCCATCGTCTCAAGCGTGCCCAGGAAACGCCCGAAGCTCGTGCCGAACCGCAGATGAACCGGGACTCGTGTAGTATGGCCGGTAGAAGACTATCGTCTTTCGACGACATTTGCAGCGAAGCACGGAGATACGCGGCCAACTTTTTTTTTTTTTTACACCGCACTGAAAGATTTTTCTTGCTTATAAACATTGTAATTTATGGCAATTTGTATAGTACCATAACAATTACCACTTGAATTTAATGTTAAGGGCCACGTAAAGTCAATTCAAAGGCAAGCAAGTTCTGTCTTGTTACCACATCACAGTTGGTGGGTCGGCAGGCCTTTTAGCTCTGTACTATGCTCTAACTGCACATTTTCTTCTTGTGCCGCATAGTTCATCAATTTTGTTGATGCTGTACTTAAAGGAGTACTGACACGAAGTTTTGATATTCTCGTATTATTGCCGTAAATGAAAACACTGGCGTGGAGAACCCCAAAAAGTGTATCACAGTGTCTCGCAGGGCGATGAATATATTTTTAATACGGCTTCTTGAAAAGGCAACTTTCGGTTTCGATTTCGAGGGGGCGGTTTCCTAGTGACAGTGTCAACATAGTCGGACATATGGCAGAGTCACGCAGGGGCAACATTTCTTGATAGTGTCGTTGCAACTCTATCGTCTGTGGTCAATTACGTGCGGGGCACGCAAAAAATGACAATTTTATGGTCGTCCAGTGACTATGACAGCGATTTTGGCGATTTTTAATACACTGTGCTCATACATCATTATAGTGTCCATTGCGCTGGGGCTGACTTGCAGTGCTGTGTGGCGAAAACTTTAAAACCAAACTAAACTATTTTGTACCTGTTTCCTGGCTTCCGTGGGCGGAGGGTGTTAACTATACATGGCTAGAAAAACGAAAAATGTACATTTTAAGCCGCCGCAAAATCGTGTCAGTACTCCTTTAACTATGGACTGAATTCATGTTTTACTGCTTGACAAGGGTGGATGTGCATCTCTTTGCAGATTCTTGTGACCTCAAACGACTCACGCATTCGTCTATACGATCTTCGAGACCTGTCGCTGTCGTGCAAGTACAAAGGCTACGTAAACCTCAGTAGTCAAATCAAAGGGTCTTTCAGGTAAGGCCAGCTGAACAAATTTGAGTGTCATACAAGTGAAAATGCTATTGTACACAGCCACGACGGAAGGTATGTCATCAGTGGCTCGGAGAACCAATTTATCTACATTTGGAAAACCTACCACGACTACAAGTTTTCATCAGCACGGCGGGACCGGAACACTTATTGGGAAAGCATAAAAGGTATTAATACTAGTCTGGTCATAAATATATGCCTGAACTTCCTGTGTTCCAGGCATATATGCCTTATGGTATTATCATCATCATCATCCCATTTTTATGTCCAGTGCAGGATGAAGGCCTCTCCTAGTGATCTGAAATTTAAACAGCATTGCGCGAGCAGATTCCAGTTTGTGCCCGCATATGTTCCCATTTCATTGCACCACCCCTACTTTCTACCATCCTCGGTTGTGTTTGCCGTCCCTTTGCACCCATACTATCACCCTCAACACTGCTTTCCTGTCCTAGGCAGCTCCATTTTTTTTCTCTTAACGTCAACTAAAGTACAGCCTCTCCCTGTTTGCTTGTGCGATTCACTGTGTTGTTTTTCTTTGCCGTAATGGCTGTCGTTTTCACAGTGGAGCTGTTCAGGGGCTAGTAATGTCCAGATGGGTGCGTATGTCAACACAAGAGGGAAAAGCCAACGCTCTTATTCTCAGCTACTGCTACATGATGGTTATACAAAAGACAATACAGAGAGATCAAGAAGGAAATAAATTTTTAAATAAGGAAGGAGAGAAGGAAAGTTTCAGTTATCCATACGGGGAAAGGGGACCCGCTTTTGACCTTGACCAGCACCCTCGCCCTCATGCCCGATGCTACGTAAGTGAACCTGACACCTTTGCCATTTATGTCACAATTAGCAGCAAAACCGCAGCTTCGCTGTTCCAGCAGTTTACACAGTGTGAAACTGGCCTCCGTTTTTTGTCGCATAGCATGATATTCTTATGCTATAAATTAAGGGAATAATTTGAAGACAGTATGGGTTGTGCAGTTAAACACCAAGCAATGATACTATATCAATGTGTGCTGGTAAGTGTTGTCAAAACTTTCTCTCCTCTGTATTTTTATTGGATGTGGTTAAGCATGTGAGGCAGTGTTGTTGCAGAGAGCAGTAACAGCCGCTGTAATGATCATGACTAATGTGCAGAACCTCTAAAAAATGCTAAATGAGGCTCCTTCTACAATACTCTGATTTAACAGCAGATCTTAGCTCTGATGTTAGGTAGAAAATGAAAACCTCGAAATAGTAAATTAAACTATCAGTAAATCAAATGCTATGACATATATTCACTCAAATATTAGCAGCTGTCCTGACATGTTTGTCCATTGCTCTGTGCTTGTTTTCTTTTTATAGGAAAAATTGTTCCAGTAAAAATATTTATACCTCTGAGCCTTGGTGCATAGAAGCCCTACTGCTTACTGTGTTTGTGTGCAAGTAACAAAAGTTCTTTAGAGGAAGGGGGATAGTCCCTGATCTCTAGCAGTGGAGGAATGGATATGAAGGAGACATGCACTAACTTGCAAACAGGGGATCACAGACGCACACGATTCATGAAATTACGAGGTTGTTGACTACATAAAAGATTAGTGGTTTTGGTGAGGTTGCAGGTGTGCTTCCTGGTGTGCTCCATTAACACTTGTAAATTTTGCAGCTCACAACGCTGTAGTGACAGCAGCAGTGTTTGCGCCCAATCCAGACTTGGTTCTACAACAGCTAGACGAGAAGGAAACCACGGCTCCGGACAGCCCTGCTACGGGCAATTATGTGATCATCAGTGCGGACTTTGGTGGAACCATCAAGGTGTTTGCCAGGCGCAGCCGTCCTAGGGCCAGCCTCCATTGAATGAAAGATGGGAGGGAGGCACTTGTGAATAAAATGCATGTTTTCACTTGTACAGTGGGGATTTGAGAATGAATGCATTTAGCTGTTCTTTAAATAGTTCGCTCGTGATTGGCTTGCCCAGCTGGCACTCTGGGTTCTTGACGACATACTCCACGTAGACCTGCATACAAAAAAAAAAAAAAAATGAGTGTGCCATATTGAGGTCTGCAAAAGAAGGTAAGCTGGCACTGGTGAGTGTTTGAATGGTGCCTTTACAAAGATTGCAAGAAATGGACAGAAAAGCCAACAAGGCTTGGGGAAAAGTCTGAGCAGTTATGCACTAAAGCGACAATTGAGTCACAATCGGATTCCTTCCGATGCCACTCTTTCGGAAGAAAACGCAGCTGAAACTGGCACCACGGGATCGCGTGTGGTAAGTGACAACCGATGCCCATCGAATCACTAGGACCAATGTAAGCTTTTTCATGCTGCTTTTGGGGCCTCTGGTCGTGAAATACACTCCAGCGACCACTGGAGGTCGTGTAGGAACGAACGTATTCACTTAAGGGCAAAAACGCGTTCTGCTTGTGTTCCGAGTTTGATAATGCATCTCGCACCACTGGATAAATATGCATGTTTTCTGTACGAGCAGGCATGATGTGGCGTTCGATCACCACTTTTTATACGTACACGATCAAACTTTCCTGGTTTTATGTAAACAGCCGCGTACCTGATGGTAAATGTCGTGCAGAAGCTCTCGTACGTTGCTGGCGTTGGTGTCCGTGTTCATGATAAACTTGAGGCCCGACGGTGTCTCGTAAAAGTTCAACTTGTACTTGTTCGTTTTGAAGTTCAGGAAGCCGTCGTTGCTGCCAGAAAAAAACCAAGCATTCGGAAGGAGAATGCCACACGGACATATACTCACCAGTCTGTTGGGGCAATCTTGGCCACAAAGGACTTGAGGGAGTATATCATTCCGTACATGAGTTTCGCCTCCTGCAGCAAGAAGCCGAAACGAGGGTTTGCCAGTGGAAGGAACATTCCGTGAAACTCACCTCTTCCCTCGACATGCCCGAGTTCTTGCTCCTCTTCCACTCGTCGTAGTAGAGGAAGGCTCCATTGCGGCTGAATATGTACAAATTATGAATCGTCATTTGAAGACAGAGCAGCCACCGCTAATTCCGCTTCAGCTTGGAAGCAGACGATGATAGTGATGGTGATGCCAATGGTGAAAAAACCAAGTGCCCCGGACGCGGAAGGCGCCCCGGAAGACGTTCCACAAGTCCCTACAGAGGGCGAAAAAGTCAACCGCGGCGCGCTCCAGCTTCATGCGCTGGGAGTGTATCTACTGACCCCTCTATACTCTCAAGGTCGATCACGTGACTGGAAGCCGCCATTCGCATGGAGGAAAGAAAAACTTTTTTTCTTTCCTCCATGGCCATTCGCGCTAGCAAGCACCCCATCTGACCCCATCCCACCATGGAGGAGAAAAAAAAAACTTTTTTTTCCCTCCATGATTTCAAGAAAACCACGTGCATTTAGCCATTTAGCTTTCACAGACACGTTCAACCATAGAGTTAATATGCTAACTCCATGCGCGTTCAACCAACGTACACAGCCGCTGCAACGCTGCAGTCGATATCTACATCTACATTTCTGACCCACCCCCGCCCGATCTCCTGTGTGTGTGAATTTTGAAAAACCTTTTATTAGATAAGAGTTTGCAGGCCCACCACGACCTCGTCGAGGTCGTGAGGGCCACAAGGGCCCTTTACATAGAACAAGGCCGCTACCCGCGCCCGTTGGACTAGAGCCCGTTGAGATCCAGTCCTGGGGCTGCCGGGGCTGCCTCCCATGCCTCTCTATAGTAGGGGAAGGGTTAGGTGGAGGGGAAGGATTCATCTGACATGCCCACACCCCCACACCATGTGAAAGTTATCGGAGATTTCCCCACAGCGGGGCCGGGCACCGCCCATCAACTTTAGGGTCAAAATGTTTGACGATTACAGGGTGTTGGTCTGCAGGCGCCTTATAGTGTTCGTTCATCGGTCTTGCTCAGGCCCTTAGCAGGGACCGGGAAATGCCGATGAATAATGCGCCAGAATTTCTCGGAATCGCAGAAGCGGTTGCCTAGTCTCTGAGCCGGAAAAGCCTGAGTGACCTGTGGCCGGCGGTTAACGCTCTTTTTTGTCCCATCCGTTTCATTACTGGCTCCTAGTTCTCTTCCTCCATTGTGAGTCAACGGTAATACTTTCGCTGTCCATCTATTCTTTCATATTCCTTAATCTCTGTTCGTACCTAATTTTACTCTGAGCTTCCCTTCCCTCAAAGTCAGACCATCCCATATCCCCCTTAACAGCCTTATTTGTGGATTCCATATCCCCCTTAACAACCTCTTTTGTGGTCTTCCCGTAACTGCCCAATATAAGACAGAGCAGGATGGATGGATGGGTGGGGGGGCGTCCCCTTTGTAACGAGGCGGTGACATGTGCGTCACCAGGCTCGTAAGAAAATTTAAGAACTTTTCTTCTTTTTTTCTCTTTAAATCTACATCAATCAAATCGACCACACTATAGCTATAACGGAAATTCATAGCCCAGTTCCCTGCCCCTTATGGCAGAAAGTCCATATTTTTCCCTATAATTATTTTTGTCCGTCCTCTCTAGATTTCTGCCACCAGGGGCGATATCTTATAACGTTCCCGTGGAGGTTCACTTGGCCTCGCGTGATTGCTCACAATCGCTGTTTTGCTGGCGCAAGCGCGGTTTTACCCAATCACGCGCGGGCAAGTGGACTAGTCCACTTTTGGAACCCTTATAAGATACCGCCCCAGTATTCTAACCGTCTCTTACTTATTTCAATCGCGGCTATGTTCAGCTTCCCGTTGTTCGCCCTAAAGCCCAAGGCTTCATGTAGGGTGGTGCCCAACCGTACACCTGTGTGGATATTTCCGCATTCAATCAGAACATCCTCCGTCGTTTCCCTATCTTCCTTACAGCATGTGCATTTTTCTTCTTCTTTACTGAGTTTCGCTTTATAGATACGCGTTCTAAGGCAGTCCGATCTCGCTTCAAACAGTAAAGCGAGATCGCAGGGTACGGAACAGCAGCGCCGCGATGCGGAAGTTCCCCGCAAAAGGACCACGTTCCTTCGTTGCATTTGCGCGGCGTTTTGACTCTCCCACACTACTCTCCCCAATATTCTACCCATTCTACCATACTCGCCAGAGAACACCTCTCGCCGCGTGCATCGTTGACCATGCTTGTTTGTGTTTGTGCGCAAACATCATAAGCATGACTTACAAAAGCCAGTTAACTCCTCGCTGTAGGACTGGGGCAAGTCTCGTAAGGCACAAAGGAACGTTTTCTCATGACTCTAAGTAAGCGTGAATAATTTGAACATGATTTATCTTGTGTTTTAGCATCGGCTGCCGGTGCTTGTCTTTGACTCCACGCGACGCGTGGAGAGTGTTTCACCGCATTGCTGTGACAGTAAGTTCACCCAACCGACTCATGTCCAATAAGAACTGCGAATTTGTGGCTCTGCAGGTATTTCCTAATTCCGAGTGGCACAGGTGTAAAAGTCTACAGCTGTTCTACCGGAGAACGTGCTAGCACCTTTAACGAACACAACACTGAGGTGGTCGCCGTTGTTAGGAACCCAGAAAACCTCGTGCAGGTGAGTATCGCAAACGGCCGTCCATCTACCTTGCACGTAAGAAGACGTAAGCACTTGATGGATACTTTCTGTCAATGTTGATGAAGCTATATGGCTGAAAATGTAGGAGTGTGCTTCATTACGTCCACTGGTGGCAGTGCCTATCGGGCTGTGGTAAAGCATACATTTTTACCAAAGTCGCTTCGGGAAATGAAAGGTGAACGTTGCACTGCTCATGGTACTGTGTGCTGTTGCAGCATAGTACCTTTTTTTTTTTTTTTCAGGTGTGTGTCTGCGCTTGCGCTCCATGAGCGACGAACGCACGCCTTGTTTTTTTGAGGGTCAGCGCGCGACGAGACAAGTGACAGCAGGAGTATTGTCATCGTGCGATGCCATGCCCCGCAATGCTCTGTTGCTGCGTGGTGGAGAATTGACCAATTCCAAAGCTCCCACGGCGCATGCGCCGCGCCAGGGCGACGTGAATCCCCCGTGCGGCTATTCAAACGATCTAGCCTTGGTTGGAAAGCAACGCTGCCCGACACAGTGACGCGGCTACTCCGAACGGAGTGACATAGTAAACACAGTCGCTGTGAAAACACTGCTGGTTGCATGCATGAAATTTATGAGTATCTCAGCTAATTGCGTCACTTTCAGGGGCACGTGCTATTGACTGTGGAATAAGAAACTCTAGCTTCTTTTGATTTGCATTGGTAAAAGTGTACACGAAAAGAGGGCTCTGTGGATATCTGCAGTCTAGCGTGAAAATCCAGGCGGCTCGTTGTGGCAGAAAAGTAACATCCTTGAAGTATGTGGGGTGCCCTTTATCACTGCCTGTTTGTTTCATCCAGCAATCTTCAGGTCAGCTCTGCTGAAAAGCAGCTGTGCGACACACACACAGGACTGTAGAAGGGACATGGACGAGTGCTTGCCTGTGACCATTCTACAGTCCTTTGTAGCACTAACACCACACAGATTGAGCTAGCCATAGGTAAATGTTAATGCTAAACATGTGTTTATTCCAAACGACGGAACCGCATATGCCATTCATGCCAGTGAGATGACTCACCTCGGACACTTCAAACTGAACAAACTATGCGCGAGAGAGGCTAAGATTGAGTGTCTTTATTTATTCATGTGATACGCGGACATATCGACACACCAATACGGCATCACAGCAGCGCGTTGCTGTACACTCATTTCTGGCATTAGGTTAAGCAGAGAGTGTTTGTTTACAAATAAATTATCCTAGCTGGCAATGCACTAGCAGTACGCACCGCTGATGTTGCGCCCAGCTTTCATGTACCGCACCCATGCCGCCCTTCTTTATCGAGGGCTTGCACGCCACTCGATTGCAGTCCTAACTGCTGATAAGATGCTGCGATGTTTGGCATTTAATTGGCTAAGTAGGAAGAAGGAGGAGGGAGGAAAGGAGGAAAGACAGGGATGTTAGCCAGTGCTGAGACCGGCTGGCTACCCTGTGCAGGGGAAGAGGGATGAGGGGAATGAAAGATAGCAGAAAGGATACACAAGAAAAAAGAAAAGGATAGAGAAAAAAAGCGCGCGCGCACACACACAAAAACAAACAAACAAGGAACCGAAACGTGACACTGCTTTGAGTCTGTTCCTTAGACCACTCGCCCTTAAAAATCGCAACAACGCGTTCAATGCTTTCCGTGCTGACGATGCTCGGGGCCAGTGTCCTAAGACTAAGTAGCTTTCTCATGTAGCGCCCAGCCTCGATGTGCCCGATTAACTGTCGACATGTTCCAGTCCAAGTAGTGCCAACCACCATTGTATGTTATGGAGCACTTCGAGAAGTCCCATGACCATCCTGCATGTGCTAACAGGAAAGGCACATTGTTTTTTTCGATCAGTGATGATAAAAAAAAAATCAATAAGGGACAAGCTGCACACCAGCGCAAACGTTTTTTCCAACCAAACGAGGTTCCTTGCGTTTCCCCGTAGGTGGTGCCCACGATTTTGAAATTGGTCAATGAACCTGTCCTTGTTGGTCAACAGTGTGACGTCACACAGAGCATTGCCATGGACATTGCGGCAGACCAGTTTCGTAGTGGTTGGCAAAAAGCTCCGGCGGTTCCAGCAGTTCGCTCGCTCCTTGCACATAATGGCGCTGTCCCTTCTCAGGGTCGCACACCAGTGGTTTTTCGAAAGCTGCAAGTTCGTGGAATGCAGTATCATGACCCCTACACCATTTTGGAATAGAAGAATTACCCTGAACGTTGGCCAAACATTCGGTTCGAAGACATCTGTGTGTGCCTCGCGAGCACGTCTGGCCCATATAAAATAGAGGCCATGAAGTGTTGCTCATTGCTCAAAGCGTATGGCCTTACAATGAAAGGCCTCCTGCAGCTAGTGCTCGTCTCGAAATGGGCCACCCACGCTTTCGTCGATTGGAAATCGAAGAAGGAAAAGAAAAAGAAAAACCTGTTGCCGCTGCCTTTTTTAGCGGGTTGGCACATTTTACAGCGCAAAAGCCAACCACTATGTCAAAGCGGCCTGGTAACGTGCAAAAAACAAGCCAGCGCAAACTCGTTCCATCCGTACGGCAGCATGGACCGGAACCACACAGACCACTGCAATCTTTTTGCCAACCAGACTTGGACAGACAGACAGACAGACAATGAACTTTAATGAATCCTGAGGAGCTATGTAAGGACTCCCGTGCAGGAGGCCGTTGTAACCACTGGCCGCACCCACGTGGAGGAAAGAACGCCATGACGCTCCGCCCTTTCTTGGGCCCTCTGGATAGCCTGGGCTTGCTTTCGGAGCACCGTGCTTGTGATGGCCTCCTCCCATTCAGCTTCGTTGAAGAGAACGTCTTTAGGCAACACGGGACATCGCCAGAGTATGTGAGCCATAGAACAAAAAGTGTCACTGCAGTCGGGACAGCCAGGGTTCACGTCCAGACTTGGAATGCATGTTTTTCAAACCAAACATGACCTCGTCACGAAGGACCACAGCCATGCCCTACGAGCTGTGTGGGCAGTGCCCACACTGTGCACAGTGCCTGCACGGCCGGTTGAGTTGTAGCCCTCATTTGCATTTCTTTCTGTCCTTTTACAGTGTAAGTTATGAGATCACAACAACGGCCATTTTTAACGGCTTAGTTGTCTGCCGCCGCCGGTGTCCGTAACCGCTGTCGCGCAAATTTCAGAAAAAGATAACCAAGACTGAGGAGTATTCAAACCCACGTCCTTCAGCGTGGCAGTCGAGCATTCTACCGCTGAGCTATGCCTGTGCTTATACGAGTGTGAGCTATACAGAGTAAGAAAGCTTAGTTTCTGTGCTTTCCAACCATACTTAGTATTATTGCGTAGACTAAAGCGTTAACTAATGATAGCGAAAACAGTAGGAGCATGAAACTGTGTTTTTGGCACACGACCTTCTGCATTACTGAGTTTCCAGCAAAACTGCTCGCTTAAGAACATGAAATTTGCTGTGCCTTTAATTGAAATGCCATAGAGGAATTCTATGAAGAGATATTGTATGTAAAGCAAACAGGAATTTATACAGGCTCCAATGAAAATGACCAAAACCATGGAGGTTTATAAATTAATAGCTTATTTTCTATTTAACGTAGAAAAACAGTATTTGGTAGTTTCCTAGGCTGTAGTCTATTTATTAAATGTGTGAAATTGTGTTTTTTTCTGATGAACATCATGAGTTATTATTACTTCAATTCGGCAATTTTCGGCTCTACTTAGTCACGCATTACTGAAGAATTGACAAAACTGTTTAGGCTGAAGCTCTGATATTTTCAGTAATAAAGAAGGAAGCCGTTCTCTCAAATCCTATAAAGAGAAAATTCTCTTATCCTTATCAGGAAATCTAAACGGGCATAGTGAATTTAGCTTATTTTTCTGCTGGCCAGGTTAGTGCAAATTGGCACTCCTAATCGTGCACATGCTGATTCACGACGAATACTGCACATTAGTAGACCTATATGGTGTCTTGTGATGACTCGTACTCACTAGTTTTACCAAGCAATGTTTCAAACTAAAGATTTCTGATAAAAAATAAATCTCAAAATTGGTTTTTAGCCCTCTGTGAAAAAAAAATATCAACCTTTTGCACTTGAGTTCTAATGTTTATCAAAAGTGGCGCCACTGAACTTTACAAAATGGGTACGCTTTCCCTCCAGTGAGCTTCAGACTGTTTTACTCCCTTTGCAAGACTGGTTTCTGAGAGTGGGCGTGTCACGGGCATTTGGGTATTCAGGGCCATCTCCCCCCGTCAGCAACAATTTTTTCTTTTCTGGCAATGTGATAAAGCTCCATTTACTGTAAGATCACCTTATTTATGCTGTCTTGCTGGTTTGTATCGGAAACCAATAACTATGCAAATTAGTTAGTAGAACCAATAATTAATCTTACACACGGAGTAATATGTTACACTCTAGAGTGCCATGCTACTGCTAAGAAGAATTCATATTTTCATATCTTCTTGCACCATTCCAATGCATGTCAGACTGATGTTGATGATTATGATTCTTTTTAATATGTATATGTGCATTGGGAAGATTGTAAACTATGTGTGAAAGAGTTATGGTTGAAGCTAAGTGGCATTTTGTAATTTTTCAGGTACTGAGTTGTTCCAATGATGGTGTGGTGTACAAGTGGGATCCGTCAGATGGTTCCGTGCTTAAGGTACAACGCTCACTATCTTGTAAATTTCTATTGTGCTTAGTATACCTTTCTTTCGTGTTTAAATATGCAGAAACATGTGCTGTGTGCTTTTCAGGTTGTCATAAATTTGCAGAACTGCTCAAAGCAAGTATTTGCATAACATCCTGCTTAGTGTGTTGAGTGTAAGACTGGTTTTTGATGTGAAGAAAAAAAAAAAATCCAACGTGCATATTGCAACAGGAGTATGGAAAGGAAATTGTCCATGCATTATCTTGGGAAAACTTTGTATATGAAGACTGAGTGTAGGGAGCCTATTAGATTGTAAAAGCAGAAAGTTTGCTATGTATAGGTGCTCACAGAACATTGCTGAATAGACCGATCTCACCACGCTGTTTCACCGCGCCACCGCTGCCGCAGTGCATGCCGGAACTTGTAGTACTCGCTGCGGTCGCGGTACGCTCAAATGCGTGGCCGCTGCATCGGCGAACAGCGTTAACCAGCTTTATCGGCCTTATTTCGATGAGTTGTGATGGTTGGATTTACGCCCTATGTGCCGGGATGCTACAAGAACAGCCTGAAACAAAAGTGCTTTGGTTTTTCTCGTGTTCGCGAAGGATGTCAAGCTCCGGCAGGAACTGGTGCGTCGGACAGACCGGCTCCTATATACGGCGCACGGCTTGTTCAGCAGTGTTTGTGAATGTTGTGTTTTTTATGCGCGACACTTTAACAATGCCCTACAGCGTCATAACAGCTGAGGCACATCACGGACGGACCGATCAATGACCACAACGATTCATAGTGTGTGCATGATCACCTTGCCGGGCGATCTCCGCCAACGGCATCGGAGTGGGTACAGCTTGTGTTCTGGACAAAATTGTGCTCGCTAGAAAATGCTTAACCTCTTGCGAGCGTCAACGGGAACGAAAGATCTGATACAAGCCCAACTTAGCGCATACTTCACGCTGCGCGTACACCACGCCGGCATCAACCATCGGTGCCGCCAGTGTTTCGGTTTTCAATGTGTGGTTTCATTGCGAGCACAAGTTAAAGAGTATACATACCGGTGACAAAACGTGTCATCTTGTGTGCGCGAGCGGCCTGCATAGGGTCATGCGCCTGCTGAGTTTTTGCCGATGCAGTTTTGACGCGGTAAGGCCTATAGCGACGACATCGGCGCCGAGCCTTCGGGTGTGAGGGCGGCGGGCAGAGCGAGCTGCCGCTTTTTCGTCGTTTTGCACCTGTTGCCAGTGTTACTCACCGACTCATCCTTACTTTATGCAGCACGCACTGCTTGTCGTTCGCGATATTAGCAGCGGCCCGTAAGCTTTCGCTAACTGTGTGCGGCAGGTCATCGTTCCGCAAAGGTGGACGCGCCTTTAACCTCTTCATCGCGATCGTTTTCCACCCATTCACATCTAGCGCATCACTGTGATCGAAGCCCTGTACTAACAACACACTGTGCATGTAAAGTTGCTTTGACAAAACAAGCGCAAAATCGTTCCTTCAACTGAGTCTTCAGTTTTCACCATTCCACGCTCTTGGCGTTCTATCTCTGTGCGATACGTGCTCTGAGAGTCTTTACTGCTTTTTTTTTTATTGCGAATAATTCAGCGAATACGGGTAACAGCAATTCGAAGCGACACGGCGCACGGACTAACGACGAGATCGTGACCAGGTCGCATGTTTACATTCCAACTTTCTTTTTTTCTTTTTTTTTTCTCTAACAGCACTGCATGGCTTGAACAATTTAAATGAAACACGGCCACATGAGGCTCGGACATCATTTTCTGACGTGTTCAATCGCTGTCCACGCCAAAGATACTTGAAAAACGCCCGTAAACTTATAGCATGCAGCACGCACAACCGTAGCAGCTGTGCTTTGAGAACTACAACTAAGATGGCCGCGGCGCCGCTCCTGGAAACTCGCGCATGCGCATATCACGCGGTGAGATCGGTCTATTCACTGCATTGCACTTAATGGTACACTAAAGGAAGAGATTAAGTTTGGTGAGATAGACTTTCTTTTTTCACCTATTTTAGAGCCTATCACCACTTTCTGCATGCCAATGAATGATCTTTGTGCATATAAAACTGCTGTCAAAACCCCGTGGTGTCCCCGCTCAGTTTGAATTGGCCGCACCGAAAAGAGGTCTTCTTTCAGTCCTTGTCAACCTATTATTTTCCTTAAAGTTTTCAAACTGTGCGAGTACTTTTCAAACGTGAAACAAGCTGCTTCCTATGCAGATCATGCTGGTGACTGCTTTCTTTCTTTGTAGTATACAGATGTTGTTTTATAACTACATTCACCTATGCACACTGAAAAGGAGAAATACTGTGGCCGTATAATTGGATGCTGTATGATCTGAATTTCCTAGAGTAGCGCAGAAACTTGGATGGCTTATCTTGATCCTGTTTTGGGCGTGCCATGCTGCTTTCAAAATTTATTCATGTTATGGTTGAAAACCTTTTAGCTTTGGATAGTGAGCTTATTCACTTTGGCTCGGACGAACCTCTCATTAACGATGTTCTCGTGGGCAAGCTGCACTGTTGCAGTGCAGCAGCTTTCTGATTTCCAGCTTGACAGGGGAGGGGAACTAGAAAGGTGCTCAGTGTTGGTCAAGGCTCTGAGAAGCAGTTCTTGCCACTAGGGGGAGCCATTTATGCCCTTGTAGCAGTGGCTCACAATATTTCAGCGATTTAAATCACTGCACCCCCCCCCCCCCCCCCTTCTTCTTCCCGATAACCCAAACGTGGACATTGCATGATGTGTCCCTGTGCTTTGTTCAATTGATTTCATTTTATTTATGAGTGGCCTTGTCTAACACCAGGAAATTGTAAGTGTGTAATGATATTTCAAAGTGGCATGGCGAGTTATAAATACAGTTGCACATGCGTCTTGTACACACAGGTGTCCGCATCAAATGCGAGTAGTTTACAAACAAGTGCTGCCAATATTGTTGGTCATTGCCATGTAATGAAAAGACAAGTGCAACAAGTATTTCGTTTCCTTATGTTTCTCACATTGACATTATTCAAGTTACATGCTTGCTTCATGAGACAAGTGTGCAGCAGCCACAAAAAGGGTTAAATATATTAATTGGCTGCTCAAGTATCATCACACCTATTCATAGTCTATTGCAGTTAATGGGCTTTTGTTGTTAATTGAACTCATCTTCATTCACGCACTGCTTCGTAACAATACACGTGTCCTTAATGGAAAATTTTCACTCCCCTTCACTAGAAGTTATATGTTAAATTCAAATTGCATTCAGATTGCTTAGGAGGCAGCATATTTGGCATACATTTTGCATGATTGCCACTCGCCACGAACTTATCATTCGTTGTCATGCCCCTTTCTGGCCATACTTAGCCTTCAGGCCTCAAAACACCAAATATCATCATTTCTAGGCGTACTAGTCTCCTTCCCCTTCCTCTTTTCTTTTTGAAGTGGTGTTCGGGGGAAAGGGGGGAGGGGGGATTTTACATTATCATCCTCAATGTTGCTTCTCTTATGCAGAAATATGAGATTTCAATACCTGTTGGAAATGGAGAGGAGTCCAAGGTGACCGGCTTCTATGCTCCTCCATCATTCTCCTCCTGGTTTGTCCTTAGGCAAGAACCAGGTGAGGATGTCCTTGTAGCATGCATGAGCTCTAGTGCTGTTTTTATGCCGATAGTCTTGCATTTGGCTCTGGAAGCTGAACCTTGGCTGTGCCTGGCAAGCCAACTACTTAAATAGCACAGAAACATCGCCCTCCAAAATTATACAGTTAACCTTCGATATAACGACCCAATCGTCCTGTACAGCATGATGGCCATAGAACACTGTGTATTTTTTGCCTCTGTATAATGAAGCATTTTTAGCTGCAATTTTGATATAACGAAGTTCAAGTGCTGCCGCCGTGGAAGACAAAGCCAACAAATTGAAACTTCTGCTAGTGCCAGTAGTCGCATGAGAGAGTTGGACAGTGTTTTGGCGAACACGTTTCAAATTGCGTGTCGCGCGACAAAGCAGTTGTTGATGTGATGCAGTGCCTCCCCCGCTTGTAGTTGGGGGCCGAGGGGGAATCTAAATGTGTGCTTCCTCGCTACCAGAACAGAAGAAGCAGAGGGCATGCAAGAGAACCAGAAGAGCCTTGCACATCATGCGGCGCACCTTGTGCACTCTGCAACCGACACTGCCTCGTATTTCGCGCCACCCGTGGCATACTCCGGCACCTGATTTGGTGTTTTAAGGGTGAAGCACCTTAGGGTCGAGCCTTGTCGTATCTTGTCCGGCGCAGCCGTTTGATTACAGGGAAGACCGCTAGAGGCGCTGCGGTGCATAAATCCCTCCCTCTTCGTCCGTAGCTACTAGGGGCGCTGTGGAGTCCACTAGGGGCGCTGAGAGAGAGAGCGAACGGCGCATGTTGACTATGGAAATGCTCTTTCTGCGATGAACACTTTACCAGCTCGCAAGGAACGATAATGCGCCCTCGCCCGCAAGATACAACGCTGACGCAAGCAGTGTCTGCTAGCAAGTTTCTTGATTGAAAAAACCGACTGCTCGTGCTGCACAACCGTTCATTGGCCACCCCATATATATAGGAACTGGATCTTGACCTGCAATGTAGTGCCGGTGGGAGATTTCTCTTGTACGTAATTGAACCATAGGGATTCACAGCGTGCGCGTCAACTAAAAGTAATCTAGAACTTAGCACAATCTGTGACGTGGGAGCGCAGGAACCTCATAAAGACCAGGAGCATAATTGACAGCGCGTGTGTAAATATACACACGCGTTGTCACTCATTTACATGCATGAGTAGGCAATGTCACGGGTGATTTATGGTAACGCCGAACGATCCCCAGTGCTTTGCCCACTCGTTGTGGTTCACTTCGTGTAGATGTGTGAATTTTTTTGCTACTGCCAAATGTCAAGTGACAAGCATGGGTAGCCATAGAAGCGGTAATACTTAACTTGGTGGGCTCCAAGTTATCTTGCAGAAGATCACGATTGTTCAGGAGATACCTAGGTGTCGCTGATGAAGCTTTTATCTAGCTAGTGATCCCAGTCTGTGAGAAAAAGGGCATCACTGCTTGTTTGTCAAACCGCTAGCTATCAACTTTTCTTCTTTATAGCTAGCATGGTTCTGTGAACATAACAGTAGCATTGCGCTCTCGATCATAAGAAACATATGATCATAAGAGTGGGTGCTGCGATAGCTTTGCTTATCACTTCTTAGAGTTATTTTGTCTGCGTTCCTTTTATGTGTGTTTTATCTGCATTGCTTAAGGGCTTTCACAGCGCTTCATCAAGTATGGTCGTCGGGTCTCCTGGTGCAAAAAAAAAGAAAACTAGGAAAGACTTTTTGTAGACGTTATTGAAGTGAGTTTTTTCTTCCTGCTGTTATGAAAACGTTCTCGTGGCACCTCTCCATGTAAATAAGGAACCTTCGGCGACAATACATGGCATTAAAGGCCAAATTTTCATTTAACAAAGTTTCAATTTTGCTCACCTCATTATATCAAGGTTTAATTGTACTGCATAATTGTTACTATGTCCCATGCAATTCAAAGGTTGAATCAAATAGGATGTTATTCAGTTTGATATTTTAAATTCTCAGATGTTCTTGCATCCCTGTGCCACGCCTATGTGAACTCGATAGCCACAGATGGATCAAGGCTGTTATGCCAATTTTTATGCATTGCTCTTACTGTAAAAAACCACATATAATTACAAGCTTCTTTCCTAAATTTTACTATGCGAAATTTCTGCCTTGTATTATATGCTGATCCCAGAGTTTTCGGCCCATAAGTTGCAGTCTTGATTTTATCATCATCAATACTTGTAGCAGAGGATGCATCATCTAACATTGGTGTCAGTATGTTGCTGGATATGGTAAGCTGCTTTACTCTAAGCCAAAGTAATTTGGCCGCTCCTAGCATCAGCATTCAGCATGTTCACTTGCAGTTAATCTCGCACAATGCCAGAACAGCGAAAGCAGTGCACAGCTGTCTTTAAGAGGAAGGCTTTTTAGAATTTGAGACCATAAGTAATTGCGCTGCAGGGCACCACTTCGGCGTCACTGAGCGCAGCACTTGAGGAAGCAAAAGGACTTAACAAGTGTTCCTTGTTACTAAGCAAAAGGAGGCAATTTTTCTTGTTGCACCCTGAGAAGCATTGACCCGCAGCTCCCTCCAGAGATTGAACAGGAGTTGCCCACCTTCGCATGATGGTCACTTAGCTGTGAACACTGAGCTGTTACAAGTGAAAGCATGAGGAAGACATTCCCTTTATTGGGCTGCATGTCCTTTACGTTGGTGGACGTCACTAGCATGGAAACTCTGTGAAAGCTACGAAGGATAATGTGTCAGTTTTCAGTGGCATGTGATAAAGCTATGCAAGAATGTTGACTGTCAGAGAAGCCAGATCGGCAAAATTTGTTCATATGATGGTATACCTTGACATGCTGTCTGCACTGCAGAAGAAAGAATGCAAAATCTCGAACACACTTTACAGCACTGAAGATGATGATGGAGATGACTGAGGAGACATCTTTAACAAGGGGCCTTGAGGAGGAAGTTCCAGTGAAACAGGAGACAACTGAACGTTAACTTTATGCTTGTTGTGAGCTTTCTTTGATCTTGAGATTGTTGGGTTTAACGTCCCAAAACCACCTTTGATTATGAGAGACGCCGTAGTGGAGATCTCCGCAAATTTCGACCACCTGGGGTTCTTTAACGTGCACCGACATCGCACAGCGCACGGACCTCAGCATTTCGCCTTCATCAAAATTCAGCCGCCGTGGCCGGGATTCGATCCCACAACTTTCGGATCAGCAGCCGAGTGTCATAACCACTAGACCACCGTGGCAGGGCTATGAGCTTTCTTCACTTGAATTATAGGCAGATGAAAACATTTTTTTTTTTTTGGCTATCCCCAAATTACACCTCATATTGTACGCATATTTGTATTATATGCAGGTTTTTACAGTAATCTATGCCTTCTTTTTGTTGTTCTTCTTTCTGAATTTACTTACAAGCAATGCACTGCATGTTGCACACTTTTCAAGTGGCTGGTTCAATGACTTTGTCTAATGTGGGAATGTTCCTTGTGCACTAATGTCTGTATATGTACTATGGACAACACACCAACCATCCAGACTCGGTGTTTTCTTTGACAGGTGCCAGCCACAGAAAGCTCGAGTGTCTGTCTCGTGATGGTGGGGAAGGCCAAGTGCTGGTGGAGAAAGTGGCCCTCGGCAGCTCCTCTCCTGTTGCCTTCAACTCTGAGGGTGGTTTCTACGCAGCCATTTACAAGGCCAAGCTCGTTGTTGGAACTGCAGGGATGCCTTCCCAAACAGCAGCTGTGTATGATTTCTTCTTTTGCTATAAATACTTTTGTTTTGCTATAAATACTTTTGTCTTTGTCTTGCTTCTGAAATGATCGTGAATGGCAGTAAATTGTCTGAGTTGTGTTCCTGTGTATCTGTTCTGTTTGTGCAGGGCAACCACTAACTTTTGCCAGTAGTATTCTTGAAAAACAGGTGTTTAGCAGTTTCTGCAAGCTTTTATATTGGATCAGTCTTGCTCTTTGTCCATGTCACATTAGTGTTCTGTCAGTTTGTGCAACATTGGACTGCTGTTTTATCTTTGCCACAGGTTTCGAGCCATGGGCCACAAGAATGGCGTGAAGTTCACGTGTGTTGCCTGCCATCCCACTGAGGCATCACTTGCTACTGGCGACACCTTGGGACGTATCACCATCTGGTACCTACATTCCCTCTCCCATTATTAGTGCTGCCTGTCATCAGGGTGGTCATAACTGTGTTGTAGTAGCTCTAATTGCTGATTTGCCTCTTATGTGCTAACAAAGCCGGTTTCTTGATCTGCACTCAACGTGGAGGTGGCAAAGAAACCAACATAACTGAACTACTGTGCTGAATAATTCTGTTCTTATATTCATCAACTATCGACAGTGCGTGTTTACGGAAATGCCAGTGTCCGTCTGATGCCTCAGTGAAGTACTGCAATAAATGTCTGGATACAAGTACAAGGGCCTTATTGTACAACTTTGGTGAGGAATGATGTAGCAGAATGGTGTGGCTGCAACAGCCTGTAACATTTTTCTGTTCACAAGCTGTGTTCCGCATAGCGAGTGACATATACATAGAAAAAAGGAAGTGTTGGGAGGTTAAGCAGACATAGCATTCAGGTACTTCCACTTTTCATCGGTGTTGGGTTGGAAAAGAGGAGCATAGAAAGAAAGCTGGGGACAACTACTATTGTTCTTGGATGATGATAATTCAAGCCCTTCCCCTTCTTAAAGATCGTTCATAAAAAATGTGCATGTACATTATTGACAATAAAAAATGACGATCAAGCATGCAGGCTTTGGAAAAATGCTTGGAATAGCTGAAAAAGGAAAAAAAAAAGTTATTCAATTGGCCACCAGTATCCCTCCAAACGTATTGCCATTGTTGTGTAGTTTGCTGTCAGTACTGGTGCTTATTGAAACAGTGGCTGTATTCCTTTGACTACTGCTACCCCCTAGAAAAATTCACCGCTGTTGCAGTGCTGCAATGTCTGCTGTCAGGAGTGCTTCCACTAATTTAACAGGAGTTCTAATGATTCAACTGATACCCAGATGCCCACCTGTACATACTTGCGAGATTCTGTGGGCAAATCTGGGCATGAGGATGGAAAAAGGTGTGAGAGTTGATAGGAAGGCCATTTCGCAGCATGTTGTGGAGGGTAGCACATGTGGTGTTGTGGGAATAGTCAAGTGCGAGGTTGTGACTTTTAGAACAGGGCCATTTAATCACTGACCGTGTTGTGGACTCCTCTTAAACGGAACTCGAAGGGGATCCAAAAAAACTGTTCCATTTATCAGACATTCCATTTAAGCAAAGTACACATATCTCATGAACCAAAAACTTTTAATTTGTACCAACCCCACCTTACTCATCTGGTTGAGTAGGGGAAAAAAAGGAGTGAAGTTTGGTTTTTGGCATGCTTCAGTTGCTTTTTCAAAAAGTAAGCGCCCATGCCTGACAAGCTAGCCAGAAATTCTGGACAACCCTCATGCTCAAAATAGCGCTGCAAAAGTTCAACAGCCTCTTTAGCTGCACTGTCCAACGGCACCACTGCACTGGCAATGTCATCACATTCATCACTGGAGGAAGACTGATCGTCAGCTTGCACTTCAGTTATCATTTCTTCAAGCGTCTCCTCACGACAGGTACTAATGTTTTTATCAATTGTTTCGTAGTCCTGTCGTGTGAAAGGGGCAGAGGGCACAGCCTCACTGAACACTGCATCAGCATCACCATCAGCAGGGCTTTCCTCTTCATCCGCTAGTGGTTCTCGTGCTTGAAATCCCGCATGATGAAAGCACCTTTGGATGGTTGTTGCCTTCACTTGCTCCCAGGCATGGTACAAAATATGAATGGCTCCCAACAAATCCAAATTGTAGGTCTTTTCAGTGTCTGCACAAAGCAGCATTCGGTGAAGCAGCTGCCTGCGGTAGTGAACTTTCACATTCTGAATCACCCCTTGATCCATAGGCTGGATCACTGCTGTTGCGTTGGCTGGCAAGAACTCGAGGCTGATCGACTTCAGTGCTTCAACGTGGCCGTGGGCAGGGCAATTATCCAGGATAAAAATAACCTTCCTGGCTTGCCTCGCAAATCTTGAATCTTCCACCCGCAGCCAGTTTTCGAAAATTGCCATCGTCATCCACGCTCTTCCGTTAGCATGATAGGTAACGGGAAGGTTTCGAACGCCCTTAAAGCAACGAGGATGCTTCGATTTTCCAATCACCAACAGCTTCAATTTTTCGTCTCCGGCCATATTTGCACCCACCAGCACAGTAATGCGCTCCTTACTGTGTTTCCCACCACTGCAGGCTTCTCCTTTGAAAGTGAGAGTCTTTGATGGGAGCGCTTTATAAAAAAGGCCCATCTCGTCGACGTTGAATACGTCTCGTGGCTCATAGTTCGCTAAAATTTCCTGCAGCCGTCCCTGCTGCCAGTCGGTGCAAACGTCCCGGTTGACTGCAGCACTCTCACCTGAGATTGCCTTGAAAACAAGTCCGTGGCGTTTCTTGAACCGGCTAAGCCATCCGTCGCTTACGGCGAAGTTCTCAACACCCATGTGCAGGGCAATCTCTCGCGCCTTCTGCTCCAGAATGGGTCCGCTTATTGGGAAATTGGAGCTCCGCGCACGTTTGAACCACGCAAAAAGAACTTTTTCTAGTTCTTCATACGGCATCGTACGCATCCGCATCCGCTTAGACGTAAAGGCCCCATTCTTGACGGCACCTTCGATCGCCTCTTTGTTTTTCAAGATGCGCGACAGCGTCGACTTGGGGATGTTAAATTTTTTTGCCACCTCTGTCTTGGACAAGCCGCTGCGATCGAGCTCTTGAAGAATTTGGAGCTTCTTTTCAAGCGAGAGAGCTTGATGCGGCTGCTTCTTCATGCTCTCCATTGTGCCTATCCACCACACTTAGTCACACATGTAGGCCTAACGCACAACCGACACGGCTCGCGCACGCGCTCCTGCTGCAGCACAATCCAGTGTGGGTACGGCTGCTGGATTGGCTTGTCTCACTATGGCGTTGACTTCGACAATACATTTCATGGTTGTGAGACTACTTTTTGGCGTGAGCAAGCCTGTGCTGTGCTTAGCATTTGTGCCGTTTAACCGTAGATGACCAATAAGTAGTGTTTCGATTAACCGAAAAATTTTACTGTGCCGGACAGAGGAATCCAGCCAAATGATCCCGTTTAATTCCGTTAACAAGGCATTTTCGTTTAACCGAGTTTCGTTTATTGGGAGTCCAGTGTATTGGATACAAGTGGGCAAGCATTCAAACGGCAATGGAAAATACATTTGGTTTTGCGAGGAGCAGTGCCATGATTTCACCTCCACTCACATGACGACATCTGGAAGTTTAGTTAGTTTCCAGAGTTTAGGAGGAACACAGCTTCACAATATGTTATTGGTAACCTCTGCTGATTAAGAACCTGTGGCTAGTATCATTGAGGCTTAGCCATTCTTCTGAACAAGGCCCACCATTTCACCTTAAAGGCAGCTAGGCCTAGTCACTCCGCTCTCCAGAGTGTATCAAGTGATGCAGCACTCACTGATGCAGTCGTGGTAGAGGGTGGGGCAGTGCTGTCATCCAAGTTCACTGTATGTGATGAACACAGTCTGTTCACATCTGTTGAATTCCAAATGAGTATACCGTATCTTCCGGTGTATAAGACGCACCTTTGTATAAGACGCACCCCCCAGTTTTCGCAAGTTTGAATGCAAAAATTAATATATAAGACGCACCGGTGTATAAGACGCACCTATATTCACTCACTTCCCGCAAAGAAACTTCATAACGTGGGGTTGAGCGAGCCTTGTAAAATGCCGTACTTACGTTTCTGAGCGCTAGTCCGTAAGAAAACTTCTACTACACCAAACTTGCGAGAAAAAATGATGCACACCCACTGAAACGTTCCGCATGACTGCAGGAAAAACATTTTATTCGTCGAAGCCCTCAATGTCCTCGTCCTCCGACGCGCTTTGGAATACCGTATTTACCCGCATAATTTGCACCTTCGCATAATTTGCGCATCCCTAATATTTAGCCAGCTTTGCAAAAAAAAAAAAAACCTCGCATATTTTGCGCTCCCCGTTCCCAGCTCGCCGGCGCGCACGCACGGACCAACAGCCGCGCGGCTGCGCCCCTCGCTGCGCAGGCGAACGCAATCATACGCAAAAGGGGCTGCGAGTACGATGCCCCTTTTTTTCCGATTCTTTTCTCCGGAAGCCCCAGAAGCCCAAAGTACGGTCGCTAGAATAAAAGCATGCGAGTGGGGGCGAAGAAAACGGCTGAAGCAGAGATTAAACGAGCCCGGCTTATCTCCGTCACTCCGAGGGCCGATGTGATAACATCACCCCGATCGGGACACCTGCCGTCGATGCGGGGAGGAAAGGCCCCGCCCGTCTTTAACGAGCATGAAAAGACGTTGGAGGGGGAGGGGGGTAGTGTCTGCTCGGCTGTCGGCTGCCGAGATAGCGCTATTTTGGCAGCCATCAGCGGCTCGTAAACACTTCTACGTGCTGCGCCTTCCCTGGAGCAGCCGTACGTTTTGCAGTGTTACGTTAGATCATATCCAAAAGTTACCGCGCTAGTTGCATTATATTACACGTTATTACACGACATACTTCTTTTTTTATTTTTCCGTTTTATGTACTTTGGTTTGTTGTGGAACTGTAGTACCGGCACGTTGAGCCTTCGTTATTATAATTATGACGCATCATTCGCGTCGGACTGCTCTAGTCGTTAAAAAAAAGACTCATCAGCATCAACACGAGTTTCTCCCAAAAGAACTACAAAAAAAAGTACGTATAAGACGCACCGTTGTATAAGACGCACCTCCGAAAATTTCTGAATAAAACCGCGTCTTATACACCGGAAAATACGGTAATCTTCAGCCCATGCGCCATACTGAAAAGATTGACCATGCGGTGTTGTGCGAATAATGATGTGTGGAGTCGCGATTTTTGAATGGTGCTACATTTGTATTAACTAAACTTCATTATCAATGCCACTTCGCTGTGGTGTGGCAAATGGCTGTTTGAGGCAGCTGGACCTAAATAAGTTCAGAGAGCAAACAACAAGTTCTTACTTTTGTACTGGTTTGCTGAAGAAACCACTAGTTCTGAGACTGCTCTGTTTGTACTATCCACTCAATCGAGGAATTGCTAAAACTTAGATGATTAAGTAATCTGTAAAGGAATCGCTCATTACTGTGCATTTTATGTGTCTAATACTTGCGTGTCCTTTCAGGCAGGGCCTCAAAGAGACGAAACCAGTACGTTCCATCCACCATTGGCATACACTTCCTGTTTGTGACATGGCTTATACTGCTTCTGGTGAGTAACGTAGATTTGATGAGCCTTTGTGTGCAGACCACAATACTCTGACCTAGGGGTATCTTACAGCGAAACTGCATTTTCTCTCTGTGTGTCTCTCTCTTCCTTCGCTTATTTACTCTATTCTACCACGTCCTCGATTGTAACGTGCGCCTGTTTCTCGCGGCATAAAAAAAAAAAAGGAAACTGAAACATAGATTGTAACGTGCACCCATTTTTCATGACAAAAAAAAAAAAAATCCTTAGAAATCAACCCTCTCACATTCATAAAAACAAATGCCGTATTCACATAATAAACGCACTGCCAACTTTGAACCCCTGCAGTCCCTCGAACAGCCGCGCTGTGGCTTTCGTGCTTCACTTGATCCACGGTGTCTCGAAGACGTTCGGCGCATCGATTCATAACTCCTGCGTCCCGATGAAACTGCCGCACATTGTTGGGCGTAGCCGTGTGCAGGCGGCGATCATTTACTCGCAGTGCTGCGTTACTCTGTGCTATAGCAGCTGTTCCCTCACGCGTGCTGCCATGCGTGCTGTGCATGCTGGCGCAGATAAGCCTAAGCCTGCCTAAGCATCGTCGGGGCGTGGTCTCCCAAGATTGCTGTGGTGCAATCTATGATGTCATGCAGCACGCACTACTGAGAGGCCCTGGCTCAGCACAGATATGAAGGAGAAATGTGGGATGAGCTGTTTTGCGTGTGGTGATGGGAAATGTCTATTGCGTGCGGTGATGGAAACGTCTGGCTGTCCTGCCTCGAGGCGGGACAACCCGAGCCGGCACACGTGGCGAAAGAGGAGAACATTAGGCGCCACTCTCCAAGCATGTAATTTAATAAAGGTTAATTATACAAACAAAAACAGGTCGAATCTAAGGTTGAATGAAATACAAAGAAAGGACAGTAACAATCAATACAACAAGTAACACAATAACACACAATGACCATGCAGGGCGAGAACCACCTAACCCTCGGCTAGCGCACCTGCGACAGCGCGCCCCCAGAAAAGGAAAATAGAAGGAAAAGAACATACAGATGGGTGCCGATGGCAGGTTGCCGCCAGTGGTCGTTGAGGCTCGGAATGGCACTCAATCCCGCCGATGGCCTTGTCGGCCGGAGAGTCCCAAAAGTATGTGCGCACCCTTTTGAGTCCCAGCGAGTTATCCTTGAGGATCTCCAAACACCAAAAGAGCAAACCTCAGAGAACCTGCCAGATGTCCAATGACAGACTGGCCACAAGCCATGTGGGTAAAGCGGGCAGCCCTCCACAGTGACGAGCCACCACTCTGTCCATCTGGGAGAGGGGGATGTAAGGGCATTCCAAGGAAAACGAGGCGTCGCGCAGGAATCGTGACACCGATTGCTTGCGAACGCCGTGGATCGAGTGGAATGGGAAAGCCACAATGCGGCTGTCTGTGGGACTGCAGGAGTTCAAAGTTGGGGGTGCGTTTATTACGCGGGAGAAAAAAAAAAAGTCCAAAATTCGACTGCTAAAGTTGGGGTGTATGTTTATTTTGCAAGTGCATTCATTACATGAGGAAATACAGTATGCCATAATGAGTGCCATGTGTTCAGGCTTGCATCCTGTGTGATGTCACTTCACGTTGAAGAAACCCAGGTAGTCGAAATTTCCGGAGCCCTCCTCTACCACTCATGATTATACTGCGTAGTTGGGACGTAAAACCCCAGGAAGCAATCATTTAATGAGTGACATGATTATACACCGCTTGTGTGCTCAATTGCATAGCCTTGTTTGGTTCTTTGTTTCCCTGTGTGAAAGCCATAGGCATTGTAAGCTTTTTGCTTGCTTGTTAGCACTGCTGTTCATGCATCACTGCGTTTTCCTGTCTGCAGGCAGTTTTCTACTAAGCGGTGGTGGTGAATGTGTGTTGGTCAAGTGGAACCTGCCATCGGGAGAGAGCCAGTTTGTGCCTCGCATGGGCTTACCCATTTGCCACATTGCCACCTCACCTGATGCCACTCTTGTCCTCACAGCACACACCGACAACTGTGAGCATGTTTAAGTACAGTCTAGCATTCTATTCTGCACAAATGCCCTCAAAAGCCAACTACAGTAAAATTGTGAACTGCGCTAAAGCACTGTTTTTCTGTATTTGATTTTGCAAGGTGCAATAGAAATGCTGCCACTCCCAAGAGAGGGCACAACAACTTGGAACATTGAGAGCCGGTGCAGCAACATTGTAACCCACCTTTAACCAAAGCAGTAATTATTGCTTCATCTGTGCAAGAAATGTATACCAAGTAGCCGCATAGATTCAATGAACAGTGTAACAACCTGGATGTTTGCGTCCACCTAACTTTGGGGAGTTCTCAAGGTCTAACATCAAATAAAAGTGCACCCAGACGGTGGACCGAATCCGGCTTTTTCGCTGACGCGGATGGATACTCGGCGTATCATCTGGCAGCGGACACATCCACGCTGTGGACGAGGCCCTAGGAGACAACAGAACTGGACTACTCTTTAACGCATCCTGCCTCCTTGCTACTAGAAGAATGGTTTGAGAGTTCTTCCTCAACTGGGGGGCAAGCCAATAACTGTTGCGCGGGCTGGGGGAGTATACTGGTTGCCAGTCACTTTGTGTTGACAACCTAATGCTGGTGTCACACAGGCATTTCGAAGGCCTTCGAACCAATAGTCCATCGACTCAAAGGTCACGTTTGAGCTGCTACACGAGCGGTTTCGATAGTCATCGAGTCGATAGTCTTATGAGTCAATGGAGCATCCTACAACTCCTTAGAGACTTCAAAGGTCGTTGAGCGACGGAAGCTGAAGCGGCGGGAACTCCGAGACTTGGCGCACTGATGCGCGCGTTAGTTTCAGAGGCCACATCCATATTTATGTCGTTGTATCAATAAGTAGAATCATACACCGGTGAAAAAAATTGGAAATGTGCCAATGGGCCAACATTCTCACTTTATTGCATTAGTTCTAGAACGAATACGCTGTCACTGCCATAAAAAAACAAATGCCATGAAGCTGGTGGAAAACACTGCTTGTGGCGCCATTGGGTGTCTGAATCAAACCACTTTTGAGGCTCACGCTAGGGACTTAGGCTTATCAGCGTCACAATCGGCACGTTCTCTGACTAATGAATGCAAAATGTCGCACATACTTTGTCCTTTTTGGGACATGAGATTAAGAGAAGGCTCAATTTAAAGTTTGTTTCTTGCCATCGGTACGAATAGCAAGCAACTAGTGCAAATTAGAATTGAAGCCGGTGCTTTGGTTGCTGCCATGTTGTTGCGAAATCACTCGGCACTCAACGGCCGTTCAAAACTGCCATGTAGCAGCGCCAGAACTCGGTAGAGTTGTGGGCTTTTTGAACGTCGTCGACTCGGAGACCTTCCAATGTGCCCGTGTGACATAGGTATAAAGCTGCAGCTGTCCCCTGCCAGGATCCGGATGGGAAAAACGGGCTGGCATTATCCATCCCCCACGGGTCACGGGCCAGGCACGGAGGAAGTGAATCGCTGATGCTCGGTCACGTGATGCACCGTCCAGCCCTGGAAACCTGGATTTGATGCTTCGTCTGGATGCACTTTATCTGGCCTTTGGAGGCGATTCTTACATAAAGTAGACAAAATAATATAAATAAAACCATAAGCTGTAAAAAAGCACCTACAGAGAGGCCATAAAATGTGTTGAGCAACCAGTCTTCATACTAATGCTTGTCTAGTGTGCTTTCTCTTCAGTGTATTTTTTGCTTAGCATAGCTGTCACTACTGCGTGCTGCAATTATATAGCATTGTAGTACTGCTGCTGCATCTTTTATAACTTGGGCATGTCAAGTATAAATGTGCTGCGGTAATATGCTTTACTTGCATACTCCGACAGGTTGTTCCCTCTCGGTTAGTGAACAGGTGTTAAGTGCTATAGCAGTGCTGTCATTGTCATTTTGTTCCCATGGAATCAACATGTGACAGTGAACTTTGTGCCTGAGGAAGTGGTTGGCCTCGCTCTCTCCTAGGTCTGCGGCTAGTGAGCAGCCAGTTGAACGTGGTGCGGCAAGTCCAAGGGCTCGCGCTTAGTCAAGGGTCTTCACGTGAGCTGTTGTTTCACGATCCCCGTACCAGCGCCCTGCTACTCCGAGGACTGCCAGGGCATTTGCAGTTCTACCAACCCCATGAAGACAAGCAGCTCTTCTGTGTTAGTACATCTGCCTCTCTGGAAGACATTAGTGTATTTTGCGGAGGGCATTAAACGGAAGGCAACTTAAAAGTATGTTACTACACTCAAACCTCATTATAACGTAACAGGATATAACGAAATGATGGATATAATGAAGTAAGTAAAGTTCCCCTTGAAATCCTCATAGACATACATCTATTTGAAACCGTGTTTTAACAATGCGAAATCGACCTTTGAATGGATACAACTCAGAGTGACCATGATTTTGTCTGCAGTGGTTTCAACGTGCATGTACTTTGTGAGTGTGGCAGCCGCCATCTGTGAACGTGTCAGGACAACTGTGATTTTTGGCACAACGCAGTTTCGCTCAGACATTGTGCATGTTGGCTGCACATGTCTTACAAAGCAGCTCATTGGTCACCCTCGGCAACAGGAACAGTCACAGCAAACAGTAATTTCGTTTTATCTCAGTGTTATCAGCGCGATGTAGGAAATCTGGGGGTAGCTCCATATTTTTAGTGATTCTGCCGTGGCCCACACGCACACAAAACCTGTTGACTCTACTGTGGTAATTTGTCCTTCACCCTCCTGACCAGAAAATGTGTAGGTAAAAACGTGCATTTTTTACATGCATTTAGTATTTTTTTTTTGGACATTTTTGCATTCCCAAGAGGGTCCGAAAAAGTGGTCGTTGACTTATACTGAAGTTTGTTATATTGAGGTTTAACTGCACTAGTAAACTACATGTTAGTAATTTTATACCTAAATATCGAAAATTTGATTCAAGTATACTTTGTGGGTGTACTAAAACTTGCCAAGACTTCAAAAATGTTCAACCTCTTTCTACTATTATTTGGTTCAAGTTATACTAGCTATAATAAAAATGGGTTATATATACATTCTCTGCAGTATGAATGCTCATTTTTGCAGTTGGATGTGGTGGGCCAGAACTACATGACTCAAGAGCGGGAAGGGGGCATCATCAACACTGAGGTCGTCCTGGCTGCTCTTGCTGGTGATTGGCTGGTCACTGTCGAGCACTGGGCTGATGACAGCTTAGGTCCCGAGACTCGCCTGAAGTTCTGGCGCTTTGACCACACCCTCCAAAAGTGAGTGGGTAAAGGTCCTGATTAGGGCTGACCAGTCCATATTCATATGATAGGGTATGCTGATATACGAACAAGCGCATCGATCCTGTTCACTTTCTCTCCCACTATCTACGCTATCCACCATGTTGAAATGAGTGGCTGTTGTTCACCGTCCGCTTCACCAGCTTTGCTGGCACAATATCATAATGCTCTGAGGTCCAAAACTTTAACCCATTCCTCAGCGGCCTGGTGTGAAACTATTTTGCCATTTTCGGTCCTGTGAAAAAAAAAAAGAAGAAGAAGAAGATGTGCAGTAGAAATGGTATTTGTGCTGGGTGATTTTTGGTGTCACCTGGCTGACTCAGGGAAGCAAACTGCTGCGCGAGTCCTGAACAAAGCTTGTTCTCATAACAGTAAGGTTATCCATTCAGTGACCACATCAAGCACCTGCATGTGGAGTATCCGATGAGATCATAGTGTGCAGCACTCGGGAACATTCACCGCACCACCACATTCGTCGATGGTTTTGTGGGGATGTATGCCGGCTGTTGGCAGAGCCTAGGTGGTGTTGCAGGAAAGCCTGCCACTTTTCAACATAACATATGTGTTCTGTGCTGACAGAGTTTGATATATGTCCCTTTACATCCTCCTACTCAATGAAAGGTTAAAAATGCATGTGACCTCTGATGTGATACGGAAAGGGTTTGATATAGGCAATAATTCGTATATCCGTGTTCAGTATACCGAGTTCTACTGCATTTAGTTCAGACTGTAGGTGTTTGTTGTCATTTGTAAGTAGGGAAATATCCTCCCTATTATGTCTCTTGATGGAAACTATGAATGCATAATGCACACCTGTTACATTGCGGCAGAGTCAATGTAAAGCCTGTGCCTCCACCACTTTGTCCACTCTTAACAGCTTTGTCTTGGACACAAGTGTCTATGCTCCGCACAATGGCCCCCTCAATGACCTGCAGCTGCACAAGCCAGAGAGTGGAAGCAGTGGCAGCACCCTCCTCGCACTCACAACAGCTAGTGACCGCAAGTTTCGTCTTTGGGCGCCGCAGGATGAGGTGGCAGTTCCTGATGGATCAGCAGCCACTTCACAGGACCTAGGTGTGTTCCATTAACCATGTCGCTGTGTGGCTAATGTGTGTGTGTCAGCCTTGTAATACTTAGCAGACACATTCCTTCTCTTCTGTTTTTCTTTTTTTTTTTTTTCCTTTTGTGTGTTGCATGAGATGTTACTGTAAGTTCTTTCAGGATAAAGACAAAGGAAGTATAACCTACATGAAATCATTTTCACTGCGATAGGAACCTATGCTGCTAAAAAAAAATTGTTAAATCTTTGTTAGCTAGATAATGATTATACAAATGTATGTGCATTTGTTTCTGTGAAGTAAAGTATGAATTTTTATGCTGTAAAAAAGTTATCTTTTTCTGTGGTTTCAAGTGTTATTTTAGGTCCTTGAAAAGTCTTCGTGAGATCCTTAATGTCCTTTAAAAGCCTTGAATTGTACTTCTCTCAGTTGCTATGAACCCTGTGAAAGGCATTGTTTATCCGCTTCTTTGGGGTTCGTGCATTGCACTTGCTGACTGTGTTGCCTTTTCTGTATTTTTTTTCTCATCAGTACATGTGAGCTCATGGAACTGCATTGGCACTGGGTCCTATCGAGGCTTCGTAGCAGGCAAGGGCTCCATCTCCCAAGATGGCTCACTGTTGGCAGTCAGCTTTGGCCGATCAGCGACACTCTGGTCTGAGGATTGTACCCTGAGAGCTGCATTGGCCCACCCGCAGTGCCCTTCAAGCATAACGTGAGTGCCACAGGCAGGCCCCCCTGTGTAGCGCCTACTCTCTCCCCACTTTTCCTTCCTCTGTCCCTATCTCTATCCTCCTTTTTTTCTTGACAGACGGTTTTCCCGGTCGTCTTCAGGTTGACCAGGGGAGGGCTCCTAATACTTGGGATCTAAATATCTATCTGCCACATGCTGGTTACTTTTGTAAAGTCAGCAAATTGAAGGCCTTTCTGTTCTAGATCAGCCTCTGATCCACACCTGTCCACACCTGTGCTCACCTTCAGATCAGCCCCCCCTCCCCCGGCTACGGGCCTGATCTGAAGGTGAGCACAGGTGCGGAGATTTCTCTGGGTAGCACCAGCTAGTTCAACAGACGTCTTCAAAGGCGCGTTGTTTAGGTGCAACTGGTGATTGCAACCTCAAGCAAGTTAACATCTAGGGAAAACAAATCTAAAAACCGACACCGACAAATGCCTCTCACTGTGAAATGTGAAAATGATAACACATGGAAAAGATTTCGTGGCAGTGGCGTGCTCGTTTCTGTGCGTGTAGCCCGGATCTCTAGAACATGCTCATCTGAAACGATCGTGTCGCTGTCACTTGCACTCACTTCCTTGTTGAAACGCTTACGCTCTCCTGTTCTTGCCACTTCATTTGACTGGCAGGCTTGCTGGCAAGTTTAACGCAAGTGGAGACTCATACTCTTCATCATCGGAACCAGTGCTGCCTCTGCATGACGGCGCCAGATATCACAGCCCTGTTTCGTTAATACATACGGCCCCGAACAACAATAAAAACGTGCAGTGAGCGAAAAAAAAATCATGAAACGCCAAAAGCAAAGCTCTGTCAGAACAGCACACCAGAGGCAAAATGCATCGATATCAAAGCGTAATAACCACACTTTTAATTTGCAGCTGTTGAAATAATGATAATAATAAAGGCACTTTTATTCACATTTGCTTAATCAACGAGGCATAGGCACGAGCAATCAGCAGCGCCGAGTGAACTGTGCAACCAAGTACAGGGCAGACAGCCAAGACAGCTTCGAGAGTCCCCTGTACGGTTCCGTGTGACGTCATGCTGCAATGGCCGTCGCTCATCGGCCGCTCCGTTGGAGTTTCGTACGCATGCAAATAAAAAGCTGAATGAAACTATTGAAAGCCCCAGTTTGCTCAGCCCCACTTTGCTCAGAAAAGTCACCCTTGTGTTCCCCACACGCACAAGTACATGATATGCCTGACAGTTCGTGATGTGTAATTTACAGTATCACCGGGCAGTCCCTTTAAGGCATGTCAGATGCCGTTTGTTAAATGTTTTTATAGTGAATTTTGTGACTGGCACGCTTCACTTATCAGAAGTACCATTTCTTTTTGGAGGCAGAACCAAATTTAATACGAAGGAAAGGGTGTGGCGCTAAAGAGACGAGAAACAAAGTAAGACACGAAGCAACATAGTACATGGGTGCCAGTCATGGTTCAGTCAAAATAGATGCTGCAGTTATGGTGCAGTTATATTAACGGAAAATTCTATCTGTACTTGCAGTGCACTATGTTTTGGTCGAGGCACATCCTCACACCTGCTCACAACTTGCACAGAAGAGAAGCTTATTGTATGGGATATCATCTCCCTCACAGGTAAGCTGTTTTGCGTTTGTGCTGTTACAGATTGTTTGCTTTTGACGCTTGGCTTGGGACAAATGGGACTACTACACCTGTATTTCTGCCCATGTGCGTCCCATGTTACCTATAGTCGGGTACAACTTTAGCAGAGGCCCCGCCCAGATGATCGAAGTGCAGCAGCCAATTGCCTCCGCGACTAAAGGAATAGTCCCGCTAAAAAAATTGTGACTGCTTCTAAAACGCATATTTGTGTATCTAAGATTTGTGTATCTTGACGGAGTGCTCTGGTAAAACTGCCTTGATGGAAATGCTACAGCACATGCCGGATCTGCCAACCAGCTTCGAAACAACTAGTAAAAATTCTCTGCTGCAGAGCAAAGAAGCTTTGTCCAGTTAGACCGCAGAAATTCACGTGTGTGCTGCTTTGTGCAGTTGTGTGGGAGCTGGACTGCACAGTCACCTGTCTGGTAGCAGACATCTCTACTGAAATAGTGGCAGCATTCTGCAGCAACAACTCAGGTAAGTCACTCCAAGCAGCATGCGAGTTTGCAGTACCCCACTTGTCTTCCTTAGATATCTCTCTTTAATCCTCACTATCTGCCTTGCTCTGTGACACTGTTGCAGTGCTGCTGTTTGAACCAAGGATCAAGGATTGTGTAAAGGTCGGTGAGGTCCCTGCTGAATGCCTGCCAGTGAGAGCGGCCACATTTTTGCCCAGTAACTTGGCCAGTGGCGATGCTCTGCAGCGACTCTGCTTTCTCAGCAAAGAGCAGGTGTGCATTCTGAAGTTGCAGCATGTCATAGTACCCAAAAAATTCCCAAGCTTTAATCCAAAGATTGCTTTACCACAGACCATGAGGGACCTTTACTAGTGTTGTTTGCAAATGCTGACGGTTGTATTGAATACTATCACTACTAGCTGCATTGAGACATGTTTGAAATTATTATGCACAAATCAACACTTTTGCGAGCATAGTGTTAAATCTACTTTAAAGGGATCATTTCAATCTGCTTCTTTGCTGGTACAGCTGCTCCAAAGCCCAGACATATCTGTGCCAATGTGCTGAATGCGTGTCTAGAAAGGTGCTAGAGCGGCCCTCTCCAAGTCATGTACTGATGCCTGTTTCACACTTGTCGGAGAGAAAAATTCACAAGTGGAAATTCGTGAAAGAAAAATGTCCACTTCTTGAAACCCGTATTTTCGGAACATGGCGCTTTTTCGAATGAGTCTACAAGGTTTCCATGCTTCATTGACCATTGTGTATATAATTGTTTATATATTTGACTCTGAACCTAAGTAGAGATATAACTACTTCTCTCATTTCTCATTTTACCATTTACCGAAACGCAGCCTTTGACCATTTCTTTGTTCACTGCATTTACATATTTGGTCCTACCAGACAAATAACGCTATTATATTTTAGGCAGCACGAAGCTAAATAAACGGAGAAAGTGATGCTGTTAGCACATTCTTTATTTACAGCTTCAAATTATTTTACTTAAGATTTTACAAGTTCATGCTCATGTGAAAATCATGAATCAATTGTGTTGCAAATTAAAAACGAATGGTTGTTCAATTTCAAATCTAGTACTTGCTGCGCTGTCCGCATCCTAGCACAGTCGAACACAGACATATCAAACCCACATATATTGAATTTTCGGCTATATCGAACTCGTAAATTATCCCCCTGAAAATCCTTTGTAAAAGTATAGAAATTCGCACGTTTATATCGAACGGTATTTTTACCCGCCATCGGATATGTCGAATGCCGCGCAAGCTGGAAGGTGTGCTTCGGCACTTACTGCGCCCCACGACCTTCGCCACCTTCGTGGCACCGCGCCTCCGCTGACACCCGAAACGCTCGAAAAACGTGAGGGCGAGAGGGCTCGGACTGTACTCCTGTTGGGCTTGTTCTCCAACTTACGGAATGGCTTTTCCCCCCCACCTCTTTTTTTTCCTCTCAATCTTTCTCATGCTTTCTCCGCATTACTGTCACCTCGGAGAGCAGGAACGGAGGAGCCAGCGGCCTCCTCCTTTCACCTTTTCTTTTTTTTTTCTTTTTAGAGCAGGACCGAAGGAGCCGGCAGCCTCCTCCTTTTGCCCGCCTTTTTTTTTTTTTTTTTTGCTGTTTTGTGAGTTTTCATCAGCCAACGACAGCCTGCGCCTTTCGTATTTGCTCAGCCAACCACAGCTCGCACCTTTCGTACATCGCTGCTGCCCTCGCAGGTAGCTATCGCTGCCATTACGACTGATCGCGAGCACTTAGTTGGCAGAGTTCACTTCTGTGAGTTGTTGCACACCACCGCATTCCTCTTTTGCGTGTGTGCTGTGTGTGCTGTGCAAAGGCGCTGCAGACTGCTTGAATTTTCGACTTCTCATGTAGCAATGGCCAGCATCAAGAAGCGCAAAAACCTTGACTTTGCGACGAAGTTGAAAGCCATACATCGTGTTGAGGTGGGTGAAAAAAGTTCGACGGTGGCGGACGACATCGGGATACCACGGAGCACTCTGAGCACCTTGTTGAAGAACAAGGCGGATATCAAGGCAAAGGCGGTGGAGCAGCGAATGTTGGGAGCCTGTCGTGTGCGCGCTCCTGCCCACGGGAAAGTAGAAAAGGCACTCTATGCCTGGTTCTTAGAAGTGCGCACGAAGAACATTCCTGTGGATGGCCCAATGCTGATGGCTAAGGCCAAATGGTTTGCCACTGCACTAGGTGAAGACAATTTTGCCGACAACATGGCGTGGCTTCACCGAAGCCGTAAGCGAAGCCGTAAGCAGCCAGGACGTAAGCAGCAGTGGATGACGAAGGAGTGGCCGGAAATCCCAGCGAAGTTTTCACCCGCGGAAATCTTCAACGCAGACGAGATTGGTCTATTTTGGCAAATTCTGCCAAGCAAGACTCGACGTCCAGGGTAGCACGTGTCACGGCGGCAAAATGAGTAAAGTGCGCGTGAGCGCTCTGCTGGCAGCCAACATGGATGGGTCTCGGAAGCTCCAGCCTTTTGTGATCGGGAAAGCAAGGGAACCATGCTGTTTCAAGAACCCTAAGCAGCTCTCCATTTGCTACGCCTCGAACAAGAAGGCATGGATGATGCGTCAGCTGTTCACAGAATGGGCGCAAGTGTGGGACGTCGAGCTGGACAAGTCGGCGCGTCGCGCTTGCCTTCTTGTGGACAACTGCTTGGCCCACCACACCACCTGCAAGCTCAAAAACATCGAGCTGAAGTTTCTACCGGCCAACACGACAGCGAAGCTGCAACTGCTCAACCAGGGCATCATCAAGTCCTTCGGGGTGGGCTACAGGAGGCGACTCCTCGATAGGCTGCTGGTCAACCTCCGCATGGGCACCGAGCTGAAGGTTAACCTGCTTGGTGCCATTCAAATGATGACGGGCGCCTGGCGAGATGTGAAGACGGACACAGTGGCCAACTGCTTCCGGAAGGCAGGCTTCGTGATGGCGGAACTTGCGGAAACCGGTGAAGACGGCGACGAAGAGCGCATAGACGACGCGTTTCACGAGTTGTCGTCCCTCTTCCCGGCTGCCGTTCCACCCGAAGTGTCTGCGGACGATTTCGTGGAAGTGGACTGCAATGTTCAGGCTGTTGCGAGCCTCACTGACGAGGGCATGTAGCTGCGGTCGCAGGGACCCAGGATGCCCAGGCTGACAGCTGAAGTGGCGACAAAGATCGTTCGGACGAGGTGGCGGCTACACGTGTGTACTCCGCTGCTGAAGTGGCGGCAGCATTCGGCTTGATTGGCCGTTGTTGCGGCAACATGGAGGGAACCAAGCTGTCGCACCTGGACAGCCTCGATAAGGTTGAGGCAAGCATCTTCAACTTCATTTCGAACACGAAGAAGCAGGCCGAGATAAGCGATTTTTTTTTTTTTTCACGCAAATAAGACATTCTGTTGCATCGTGTGTGCGAAATTAGTTGTCATTCTTGAACGCGCCAATTGTACGTGATTGTCCGCCACTGGTAAGGTCTCGGGCCCTGTTCGATATATCCGTTTTCGACTCTATCAATCCCTTTGTTAGTAAAGCAACTTCATTTTAAACACAACAATCCTTCGTTATAATGATATCACTTTATTTGAAATTTGTTCCGCTCCTTACCAAAATGCACATATTTTAACCTGCATTATTTGAAGCATGTCAGTAGCTTGCACCACTTGGAGTGGACTATTGAGGCACGGCTGCGCAGCCCCACACAGCGGTGGGGCTCAGGCAGTGCCGTGGAGGTGACCCTTTCCATCGCCATTGCCAGCGCCCATCATTTTGAAGTGGATGCGTGCTGCCGCATCCATTTTTCCTCCTTGCTGTGCTCTGTGTGGGGGTGTAGAGCCAGTGAGTGTGTTGATAAATAGTGCACGGCAGAACAGGTGAACGTATGACTTTGCGCAGCATGCACTGCAGTGACGCTAGCTCAAGGCACTGCAGGCCCTCAAGGTCACTCATTCTCAAACTACTCCAGTTTGTGCGTCTGTGTGCATCAGCTGCCTGGCCACATCGCCGGCTTGTGCGCAAACGGCACATGTGTTGTTGAATTGCTTCGTTAAACATGCTTTGCGTGTGCTTTTGCGATTTACTGTTACAAATGGCTCTGCAAAATGCTTTGCCAATCCCTGGGCAAAAGCGTTTGAACTTGAGAACAGAAAGTTCTACTGATAAGAGAGTGGGACAAAGGTGGCTGGCAAAAATCTGACATCGCTTAATAATTTGACATGCTGCAGTTTATCAAATGTGTAGCCGCAATTTATCGACCGTGTTGAACGAGGAAGCTGTGTTGGGTGGCTTTAAGAAGAGCTTCTCAGCGAAGTAAAAGGAACTGTGACTCAGAATACCCAAAGTAAAAGTGTGTTTCTGCAATGGCTCAAAAACACTGGAAGGGCCATTCTTCTCATACATGGGCCTGCACTTGCCACAACAGCCGAAGCGCAGCCATTAGCATGCTTGATGATGATGACAAGAGTTCAGCTACTATATCTATGAGGCAGTGCAGAGAATTGCTGGCAAAGAAGTATAAGCCAACTTTGAGTTAGCCAGGTGTCACACAGGCACACTTAATTGCAATCAGTGCCAGTCCAGATTAGATACTCTTACACGGTCACTTTTAATCACGATCATGCTCAATCAGGATTAAAACAACCACTATCTGTGCATTGATATTTGGCTGACATCAGCACCATACTCAGTTTGGATGGTGTAACATGAACCAGTGACTATTAATGGCGATCAAGAAAACTGATCTGTATTATTGATCTCAATTAGAAGTGTTCACTTGATACCAGTGTCGTTCACATTTCCTGATCCTGCTGATCCTGGTGTTACTACAACCACGGGCATGGAATTAATTGACATTGCTTGTGACTGTCTTTTTTACATCTCATTGAACATTTGTTTTACTTACTAACGTGCTTATGCTCTCTTGTCCTTGTGGCACAATTTGAGCTAGGCTTCTTGAGCTAGCAGTGAGTGGTCGCTTATGTGGAATTATAAGGTATTTTTCCACCATCCCGTTGACTTTGCTACAATGAGGAATTACTGCAGGGAAATTTTCGTCTCAGCAAGCAGTAGAATGCAGTTACTAATTATGATAGGGCCTAGTTGACCTACTTGAATTGTTATTACCCTGTGTTGAAATTCGTTTCAAGGCAGTGAACAAATCCATGCAATTTCATTCTGTATGATGAAGAAATAGTTAAAACTACCTCCATAACCCGTGTCTCCAACTTTGGGTGCATAGCATACAAACAGAGTCTGTGCATCTTTAGCAACTTGGTTTGAATACTACATTTGGTCACTGCTAATCATCTCGAGGCTGTGTCGCCCTCAAGTGTCAGCAGCCACTTCACATGTTATGTTGTTGAAGTCATTATAGAAGCACCTTTCTCTTTCTCCTCTTTTTGTTGCAGGAACTTTTCTCATGGGTAGACGACGTGAAGGAAAAAGAAACTGCCAATGCCCAACAGGTGCGTGCTTCTGCTTTGGCTAAATTTAGTAGCTGCAGTAAATGCCTGCATACTAATAGCTGCCACTGTGTCTGGATTTAACTGTAGTTACCAAATCATGTGGATTGTCTAATGTGTCTCACAATTTGTAAGTATTGTTGTCAGCTGCAATGGTCTAGTTACTGTGGTGCTTGGCTTCAATCCCAGCCATGGCAGCCACATTTTCAATAGAGGCAAAAATGCTAGATGCCCATGTGCTGTGCATTGTCAGGGCACGTTTAAGAACCCCATGCGGTTAAAGAAGAACCCCTTGCAATTAAATACGTTGTTGCTGTAAGATTCCTGTGTTATGAAAGTGGATTTAATGCACTCTCCTAATGTCCCTGGTGGCTAAGCTGCTGTGAACATGCTACCATAAACAAGGTTTATGAGATTGGCAGTGGCTTATTTTAAATGCCCTGCCTCATGTCATGGAAGTCGAATGAGCTGGGTGTGCAGGAAGAAGGCAGCATTTCGTGAGATGCCTTGCCTTATTTCAAACAAGCGCCTTGGTAGCCACAAGACATATATGTCCCCATTAATATTTTTAAAATATGCATTTCAAGCCAGTGTGTGCCAGTATGGCAGGTATGGATGCCGATGCTAGTATTTAGTGCATTAAAAATGCTGCATGAAATCACAATTAAAGCAGTCTTTAATGGCTCACATCACGAGCCTTTATGCCTGCATTGACCAGTCACCATGTATTCTATGTGCCTCGGTTCACTGATAAACTAGCCAGTCCCTGAAGGTAGTGGGTGCCTACTGAGCTAGAAATGGACATACTCTCAGTAACAAGACATGCCACCTACATATACGAAACTTGCCGTTCCAGCAGTGGCGTGTAAACTTCAAAAAGAGAAAAACTCCTCATCTAAAGCTGTGACTGGGAGCACTTGCAATGACATTCTGAAATTTATCTTACAACACCACTGATGCCCATGTTCTTGTTCATTGATGGTCAGATTAGGCTGCACATTGTCACCTCCAAAAGTTCCATGGTACAACACCTTTACTTTTTCTCCTTTTCATTCCCACATCATCATTATGCATAAGATGCAAGAACATATGTACAGGATGACACAAGCTAATGTAAAAGCTAAGTATAACTTTCTTCCTGTCACAGCGAAATTTTGCATGAGAACAGATCTCCGAGGCCTGACATACTGCAAGAGGCCTCACAAACAAATGCCAGCACTGTGTATTTATGCCTTGCTGCAGGAAAACTGTGTGTTCAATAACGCCTTAATGTATTTTTATTACCTTTCAGTCAATGAAACTGGAATCATTGGTGCCTCCCACACCGTTTGGTGCTCTGGTGGCTCAAGAGAGCCGGTCAGCGGTTGCAACTGAGGCCCCCGAACAGCACAGGCTGGGAATCTCTGGCTTCCGAGAAGTACGCCAGGTGTGTAGTAGATTTGGACTCGCCCGCCGGCATGCACCTCACGAGGCAAATTGACATTTAAAAAAATTTTTTTTAAGCTAGATGCTGTTTCTTTTCTCCTAAGATACCTACCTCATTTTGTAGTAGTGTGCAGTACAGTCACCAGTCCATCATTCACACTCCACGGTGATCGTAAAAATGACCATTTTATTAGTGCTTTAAGGACCCTGGGCTATAAAGGAGTGGTCTATGCATTGCTGCACACATTTCCGCTTGCGTGGGACTAACTTCTTGTGTATTTCTGCCAGTTTACGACGATACAAGGACAGCAAGCACTTGCACATGATAGCTCCGAAGCTCACGGCACATATTTTGAGTCGGAGCCACTCTTTGAAAGTTGGAGAACTTGTGTGATTATTTCATAATCGTCCAGTTTGGCACACACCGACACTGCGCCATAATCTTGACAGTGTCTTCAAATGTAATGGCGGCAGGAATCGCCACATAGCAGCCTCGAGGTCGTCAGTGATGTCCGCATTCCAGCTTATGATCGGCGGCAGTTCAGGCTTTGTTGTTGCAAAGTCAGGCCCCTTAGTAATTAGCAAAAGTAAGTCCAGTGTGACAGAAGCAGTTACAGGTGACATCTGCTCACACTCTCTTCAAGGAGTCGGCGGGTGTGCTGTGTCAGCATCATGTGCAAGCCTTGTTCCATTGTTGTTGACATGCTCGTCAGTGCGGACTGCAAGACCACAGTTTGTACCACTAGACGTGATCTGATGCTTAATGTCACGAGAAAGAGGTCTTGGAATGCAACAAAATAAATAAACAAGCACCGAAGACGGAATGCTGAAGCGCTAGCAGCAATCGCGGACACAACACGACCAATTTTAATTGCCAACCACATGTGGGGAAACGGAACAGGATGCGGCGACCACAGCGGTGGCGTGACTTGCCTCCAAAAGTGACACATCATGACGGAAACTAGACCTCAGAGTTTACATTTTTTTGTGATATCTCAGAGGCCATACTTTTTGTCTTATGGCGGTGCCAGAGAACAATTGCGGCCCATTCCATGTGCTCAACAGCCGCGAACAGTCCGAATCACCGAATGCAGAGCTAGAAACTGTCCGAAATATTGGTCATCTTTAAACATTAAGTCTGTGGGAACATTGGCGGTACTGCGCAGCTGTCCGAATCACCAAGCAAGTCCGAATTATCGGTCAGTGACTGTATTTACTCCCGGTATGATCACACCCAGGCTTAGGGAGTCAAAATTTGGGGGGAAGAATCAAGTTGCTAGTTGAAAAAAGCCTGTCCTTGTGTAAGAGGCACACATTCACTTTGCTTTGGCCCGGCACATTGTGGGAGACTGCGAAAATTTCACAGAAGAAAAGCAAAACCACTCTTTTTGGAATATTCAGCACCTGCGTTTATGCTGTATTGAAGTGATAAAGCTGAAAACATGCTATGCCCAAGAATGTCATGTAGTCACTGAAAACATTGATAATGGAGCCCCAGATTGTACAAAAATGAAACTACAATATCTGTATGATTGTACATCAACCTATTTTATTATAATTTGAAATCCATAGTTTGGGTGTCATCTGCCACAGTGGTACAGTCAGTGGCTATGATACCTGACTGCTGAACTGAAGAATGTGGGTTCAATCACGGATGCAGCGATGACACTTTCGGTGGAGGTGAAAATGTCAGACATCCATGTACTGCGCATTTTCAGTGCACGTAAAAAACATCAGGAGGTACAAATTTCTGGTTTCCTCCACCATTTCTTGCCTCATAACCATATCATGGTCCTGGCACATAAAATCCCAGCACATATTAATGTTTGGGTTCCAATGTACAGTCGAAACTAAAATGTGTACTGCCTGTCACTGCAAGACACCACTCAAACATTGCAAAGCTAGGTGCAACCAAACTGTTCTGCACGGTGGCCACCTCGCAAAACAATGAACATCAGGTGTCGTAATTGCTGTTGCCATGATTGGGTGCAGTCATAACGTGGGAAGAAAAATCAGATTATGGAGATCAGGGATGTGATCATTTTGCAAGTAAACACAGTAGCTTACTCGGATAGTACTCTGGACAAATTACATATTCATTTGATGTCAGAGAAAATGGTCTTTAATCTTTATGAAACCTTTGGCTACCAGTGCTTTTTATTGTCTATGTTTAAGTATTGCATCTTAGCTTTAGCACATTAGATAACCAAGCCAAAAGAAAGTACATATTTACTTGGCTCAATCGCTGCATTCTGTTCTGGCACAGCTTCTGGACGTGGCTTCTCACACTTTGCCCCCAATGACAAGTCTTTATGAAAACCTGCTGTCGGCATTCCTCAGCAGTAAGGAACACGGGAAGAGGTAACTGCATTTATTTATCTTTGAGTATCTGTGTAATAAAAATGTTCATGATTTTAGGAACTCTAGAGGTGTATCAAACTAGAGCCATCCATTTCTTTTTTTCTGTTGCCGTACTTCTATGCAGTGTACTGTATCCATAGTATTAACATGCATAGAAATCGCATATTAGTGTCCAAGTGAGCCTGTGCAATTTTGCTAGAGGTAATGTTTAGCCTTTTGGCTTGAACTGGAAAAAGTATGGTGAATGTTTACTTGAAATTTTGTGTTAGCTAAACAAACGCAGTGAATGCAATTTTCACTGTTGCTGACATGAAGTTCGGTGCAGGCTCCAAGCATGTGCATATATGTACAGTGGACACTCGATAATTCATGGCTGAGGATTATAAGTTTTTAAACAAATTATAAATTTTGGTTGGCCTGTTATGTTTTCAATGTGCAGTTAAATGAATACAACGAACGTGACAATTGCTCGAAAATTTTTCTTATAAGGAGGTTCTCATTATATCAAGTTTCACTATGAAAGTTCGGAAAAGAAACACACAAATGAAACAAAGGGAACTGGAAGTTTGCCTAGCCCACACCACATTTATTTTATGGCAAAATGCGGAAGGAATGGCACAAATAAACCTCTGATTGCTGTCACCACGACATTGGACACTTTTCACCAGTGCCTCGTTTGACAGCTCTTCAGCAGGGACGGCACAGTCACCTGCAAAGAAAGAAAGAAAGAAATAAAGGGGGGGGGGGGGGGGGCAAAACTGTACGCAGTCCAGGGCTGCTCAATTCATGCATAATAAGAGCCAAGCTCCAGCATGACTGTCAGGCCGTTTCTCCGTTAAGGTGCTCATCCTTGCAACGATGCATGTAGGTGACCAAATGCATGGATGCAGGAGCCAACTTGCACGCCTGAGCACTGCATGTAAAATAAAAAATAATAAATAAATAAATAAATTTGAATGCAAATGGCTTAATGGCATAAAAGAACAGGCATGGAAAGCTACAGTAGTGAATGGCGGTGCTGCCAGCACGCAAGCCACGGGGAACACGAAACGAGGTTTGGAGGGAGGAGGAAAGGACACAACTGTGGCAGCAAGAATCGCATCGCCAGCTTGAGTGATGCAGGGAAGCTGAGAAGGAAGTAGGGGCTGCACAGGGAAGCATCCTCCCTCATGTTCTGATGGCAGCACCCTGGCGAAGTGAGGTTGCTGTGGCGACTGAATGCACGCCATTCACACTGACATTACCTAGCACTCCGTCGTGGGGGTGGATATGGCTGCTGCTCGTGCTAAAATTGAATATCTTGGGCAAAATTACTAGGTTGTTGGGGTAGGCATGTTCGTTATTGTTATATCAAGGCTGTCTCCCGCTGCCACTTTGTTATACAGAGGTTACAAATACATGTTATTCTACGGAGTTGCAACGAGGAATTGAAAAACTTCGTAATATCGAGGAATTTGTTATAATGAGGTTTGTTAAAGGCAGCTTTAGTGTATTTAAAAGCTGCTTAATTCAGACCGTGACATTCAATTCCTTCTGCTAATTCATACTTCTTGCTTATCTCTACCAAAAATATCAGCTGCTTTGGTTCCTTCTAGCTGAACATTCATGCTGATATATTTTTTAAATAGCCAGAAATAAAGCCAATAGGCCTTTTGCCACTTGTCAAAGCATTCAGAACCACTAGCAGAAGAGAGAAAAATGGAACACTGATGGGGAACAGTGCATGGGATAACTGGCCATCTCTGTTTTGTTTTTTTCCCCTGCTATGTTACACTGAGCTATACTTCCACTTGCATCTGATAACTCATACAAAGTTCTGGGGACCCCTCAGGTTCGAGAGTCTACTGTACTGCAATGCAAGGAGCCTAGGCACATCGATGTCAAATTGAATAGTCATGTTGTGGTACCCTTTTTGAACTTCTGTTTTGAACCATTGTGGATGAACAGGATCTGCAGTTATGACATGTTCCATCTGTGCCCCCCCCCCCCCCCCCTTCCCATCCAGAAGAAACAGCGTGTCTACCAACCGGGAAAACCGGGAAAACCGGGAAATCTCAGGGAATATGATCAGTCGGAAAATCTCAGGGAAAACTCAGGGAATTTGGGCTTCTCTCAGGGAAAATCAGCTCAAGTACGAAAGTCGCTGTAACGCTGGCTCTAACAATGCACCTTGCGATTGAGTTTATAGCGCAACTCGCAGTAATTGAAGGGAAGAGTGCCCCCCCCCCTTTCCTCATTGCTCTTCGTCGCGCGAATCGGCTGCTTTTTTTTATTATTGACTTTGCTTGTCGCATCTTGTTCTATGTAAAGTCCGCTGTATGTGTCTGGACGCGCTACGGCGCACACACATCCCGTGTGTGCGCCGAGCGTTGTTATATTGTGCGTTTGCTTGCAAGCAGTCTTTTCCACAACTATTGCGGAAAAGACTGTGTGGAGGTAGAGGACGCGCGGCTACACGAAGCTGCGCGCCCTCTCCATAGGGAGAAGACGCGGCGCCGATTCTACACGCCATGCGGTGACGCGCGACGCGTCGTGCGGTCTGTAGCAACGCCGCTGGGCAACGCCATTTCGTGGTTTCGGTTTCTCAGCGTGATTGCAATGGAGGCGCGTGAAACTTGATGTTTATCTTCGTCGGCACCCCTTTCTAGAGGCGGCGGAAGTTGATTTCATCTTTATTGGCGTAGCTTTCAGCTTGTTTATTATCGACGCTTATGATCCGAGGGTCGCTGGATCGAATCCCGGCCGCGGCGGATGCATCTCGATGGAGGCGAAATGTTTTAGGACCGTGTACTGTACGATGTCAGTTAAGAAACCGCGGGAGGTCAAAATTTACGGAGTTCTCCACTACGGCCTCTCATAACCATAGCTGGTTTTGTGACGTAAAACCCTACAAATCAATCAATTATATATGCTTACGAGGGATTCTTGTTGTTCTTAATTACCGAGTTTATTCTGCCCAAGGCAGCCACACGCTGAGAAGATACCATGTGTGTGCCAACACAGCTGCTGGTTGCTCCAAGATGAGAACAGAGATGCGTTTTATGTGCGCAACTGCGATAAGGCGCTGTGCGTAGACCTGTTTTTCAAGGAATACCACGTTCTAAAATACTATTGAACAATTTGCAGTATTTGCTCGATTTTACCGCGCCCTCGATTGTAACGCGCACCAGTTTCCCGCGACAAAAAGAAAGTCAAACATCGATTGTAGTGCACACCTATTTTTCGGGACACAGGAAAAAGGGAGAGCTTAGTAATCAACCTTTTCACATTAATAAAACCAGATGCCGTACTCGCGTAATGAACGCACTCGCATAATAAAAGCACCGCTAACTTTAAACTACTGCAGTAGTTTATCCGCGGCGTCTTGAAGACGTTCGGCGCGCCGATTCATAACTCCTGCGTCTCGATGAAACTTCCGCACGTTGCCGGGCGCAGCCGCGTGCAAGCTCGCAGTGGTGCATTCCTCCATGCAATCGCAGTTCCCTCACGCCTGCTACCGCATGCTGCCGTGCGTGCTGCGGAAGCTGGCGCAGCTAAGCCTAAGCATTGTCGGGGCGTGATCTCCGAGATTGCATCGCAGCAATCTCGGACGTCAAGCAGCGCGCGGCTGAGAGGCTCTGCCTCAGCACGGATACGAGGGAGAAATGCGATGATGAGCCGTTTTGCGTATGGCGATGGGAAACATCTATTCTCCCGTTACGGCCACCCGCAAACGATATTGAAAGTACGCGCCGCTGGGCATCTCAGACTTCGGTTGGCCGCAAAATGGCCAAGCTGGCGCGGCGATTATCAACGGCCTACGCGTAATGTGCGTCGTGGCAACGTTGCGTGGGGGTCCGGCGGCGACATAGAAACTACAGAAACTATGCGCGCCAAAGACCGCCGCGCCGCTAGTTTGTTTTTTCGGCAGTAACCGTTCGGCAGCGCCCGAAGCGCGTAGGAGGCGGCCATTTTCCTACGCGCCTCGGTATGGTAACGGCGTCATTCGTTCGCACTCGTTCGCATATGATTTTTGGACCCGTTTTATAGAAAAAGAAGTGTGCATTAGATTAGAGTAAATACGGTTTAAGTGATGCTGACACGAAAATATAGCTCCTGATACTTTTTTTAAAAAAGAATGTTTTTCGGACCTTACGCATTTCGTACATTCAAAATCCGCAATTTCACAAATTGACCGTCTGGGAAAGCTTATTTCTTTTTGTTTGTTTGGTTTTTTTTTGGTTTTCTTTATTTGACCGTGAAAGAGCTCAAAATCCTTATTAGTGATGACATTGGGTGACGTGGTGCCTACCCGCATCGACATGAAGAAAGTTATGTGCCACTCAGGGAATTTCGCAAAAATACTCAGGGAAAACCTGGAAATCTCAGGGAATTTAGCAATGTCAACTTGGTAGACACCCTGAGAAAGCATTTTATGTATGCAACTTTGTACATTAGACAACGTTGCAGGAATTTTCAATGCACCATGCTGCAATTTCGTGAAATGTGACAAATGGGTAGTAAAGGCCACTTCTGCTGTCGTAGGAGTGTACAGCCAGCCTAGCTTGTTTAGTTCACGCATTGAGGCGGATTTCTTAAAGGGACACTAAAGTAAAAATGTGAAATTGTTTAGAATGATCATTTATACTTCAAGAAGTCAAATGTTATTAATTTCAACTTTTTATCTTCAACATTTAAAGAGAAAATGAATGTCAAGGTTTCAGTGTTGAAATTCGTGCTGGAACTTTGGAACCTAATGACATCAGAAGGCCAATCTCTCTCTCTCTCTCTCTCTTTTTTTTTTTTTTTGTATTCTTGCCAAGTTCACTCCATAAAATGTTCTTAAACTCCCTGTGTTAAGTATCTGGCTTCCTCGGAACTCTTTGTAGGTCTTTCTTACCTTATAGTAATGTAGGCCTTAGCAGACGATGTCCTGCATTTACTGCTGGAACTTCAAAGTATCGTCGCAACCCGTATTTCCTTTTTGTGGATTTCCTAGCTTACCAAGGGTATTCTCCTCGCAAGATTTTCCTGCCACCATTTTTGCAAGGTCACTGTCGCATAATAATAATGCAGAATTTTCTGCTGAAGTGCTCTACAAAAGTGAAAGTTAATGCTTAGCTAAAGGATGTGGGTCTGATTCTTGGTGGCCATGTTAATGGTGTCAAAATTCAAGAAAACCTGTGTGCTTGGATATAGGTGAACACTAAAGAACCCCAGAAGAAGTCATGTCCTGGAACGGTCACGTTAGTCATGTCATCACCCAACTATCACAAATAATGGGTGTCCTTTTCCGCAATCGGCACTTTCTTCCTTCAAGCACCATCATGTTGTTGTACCATTCACTTGTTCAATCCCAACTTAACTACTGCCACCTAATCTGGGGCAACACATCACAGGGAAATAAAAATTCTACAAAAAGAAAAATTTTTTAGAATTGTTGCAAATGTCCCAAGATTGTATCATTGTTTTGGAAAATACCACTAACAAGAAGATTTCTGTCGCCCACGGTGACATGCCGCGTAATCATGCCATAGTTTTGGCACATAAAACCCCAGCAATCTATTCTAAATATTGCTATTTAAGGATATGTAATACGAGCTACAGTATGAAACTGCCTTCTGCTTATTTTTGCAGGGTTGGAACAAAACTCAATGATGGAGCTGCTTCTGATGATGACGACATGAACCAAGATGACTCTGACTCAGATTTAGACATGGACGTTGATCAAGAGCCTGGGGAGTGCAAAGTTATTTTAGATACAGACAAGGCATCAGCTGCATATTCAACTTCACCAGACAGTGTCAAATTAGCGAAAGTCAAGAACTTTGCCTGGTTGACTAAAAAAAGCTAGCACTACATATAATATTAGAAATCATGTCTGTGTTATTGCAAACTATCATTCGTGTATTAAATGTATTTATAGCCCCGCTACGGTGGTCTAGTGGCTATGGCACTCTGCTGCTGATGCGAAGGTCGCATTATCGAATCCCGGCTGTGACGGCTGCATTTCACCTTCATCAAAGCAAGTGAAATGTTGAGGCTCGTGTGTTGTGTGATGTTAAAGTACCCCAGGTGGTTGAAATTTCCGGAGCTCTCCACTATAGTGTCTCTCATATTCATAGTGTGGTTTTGGGATGTAAAACCTCAGAAATTAATCAATAAACTTGCTTATAATTGTTTTCTCTGCTTTGCATGCTGTTTTCTTTTTGCACCATATTAAGATTTCGGAAAAGTCTGACAAGTACATCCCAAAATTCTGGACATAAAGGAACCAAGATACATATGTTCCAGCAGGACAGCACTTGGAGTGCAAGAAGGTGTTTAATTTAATTTTATTGGCATGGATAGCTTTCTTGTGCTACACACAAATACAGTGATTTGTCCTCTGTTGTTAAGGTAAATTGTTCATGAGGCACAGGTGCTTTGGATGGTGTAAGCACATGGTGAGAGAGAACCACAAGTGTTCCATGACGAGGCTGAAATATGCACTGTTGAGTGCTGAAATGAATACAAACTTACTTGTTAAATTGTTGGAGACTATGAAAAGTCATAGCAGTTGGAACATTCTATAATTTCCTGGGGTGCCGAGTGTGAATTTGAGATAATGCTGTTGCTGAAAGCAGTTTGGTAGGTGCACATGTTTATTCAGATTTCCTGTCCCAGAAATCCATTTCACAACTGCTGAAAGTTTCTCAAGCCTTTCTAGAGTTCATTGGTATGAGCCACGTGGGTTGTGTGCAACATGCCTTTATGGACACATCCAGGCAGTGCAAACAGGATCTGTTCTAGAGACACTCTTGGCATACATGTGCTCTGTGCAATTCAGATATTGATGCACCATACTTCACTGTTGTGTGGTACTGATATCCACTGAAGCAGAATATTAAATGTGTAGAGTATAATAAATACTTAGCAAAAGTTTACGTTGTCGGTGGTGATATGTAACAAATGACATGTTTAACCAGCTAGGGTGCTCAAACTGGCTATCATTTGTTTGCATGAGACATGTCAGTAGGTCATTAGCTTATCGGCATTGTTTTACTGATGGACTTCTGCTGTTCAACTGACAGTGACGAAGTTTGATTTTCACCCCCAATGTTCGCATATTTCTTTACACTTGGTAATGATAAGATTTGTCCTAAACTGATGTTTCATTGCATTTGGCAATCAAAACAAACAGCAGAGGCAGAGATATATCATGCAGAGTTTGCGCAGGTCCTTGAATACCCTTGAATTTCTAAAGTGTTTTCAAGGCTCACCAGTCCTTGAAGTACCGCGGATTTGTGGAATAATTATTTTTAATTGTATGTTACCAAGCGAGTGACCCGGACAATTATGCCACGGAGCAGCCTTGCTAGTTCACTCTAGCGTTGCCAAAAGATGATAGCAGCGCTGACTACATTGTGTGGGTCGGCGACGGTGTTTCTACCATATGCTTCGCCCTTCTCGTGAAACTGTGACTTTTTGTTTAAAACTGTTTAATATTCTTTGTGAGACAAACACAGTTGTCATAAACGTAATTGCATTGTGACATTTGGTAGAGCTGCCTTTACTAGTTTAAATAGCGGAGCTGTTTTAGCTTGAGTTCTGGTCGTGCCAGGCATAAGTTAAAAACTCGGTGCAACCAAGTGGGAGCAAGTTGATGTGAGATAAGCTTTCTTGGTGAGGCAAGGTGCGAACATGGTTACCCACGGTCCGAAGGCAAGCGCCATAACCACCCTCCCAGAACATGCATTTATGGGAACCATATGTTGCATTGTACGGGCGACTGCAACGCAAAAGAAAATAATGAGAGGGAGAGGATCTTGGGTCTTGGGCACGACCGCCTCAGAAGGGTGAAACGGATCCGCGCTTGCCCTCGACCCACTACCCTGCCCTTAGTCCACATGGTAGTGCTACATGTTACCCCCAGCTCCGCTGTTTACTCCGATGTCGCAGCCATGAAACTGTATTTACTTTTGTGTATTGTGTGCGTGTTGTGTGCAACATTTCTTTTCGTGAAATAAATGTAACGCCCTTTGAGAGGATTGTCGGAAGGACCTTCAACGCGGAAGAAAAAACACATTAAGCTCTCGAAGAGTGCCTTCTGAAAACCTCTGAATTATTTTCTTCGAAACCTATACGGATGCTGTGCGATCAAGTTATTAAAACTCTCGCGGAGACAACAATTACGCCACAGCATTATGGAACTCTACGACCTTGAGTCTCGGATAACAAACTTGAGGGGCTATGCTTACTGCACAAGTCAAATTTAACAGCGGAGCATTAAATGGCAAGCCACTGCTCCGTCCGTCCGGCAAGATTTATGGCGTGATCGCGCGTGTGGTGTGTCGTCCAAAAGTAAAAACTGTGGGCATAGCTCCAAGTGCATCCACCAGTTTGAGAGATCGCATCGCCCGCCGGCATTAACTAGTTCGCTTAATTTCTTCCTTCACTTGATGATCGAAACGGAAATGGCATACTACGTGCACTTGTGTAGGAAAAAATTACACCATCTCCCGCTAAAGGGAACCATGTGTGGATGCGAAGCAGCGGGAAGATGGTTAGCTTGAGCGGGAGATGGTGTAATTTTATTGAGAGGACGAATGAGAATGTATAAGAGAGAGAACGCGGTGGTTGCGTGATGGCCCAAGCGCTCATCGCGGCACTGCACAGGAGAGAGAATTAGTTACTGTATATGTTCCCCTTGGGGAACCTATATCCCGTAGGGATAGCCACTCCGTAGCCACTCCTGAGAGAATGAGGCGCGCGTGCTCTGTCATTTTTATACCGCGGAACTACCGTGGCGCCCCCAGCGGAGTATGCAGCTGTCGCACCACCTGTCGTGCGCACCGCTCGGTCTTCCTGTCCCTGCGTGGGAGCGGCCCGCAACTGCTACAGGATCCCCCTAGAAGGGGACGTCCAACTGCAGTTTCTCAGGACCAAAATAAAGTTCTGTGCCTGCCTGCCGTAGAGTAGAGGATTCCTAGATGAGAGAAAGGGGGGAGCGTAGCAGAGGAGAGAGGGGGAGTGGAAGCGCATGCGCTGTGGGGGTGTGGGACGCGGGACGGAAGGAGGGACGGACAAAGCCCCCGCCATAAGCTGCTTCGCATCTAATGAAGTTCTGTATCGCACGTCAGCTGATGGTGCCTCTTTGCCAGCCGATGAGTCGATACCTTCAGTCGAACTAAGGGCCGGGGCACTCTACTGATGTAGCATCTCGTACGAGCTAGTCGGTTTTGGGCAGGCTGATATAAATACTAAAGCGTGAAAAGCACACACACACACACACACACACACACACACACACACACACACACACTATATATATATATATATATATATATATATATATATACACACACGCACACACCACGAAATAAGCATTTCTCTTCGTCTCTATTTTTGCACACCTTGCATGCGCTAGCACATAGAAGTGTGCACGCCATCAGAGACCTACGAAAAACACAAACAGCACTGCGCACGTTGTCCCCGCATATGTTTAACAACATTGAAGATCTAACTTGAAAGCTGAAACACATCGGTTTGATCACAATCACACACCCTAAAACGACCGACGAAGCGAAATGTACTTGCAACTTACCGTCTTTGCAAACTGCACAAGCACGAGATAACACCCGATAACACCGCGCGAAGGCTAATAAAAGATAAGAACGAGCACCACGACACCACACGAAGGCGCGCCGCTGCGTGTGCGTACGATGTCCTCAAATAATGTTTGAGACGCAAAACCTCACATCGTCCCCTCGGCGGAGATATCGTCCCCCCGATCGCTTTAAACCCTGCAGGTAGAGTGTACTAGACGTACACTCTACTGCAGGACCACCAACACAAAGCAGTTGCAAGGCGCGAGGCAAGGCGAGAGTTTGTCGTGAAGGGTGTTCGCATGACAAGAACAAAAAATAAAAGCAATGAATAAAAGCTCCACCTGTTCGCCGCACCGCGCGGATCAACCATCTTGCACGGCGGAACGAGCTTCGCAACACAACGTCAAACGTTATTACAGCAGAAGTCCAAAGGAGACGTCGTCAAGCCCCTGCAAACACGGCGGCAAGCGAGTGCGACCATGACATTTTGGCGTCTGCTACTGCCAGAAAGCTGCCAGGACGATTTTGGACCACGGTGGGCGGAGCTAAAGTATTTAGATCGTTTTCAAATATCTAGGGACTTTAGGCGGAGCAATCCGAGAAAAACGAACATGCGCCGGCGGGCTCGTTTGCAAAATCCATGCAAAATCGAAGAGCCCTAGTTACGGTTTCAATAGTCCATTGAACAGTCAAGCCTAGCCAAACCAAGTACATGTACTGTACATTAAATTATTTGTGGTTGTGTTGTGGGAATCTTGCAAGTAGCCTGGAAGATCTAAAATCGCTTTGAGTCATGAACCACCGGCTATATTTTTGTTTCGGTGCTTCCAATTAAATTGTGTTCTTTTAGGGTCATAAACCGCCCAGATTCTGTTCTGCCTTTGAGGCGAGTAGTTCGCCAGCGAGTTTTGTCGAACATGTTTCACCCTGTTCGTGGTGGTACCCGCGGTGGTGCTGATCAGTTTAACTGGGAAGACGTCAAGGAAGACAAATACCGGGAAAACTATCTGGGTAAGTCTGACACCAGAGCGCATGCGATATAAGTGACGTGCGGTTGGCGTCTGCCAAGCGCTTGCCAACGGTCTCACAAATGACGAACTGAATCACAAGTCAAACTTGTCGTTCAGTGACTTGTGAATCACAAGTCAAACAAGAACATGCACAAGTCAGTGCATGTTCTTGCGATTTCAGCAGTCCGCAGTTAAGCAGCTCTCCAACGGACTAGTAGCGCACAAGTATTAATGTTTTGTTTGCATTAGAACCTCACCGATTCAGCGCTGTAGACTTACGTATGGCATACAGCGCACGACTTGTGCACTTTACACATGTTCTCGGTTCGAGTCGTGGATGGCTCCGTTAATGCTAACGGCAGACGCACTCACTGCCAGTCCCTGTGTTATGTAGCTGTGCCCTTTCTATGAACAGGGCACTCTCTTCGGGCGCCGGTGGGACGATGGCAGAAAGGCAAGGATCTGACGTGGTATGCCAAAGAGAAGCAACAGGCTGCGTCAACATCGAGACAAAGTGAAGTGGCAGCCGCGAAGAAAGCTGAGGAGGAAGCCATGCTGGCAGCGCTGTGAGTCTGTTGCTATGTGTACTGAAGATGATTTTAAGCACTGAACTTGAACGTAGCCATGTTGATTGATTGCTCGAAGTAACAGCTGATTGATGATAATCGCGGTTCAGCAATGGAAAGGACGCTATTTTCTGCAGCCCATATCGGGAGCGCGGCTCAGTGTCTGTAAGGATAGGGGAAAGGGACTGAAAGAGATAGAGAGGAATGCCATAGTGGAGGACTCCGTAAGACCGCCTGGTTTTTTGCAACGTGCAGTGACAACGCACAGTACAACGGGCCTCTGGCATTTTCGCCTCTGTCGAAAATGCGACCGCCCCGGCCGGGATCAAACCCGCGTTTTTGGGTTAGCAGCCATAGGTCGGCAGTGAGGGAGAACACTCACTCACACTCACTCACCATAATTTTTCCAGGACCTGCACTCACTCGCACTCACACTCACTTCCACTCACTGGCACTCACTCGCACTCGCGTCTATGAAATGAGTGCAAGTGAGTGTGAGTGAGTGCACTCATGAGTGAGTGTGCCGACCTGTAGGTCGGCAGTGTGGGAGAACACTCACTCACACTAACTCACCATAATTTTTCCAGGACCCACACCCACTCACACTCACTTCCACTCACTCGCACTGGCACTCACTCGCACTCGCACTCACGTCTATGAAATGAGTGTGAGTGAGTGCACTCATGAGTGAGTGTGCCGACGTATGTTAGCAGCCGAGTACCATAACCACTAGACCACTGCGGTGTACGAAGTAACAACTGCACAATGGTTTGCACAGGTTGGATGCTCTCAGTTGAAAACCTGAGAACTGGAGGCTCTTTCATTCTTGCATTCATCTTCATCAGATCGCTTTCATTTGTATTATGGCTCAGTGCCTAAGTGGCCGTGATGGGGAATCAAAGGCACAATTTTCGGACCGCATCCCCTTTCACATTTGATCTGTGGAAGCAGATGTCTGTATGTTTAACCTGCACAATTAAATCCAACAGGGGCTTCGCCACACCAGCAAAACCGACACATCAGCCACTGACGAAAGCGGTAAGTGATTTGTGGGGGTTTCTATGATCCTATTGTTGCAGAGGCTACACTAGCACTGTTGATGTGTTTTAACATCTTCAAGCAGAAATTATGCTTTTTTACCTGGTCACTATTATGGTGACAGCACATGTACAGCAACCACAACTTTGGATTGGTGTGCACCATTCTGCTTTTGCATAGTAGCTTGTAGTGGTTAAAAATGCTTACATACTTCATTGTTTACTTATACTGTTGTGCTTTGTAAGGCATTCATTCAAACAACTGCTTACATATGTGGATATGCTGCAACTGTAACTTACTGTGGCATTGTTACGAGTAAATTTTCCACGTTATGATTTAAACTGCAATCAACTGCAAGGTATTTTTGGTTTGTTTTATGTTTGAATTTTCCAGGAGGTGACTGAAGCGCTGCGCAGAGGGGATGGCAACCGAGAGGAGGGAGATGCTGACCGGGTCTTGGGCGTAGGCACCAATGCAAGGTGCACTTTTCATTTTCTCTGCGTGACTGCTACCTTTCTTGTGTGTTTAAGCTTAACCCCGCTTTGTTGATTTTATGACCGACTACTACACATGGCTGATCGGGTAGGCTTACAGTGCAGTAATGCAAGACTGCTAATTTTGGCATAGCTTGAGCGTACTGAATAAACAATGCAGCCAACAGTACATGAGTTGCACCTGTGCTGTTGCCTTCTCATCGTTGTTTATTCAACATAACATGTCTACATAATCCATCCTGGACTGGTGTTACATTAAGGTGTCTCTTTCTTGGTTATCGTTTCTCATCATACACCATTGACAAATTGCCAAACCTCCTCATAATTTGGTAAACCAACATCTAAACCATGGACAAAGCATGAAAATTAAAATACATTAATTGCAGTGTACTGGCGATGATCTCTCCCGCATTATGCTGCTTAGAAAGCTCATAAAGGTTCACATTATCTTCATCTTTGTTTCACTGAAGTAGCGTTTTGTGATTTTCTTTCTACCGTTAACCATTACAAAGTTACACTGGGTTGATCAGCAGCTTACTGCTTAATATTGAAGTGGAAACGATGTTCTTTTCCAGGGGTGACTTTTGCACTCGAGGGAAACGACCAGCTGAAGGTGTGGAGTTTATCTCTCATGCATCCACTACTCAAGATCGCCATGCAGAGAAGGAAGAGAGCTCCAGCAAGAAGCACAAGTCTGAGCACAAGTGAATAGTTCTTTCGTACACTTGTTGTTCTGTCTGGCTTATATGCTGGGCTTGCAGTGGGTAATTGGCTGATAAGTGCTTTAAGGAATACGAGTTGTAACATCAGTGTGCGAGTTTGTGTGGCTCCAAATTTCTTTTTCAGGTTCTATTATGGCCACTTTGTTATTGTTGCAGTTCTTCCTAATTCTCAGACTTATTTTTGTTATGGTTGCTAGCTTATCCAGAAAAAAGAATCCCTTCAGGGAGAAGGAGTTGCTTACACGTTAGGTTGAATTTATGTTGAAAAAAAAAAATGCCGTGTTGAGCCTTTCACATCCTGTACCTTTTATTTTGACACTGTATTCCTAGATAGAAACCAGCATAATATACATATGTATAACAACACAGCACTGAGCTAACCAACTAGTTTGCTAGTTCACATAAAAATACCAGTGAATGGACTAAATCCGATTGAGCTCTGAACGCCCATCACTCAAACCTAATCACATATACTTCATCTATAGTATGCTCTTCTTTGCGTTTGTATCTACCCGACCAGTGATATCATATACAAAAAGAAACATTTGCGTTGAGTGAAAAACTGATCAATGACGGCTCATCTTGTGCACAGACTGGGAACCAGCTCGTCTAGAAAATAGGCAGGGCTAATCGAAAACTGTGTAGATGGCAACCCTACTTTTTCTGCTGCTCAACTTGGCAGTATGGCATTGCTGAGAAACGAGTTACCTGAACAGATTGCTTGCACCAAATAGGAGCATTTATTTATTTATTTATTTATTTATTTATTTTCAGGAAGGAAAAGAAATCCAAGAAACACAAGAAGGAAAAACACAAGAAACACAAACGCCGAAGCCGCCGGTCCCCCAGTTGATGCCCGGCAGTCACATGCAAAGTGACTTCATGACGCAGTGCCGAACCCGTTTTCATGGAAACGCATTATTCGGGAGAAGTCAACGTAACTGCATCATGACAGACAGCTTGCACACACAAGGACTAAGAAGAATGTATAAAAAAGCCGCCTTCTCGGTTCACGTGTCAATGTACCAGTTTTCGTCATGCATTTCCGCAATTTTTATGTCGGCAAACAAAGGTGGTAGCCTTTTGGAGCACCATTGCTTTAATTCCATTAAGACATAAACGCTCTTGAACCTCGTGTCCTCGTCTTCGGCACTTCCTCATTTTATTTGCCTTGCGTAAAGATGAATGGGTAAGATTTCTCTGCGAAGTCCCTGAGAATCGCTTGCCTAGTTCGTTTCTTGCGCAATAAATATGATAACGATAGTGGACGACGGGCGCATAGGTCTGCGCGTCATTTTTGCGTCATCTCGTGCGTCATCACGCTTCGTAGCAGACGATACGCCCCCTCTGCTGCTGCGCATGTGTGGTTGCTGCATACGCATGCGCAGTGTGCGAAAGCGCGGCGTGGCCGTCTCTGCTCGCTGGCAGTGGGTCACCTTCCTTGCAGTGCTCCGGAGGTAGCGGCAGCGAGTTAACCTTGTGAGGTAAGTCCCGTTCATCGTAGCGTTAATTTTTTTTTCTTTTACCTACAACACGATAAGCGATGAACATTGCGCTGGTTATTTCTGCTAAATCGCTTTAAGTGGCTGGTATGGATAACCTTGCTCAAAATCGCCGGTGCTAGGTCAATGATAGGCTTAGCGAATGAATGGAAAAAATGTGCTTTCCCGGAAGATAGTTTGCATCATATTGCACCATACCACTTTCACGTGCTACCGGCACTGTTGCCGTGTGCCAGGTGTCCTGAGAATTTGGTGCTGTGTAGGTGCACGTAGCTTTCGCATGGCCTCCGGTTGTTTTGTATGTGACTTATTTAGCGCATTTTTCTTGCGCACAAGGTGACCGTGACTGGGATGCCCGAAGGAAACGGGTCGCGCTCCCGTTGCAAGTGCTTTCACTGTCGCACGAGGGGAGCTTTGATTCCATGTAACGTGACTTTTCGTGCAACCTGGGAACTGTTATCGGCGTTTTCGAGCTTGCGTCACCAACTGTACTGGTGCTAGTGTCCCCGTCCTCTTAAGGACGTGGCATATGCTTTGACCTACACTGTTAACGTTTTCCTATGCTGAGGTCGTATATTAACCTTCCTATAGTGCTCCTCGCCAACCCTCCTTTGTCGCTGCCAGACTTTTCTGTTACTTAAAAACCAACACTGATCTAGGATGAAAGCACGAAAACTGGCCTGTGCGGTGAACTTCTCCGCAAAGCTCCTGCATATTGCTGGGCAGGAGGGAGTCATTTGATCTTTTGAACGAGGACATCATTCAGTGGCGTATGCTCTTGCGCTAACTCTCTGGTGCAGCTGTGCGACTGTGACTTGAATCTGCTAGGAAATCTTCACCGTACGGCTAAGATAGCGAGTCTACAGTGGGCTCCGGACATGGGAAGGGCGAAATTATTGGCAATTTTTTTTTTTTTTTAATCTGCGCGCGGCTTGCTGTCGACCTTTCCAAGTCGACGGGCGAGCCTTCAGGCCTGGAAGTTAAGCTAAATATTTATTCGTGAAGTTAACCTAAATATTTATTCGTTCTATCTATTACGATGTGGTCATTTTCTCACTTTTCAAGTGCAGATGTTTGACCATTAATTCTTTTTCAGGCCATGGGCGATATCCCTAAGGGTGACCCTGAGAAGGGCAAGAAGATATTTGTGCAGCGGTGTTCACAGTGCCACACAGTTGAAGCTGGTGGCAAGCACAAGACAGGACCCAATCTGCATGGCCTCATTGGACGCAAGACAGGCCAATCTCCAGGCTTCAGCTATACAGATGCTAACAAGAGCAAAGGTAATCTCCCATTAAACCATCCATGCTGCTGTTTTTAGACCAAGTATTGTAGTTTTTGCATCATTTGTTCATGCAGCGTTGCATTGACACATTCAGGGACAGGGTAGTACATATTTCCATGCCGAAATAACATCACGTTATTCTTAAAAATAGTGCCGTCTGGACAGTACACTGGAGTGCACATGTTCAGTGATATTGTTTTCATTGAATGTTGACTGAATGAGCCAGATAGCAAAACTTGCCCTCATGAGGTGTCGGGCATGCAGTACTAAAGGTATTTCCTGAAGTGCTCAACTGCTGCTTCTTTTTAACTCAGTCCTTACTGTATACAAATGAATGGAAGAAAGTGTAATGTACACTGATATGAGCCATAATAGTGGAACTCATAGCCTGTAATAAGGAGACTCTGCAGCATCAAAGTGCATAAGTTTGAACTAGGTTCTACTAAGAACAATATTTAGTCAGCTGATTTTTTCATTTGTAAGCAGTACTCTGCAATTGGTGGAAAGGGGCTCTCTGCAGACAGTCCTTTCAACCATGAGCTATGTGTTCATTTATATGTACCTAATATTGAGCTTAATGTCACTTTTCTGCATAATGTGGAAGGAGACACACAAGCTCAACGGTTTGCTTCGAACCATACTTGAAGGTGCTATGCAGAGGCTGTCATCAAAAGCAATCTGGCATGCTGTTCACAATTAACACTGCACTCTACCAACGTTTTTCAGTTGCGTGAGCCATTTTATTGTTGGTTGGCCTTGGCGAAATTTGCTTTTCACAAATACTGGGGGTGCATTCACATGTAGCAATGGTTACTTGCCACTATAACCTAGCAGTATGTGCCACTCTACTTTGTTCTATGTCATGTTCAAGGCTAACAAATGCTCCCTTTCCTATTGCTTACGCTAGTGCTGTTTCTTGAACATTAATTGGTTAGCTTTTGTGATGGTTTTCTGCTCCGTCCACACTTGGGCCATTGCCACATCCAAGTGCTTTATGCTTTGTTTCATTGCTGAAGGTGCAATCCAACTTCCTGGCTAAAGCGTTGCCCTGTGCCAGGCATGTGTTGCAGTGATTTGCCTTGTTGAAACATATCTTTTGGTGCCTTTGGTATGTTAGCATGATAGCAATCATTGAATGCTGAACAGTAGACATTGGAATGTGTGCATACATGTTGTGGGAATAATTGGAAGCCTATGAAACTGGTTCCTCAGAGCTTTCCTCATAGACATTATTACATCAGATGGCATGTCCCTGCACAGTGCAGCATTCTAGAAGTTTCCAGCTACAAGCACATAGCTTCTTTCAACTAAGAAGATTTTAAAAGATGCCAAGGTTTCTGAGAGGTTGCTCCAAGCTGCACCTCTTTATAATCTACTTTTGATTTATTCTTTTGGTGCTTCATAATTTGTATGTGTGTACACTCCACTGCAGCACCCTTCCACAACCCAATTTCGGGTCTGTACATGACACTAATCAACCTGTTATCATTGTTTATGTAGGGATCACCTGGAACAAGGATACGCTGTTCATCTACCTAGAGGACCCCAAGAAGTACATTCCGGGCACAAAGATGGTCTTTGCTGGTCTTAAGAAAGTGCAAGATCGAGCTGACTTGATCTCCTACCTGGAGCAAGCTACAAAGTAGATGCTATGTATTGGTGACACCGGTGATAAGCTGGAGGCACTGCCTTCTCCACTCCCACCCATTGCCATACCCAAGAGTAAATTATCACCATTTTCCATCTGTTGTTGAGGGGCAGTGGCTCTTGCTGCAAGGACAACTTAGATGCTGGCCCGCTCCGCCATTACAATAATAAATGTTTGCAGTTTTACCGCTGTTACTGACACATGAAGCCTGGTCTTTAATATCCTGTAAACATGTATACGCACTTTGGAAGTACATATCCTTCCGTTGTGTAATGTTACACAATACACAACCACACTGCCAGAATTTTGCTTGAATTATTTTTTTTTTATTTATTTACAGTACCTCAAAGGCCCCATGATGGGGTTTTACATGAGGGGTGGGCTATTTCGATGGGTTAAAGGGGTAGATGCTCGATCGCTGCTTTGAAGTTGATGATACTGGAGTGGTGCACAACGTCAGGAGGAAGGCCATTCCAATCTTGTGCGGTCTTGACAAAAAAGGATGAAAGGTGCGCAGTGGTGTGAGCACTTGGCGGGTACATAGCTTTCCCGTGATTGATGCGGTCTGAATGATGATGGGCTGGCTTGATGGCGGGAGTACGAGCTGATCCATGATAGAACTTGAAAAGCAGGCACAGACGAGCTATACAGCGGTGTGACGAAAGTGTAGCGAGGTTAGCACGAGATTTAAGATCAGTTACGCTTGACTGATATGAATAATGAATGCAGAAGTGAAACGCAGTGCAACATGCTAGGACATGCAGAAGTGCCAGTGCAGTTTTTCTCTGGTGGTTTCAAATGCTTTTACAAGTGCTGGCAGGCAGTTGGCTTTATTTCTGGCTGTTAAAATCATGAGCCTGAATGTTCAGCTAGGAGGAAACAAAGCAGCAGATATTTTCGGTAATGATGAGCAAAAGCATAACGTAATGGAATTAACCAAATGGTGAAGTTTTATTTAGGCAGCTTTGAACAAAAAATTTGAAATGTATTTGAATTGACCGAAGGTTGAAATTATTCAGCCTACTATACTGCCACCTTGGGTTGTTAAAATAGGCATTTTGTGCCCATAACCACCAAACGAGCAGTACTTCAGTGGAGTCTCAATGCAGACAGTTCTACAAACGCTTGTGGAGCTATGCGACCTGAGTAGCCTAATGCCATGACATTGGTGGCTCCCATGAATAGAAAAAAAGTTCATTTGGACGATCGTTCCATTTTGGCTTCAAGTGTGGAAGTATAGTGTGTTTTACTGTCAGAAAGGCCTTCCTGACTGACAGGATGTTGCATGTGCGTGAATTTTGCACCTAAATAATCATTTGCAGATCTTTATGGTGGCATGTGATCTAAAAGCCAAGCCGTAGTTTCGACAGTAAAGCAACATGACACAAAGTGCAGATGGGAAATATTTGTGCTAGTGGTTTCAACTATGCTTAAGTCGTAATGAGATTTACTTTAGTTGATCCATCGCGTATGCATTGCCAACTTTCACACGCAAGATTAGTTCATATGTCTGTTAGCATATGCATTGCCATCTTCACGAAGGCAAGTCTACTTGTCGAAATGTTGGCTCCAGTGTCATTGCCTGTTCTCCATCGTTCTTAGCGATCTGTTGGATTCGTGCCTGCATTGTGTAATAACAGCGTGCCAATTAAGTTTCTTGTCAAAACGGATGCTTGGTCAAGTTTCTACATAGCTGGACTGTTTTTCTTGTGTTGGCTTTCATTTCAAATCAAGTTTCTTGCTTGGGAGAGCGGCATGAAATATTTCGTTGGGGGGGAAGAAAGCTAGAAAACTGTCATGGCAGGACCAGTGTAGGTTGTTGTCTACGCATGTGTGAGAATTAATGGACTTCAATACATATTAGGACACCTTATCTTTTTAATATCTTTATTGAGCTTGCATCTTGTTTCCACACTCATGACTGCAACATTTGAGCAAATAAATGCTGAAATATGAGATATATCTGAAAGATTGTAGCTGTGTATAAAGACATTATTGTTGGATTGAGATTTACTTGAGACAGTGTTGCTGCTAGAAAAATGGATAGCCTACCCCATTCAGCATTAGTTCAGTCCTAACTAGTGCAGGTAACATGGGTGTAAGTACTGTAGGCCTAGATGCTCGTTCACAAATTGCACCAACTATAGCGCTGGTAATAATTTCACCAATTGCAGGGGCTATGCTAAGTTATGTTTTCTCATGTATAAGTGTATAGCCCAGGTCTACCTTTGGGCCCCACCACAGTGGCTGTGGCGCTAAGGTTGCGGGATTGAATCCCTGCCATGGCGGCTGCATTTCAATAGAGCAGAATTGAAGCCCGTGTACTGTGCGATGTCAGTGCACATTGAAGAACCCCAGGTGGTTGAAATTCCCAGAGCCCTCTGCTATGGCGTCCCTCATAATCATATTGTGGTTTTGGGATGTAAAACCCCGTCAGTCAATCAATCGGGTCTACTTTGGGTGCACGAATTTCATAGCAAAGGTGATGAACAAGGTAACTGAATAAAACTAGGTGCCCCTTTCTGTTCTTGCATTTGTCAAGGTATTCTGAGAAGTCAACCATTGGCCCTGTACACGGTGGTGCTGTGTGCTAAGGGGCAGGGATTTATACAACACCCCCCTAAAAATTATTGCACCTTACCTGTAACCCCCTCTTCACACCTCCCTGCGATCTGGCAACAACGGATGACCCCCTCCCCAGAAATCGAAATTCCGAGTAAACCTCTGCCCAGCAGAAGTTTTGAGATGCTAGTAACTTTTACTTGCCATGGGGGTTGTGGCATGGTTTCCTACAAAATAGAGGGAAATGTGGCGCTAGTGCCTGTGAGAGTTTCAAACAACATGGTTCAGCCAACTTGGGAATGATGGGTATTGCATGGATTTGCTTAGTCTTCATTCTGGCTTTCTGCGGCTTTTCGATTTTAGCCCCGCCACGGTGGTCTAGTGGTTATGGCACTCGGCTGCAGATCCAAAGGTCGCGGGATCGAATCCCGGCCGCGGCGGCTGCATTTCGGTGGAGGCGAAATGTTGAGGCCCATGTGCTGTGCGATGTCAGTGCACGTTAAAGAACCCCAGGTGGTCGAAATTTCCGGAGACCTCCACTACGGCGTCTCTCATAATCGGAGCTGGTTTTGGGACGTAAAAACCCCACAAATCAATCTTTTCGATTTTAAAAATGGGCCATTTATGACAAGATATGGAATTATATATGAAGAGTTTGCAATTATTCTATATGTGCACAGGTGCTTCTTGCCTTTTTTGTGGGTAGAAAAATATAAATGCTCATAAATTTAGCAACAGGATGCCATAATGGCAATGCTGCCTTCTTTACTTGTGCCCAGCTTAACATCATTTATAAAATTTTAAGTGCCAGATATAATCTTGTTCAAACTTATGTTTTTGCTCTTGCAAGTGACATGCTAATGTCCTCAAGTACGTAAAAGGTGGGTGCATCCTCTAAACAAAACAAACAGGCTAGCACTTGCTTCTTTAGGCAGGGTAAGTGCTGCACTGCCTTTATGCAAACCATATTGGTCAAGTCGCTGCGGTTCTGTGCAAGGCCATAGCAGGAGCGCGCAGTATCACCCAGCATTTCATCGTGGATTTTGCATAAAAATGGTATGTCGAATCTAACAGCTATGCAGTTAAACTGCATTAGAAACTGCGTCTGAGCCTTGATCTGAGCGGACTTTTTGAGCCTCTTCTGTAGGTGCATCTTCCAGTAGGCGTCTGCTAGGCACAATAACTGCGCACCTGTTGGGCACGTTTGGTTGCTGTTGAATTGATCATATAGTGAAATAGAAATGCTGTAGTAAAGGTATACAAACAGCCAAACAGTATGTTAGCTGTGAAAGCAGCCCCTCACTAACAGTTTTGCATCTGATACAAACCAGAAAGAACAGCAGAACCACATCGGCTAGCTTTGCGAGACCTGGTAGAAGCTTTATGTGCGGCGAGAAACATAAGACCAAAACAGACTGCATGGCACCTCATCATTGCAAACGAGGGCAGTAAATGCAACAGTATGATGCTTTCTAGCAGTAAACTGTGAAGTGTGCACTGCAACCGCTGCCTTCATCACGTAACAAACAAGTGTAGTAATGTCACTTGCATCATTGAAGCTACACAACAGAAATATACAAATCCACCAGAATGTCTGAAGCACGAGCACGAATCCATGTACTACTCACAATTCCCATGGCAGCTGAATGATCGCAGTGCCAGAGTTCGCTCTAGTATTTTTGTGCGAAAGGTGCAAAACAAAGTGAAAAGCAAGGTGCAGTCCTTGTGGTACGAGTTGGTACAAGTTTTCTATAGAGAAGAGCATGCTCCAAGCAGTCCCTTCTCTATCAACAAAGGTAAACTTGTAAATTGACTGAATGGTTCACTGGTTGCTTTCTTCATCCCTGAAGTCTGCTGTCCAGGTGTCCACATCTTCAAAGAGGCGGTGAACCACTATTTCCTCCTGTAAATCAGCAAGAGCACATAGGAACACTCAATGTGAGGTAGTAATTCTATTGGGAGGACACTGAAACATTTAGGGGTGTCCGAATATCAAATTTTTTAACTTCAAAGCACATTCAAATAATTAAAACCAAGCACAAATATTTTTCAAATACAGTAGAACCTCGTTATAACGAAACCGGATATAACGCACTATTGGATATAACGAAGCAATTGCCATTCCCCTTGAAATTCATATAGATGAAATTGATAATGGTTATAACAACGTAATTACCACTCCCCATCAACTGTGTTATAATGAGGTTTTACTGTAGTACTTCTGGCTTTTTCAAAATTTTTCAACTGGAGGTGGAAAAGCAAGCTGATTGAGCAGTAGGTAATGCACAGGAAAATTGTGAATAGTAGAGCAGTTTTGCTTGACAGTCCCACAGTTGCACTTAATCAGTGTTGTGATAAAGCAAGGATGGCTCATTTATATGTCGGTGAAGCAGGGACATCTGTGTCCATGTCGGTTCAACTTCTTTCATACACGAAAAACAGCCGCTTGCCAGGCACATCAGCGCCGATGTGTTTTGGCTTGTTGCCATTGGCCTATTATGGCATCACCTCGCAGACACTGTAGCCTGTGACAATTGCAGCCCCTTCCTACTCCTAGTATGTAGTATACTCATGTGTATGACCTCGACGGATATAGTACAGATTATAATGGGAGGTTGATGCTGGAGCTCTGCGAACAACATAGTCTCGATATAGTTAACATGAGTCCTAAGTGTGACGGGCAGGTAACATGGGAGTTCGGAAGCAGGCAGTCAACAATCGATTACTGCCCCATGACAGAAGGAATTCACGACAAATTGAGAGAAATGAGCATAGATGAGGAAGGGAGTAGCAGCTTGGGAAGTGACCATAAACGCATAACTTTGCGAATGGGCTATGGAGACCGTAAAGAGAGCATTGAATTAAAGTTGGGCAGCTCTTTTCTAAGTGAAAAGCAAATCGGGAACATAGTCGCAACAATTGAGGACATAGTGAGCAGAGCAAAAGACAAAGTGTGGGATTATAATGAGCTTCTCCATGTAATAAGGACTGAAATTACGAAAGAAAAACAAAAGAGTTGCTGGAGGGGAAAGTGAAAGCCAGAACGATGGTGGAACAGGGAAATTTGGGATGCAATTGAAAATCAATGGGAAGCACCATGAACACATAGGCAGGCAAAAAAGGAGCACAGGCCACAAGACGAAGTCAAGCTAAAATGGGAAACACATCTAAAGAAAAAAGGCCCGGTACAGAGTTTGGTTGAAGCCAAGATTAAAGCCCGAAGTGAACGGTGGATGTTGGACATTCGCGAAAAGAAGGCCGCATGTAGGCTTTTTGGAACCACCTAAAATCGCTGGGTAAGAAATTTAACTATGCAACGGCATATTGGATGAAGAAGTAAATAAATTAGAGGGGAATGACGCACTCATTTATATTCGAAACGTAACAGCCGATTCCTTTAAGAAGAATGATGAGCCTTTCTTTACGACATGGAACAGTAGCAAGGAAAACCAAGTGGAAGAACTAGTTCTGGAAAGTTTCAATTGGAAGAAGGTGGAGGAAAAGATACCCAAACGCACAGCCACAGGATCAGATGGGGTTAACATTACTATGATAAATGAGCTTGGAAGAAACAGCAAAGAAGCCCTGTTAAAAGCAATGGAAAAAGGCTTACAGGACAGGTGAATAGGGGACAGTTGGTGTCAAAGTAGGATGAACTTCATTTATAAGGGCAAGGGAGAGAAAAATAACATTCGCTCATGCAGACCACTGACCATTACATCAGTGCTCTACAGGTTGGCGATGCGGGCAATTAAACTAAAGATGCAGATATGGACAGAGCATAATGGCGCTTGTGGTGAACCCCAAAATAGATTTCAAGTTGACAGGAGATTAGATAACCTTTTTGCACTCGTGCAGTGCATAGAAATAGCCAGAAAAAAGAACAGACCTTTACACTTGGCATTTTTTTACATAAAGGGTGCGTACGACAATGTAAATCAGAATATCTTATGGGACATAATGAAAGAAGCTGGTATATGACACGACTGTATAGAGCTCTTAAAAGAAATATACAGTGGAGATACAGTATGTGTGGCATGGGAAGGTATGGCGAGTAATGGTATAATGGAGGTCATCGATATAGGCAAAGGGTTGAAGCAGGGATGCCCATTATCCCCACTAATATTCATGCTTTACATGAGAATGGAGAAAGCATTGGAGATGAGCAATATTGGTTTTAAGCTGCCACACAAACGGGCAGGTGTAGTGGTAGGACAAATGCTCCCTGGGTTGTTTTATGCAGACGATATTGTGTTATTCACAGACAGTCGAGCGGATCTGCAGGGTCTGGTTGGTATATGTGGTCGGGAAAGTGAAGATTTAGGGCTAAAATTTTGTGTGACAAAATGCGGCTGGATGATATTCAATGACAGCAACAATGAGACCCTATCAATACAGGGCGAGGAGATACCCAGAGTACTAGAGTACAAATACCTTGGGATATGGATAAATGATTGGAATAGATACATAGAAGTACAAGAAAAAGCTATGATAGTTAAAAGGAAGAGGAATTCCACAATAATGAAGCATGGAGCGCTGTGGGGTTACAACAGGCACGAGGTAATTCGCAGTTTGTGGAAAGGTGTGATGGTGCCACGACTTACATTTGGAAACTCGGTGGCGTGCATGAGGTCAGAGGTACAATCAAGGCTGGACATGAATTAGAGGACGGTTGGTTGTCTCGCATTGGGCGGCCATGGGAAGACCAGAAATCAGGCTGTTAAGGGGGATATGGTATGGTCTGACTTTGAGGGAAGGGAAGCTCAGAGTAAAATTAGGTACGAACAGAGATTAAGGAATATGAAAGAAAGTAGATGGGCAGCGAAAGTATTCAGACATTTGTATAGGAAGAATGTTGACTCACAATGGACGAAGAGAACTAGGAGGCTTACCAGTAAGTATACAGCCAATAATAAAACAAATGGGGCAGAAAAGATTGTTAAGAGCATGGTCAGAGCGACAGAGAAGTCTGATTGGATAGCAGCAATGGAGAATAAACTGGCAATGAGCAGCTACAGAAAATGAAAAGACGAAATCAAGAGACAAAAATTGTATAATTCAAGGGAAGCGCTTTACTGTTTGAAGCAAGGTCAGGTTGCCTGAGAACCCGAAGTTACAGAGCGAAATTCAATAAAGAAGAGGACACATGCACACATGCACACATGCAATAAGAAGAGGACACGTGCTGCGGAAAAACTAGGGAAACGACAGATCATGTTTTGATTAAACATACAGATGTCCACCCAGTTGTAGCTGGGGGCTCTACCCTGCACGAGGCCATGGTTTTCAGGGATAGCACAGGAAAGCTGAACACGTCGGCGATAGAGATTAGTAAAAGACGCTTGAGTATTGGTGGTGCAAAGGTATGGAGCAAACAAATGAAAGTTAGTTAGGGCAAGATTGTTACTTCACAGCGGAACAATAATAGATAACATAGGTAGACAAGAGGAAAATGAAAGCGGTAGATGAGAGCGCCCCGTTATAAAGGGGACGCTCCTAACATCCATCCATCCATCGTGACAAACTGTCGACTTCCGGTTGACATGCCTGTGCCAGGCTCCTACGTGGAGCCTGCATTTGCGCAAGTGTTTTGTTGATGCTGTGCCAATGCTCTGTGCCAACGCTCTGTGCTTTGATTGTTTTGTATTCCCACTGAGCTTAAGAAATATGCTGCACAGGGTGTCGTCTTGAGGCAGCTGGTGTTGCGTCGGGTCGTCTGTCCAGTTGACGACTTTGCAGCCAAGCACTGCGCACAGTCGTCGTTTAGCCATCGCAAGCACTGTCGACTTGCGTGCAGCTGGACGGACAGCTGTGTACGGCTGCGTTGGAACGCGAGTCATTTGGCACTTGTGTAGCGTAGCGCAGTTACGAATTCACAAGCGTGCACGCACGAACACCACACGACGAGGAAAAACAAACAGGCAGGGAGCGTGTGCATTTGCTAGCAGACTAACCGGAAGCCGAAGTTCTCCTTTGGTCAATCAGCGGAGCTCGGACTCTTGTGACGTCACCAAAAACCACAATGTGATCACGGCTAACCTTGGTATGCCGAAAATGGCCGGCTAGGTGCACGGGATTGTTTTTCGAATTTGTAGTGCGGCCGCGGTGCGTAGTGCTGTTGCATATGACATCGTTAATCGTGGCGCCATTCTCAACTTGATGCGCGTGTTAACTTGAAATGTTCAAAAAAATGGGGGGCGGGGGGGGGGGTGATTTAGGGGCCCTAAACCTACCACCCTCGCATAACACAGAGCGCTGTACATGTCGCGTGCTCCCTTGGCATCGCCACATCAAGTTGGAGTCAAAATGTCATCATTGACACAAAGTGTGGGCCGATCCTGGAGGCGGTGAGTGCGCTGTGTGAGGCACAGAAAACTGCAGCCGCATTGTTTACTAGCATAGCACGGCCTTGTATAGTATAGCAGGGGTAAGGTGCCACTGTAGCAGGGGGAAGGAAAAAGGAAGAGAAGGTGAGGAGAGGGGGCAGAGTAAAGTTTATGATAACCTTGAGTAGTATAGCAAGGGGGTGGGAAATGCGACTGAGGGTGAGGAGGAGGAAAAGGAAGGTCGGAGTGGTTGAAACATAGCATAGGCACGTGCAGCATAGTATATTAAAGGGTAGGAAAGTGAAGTGAGAAGGAAGTAGAGATAGGGACATGGCAAAGTCTTGCACGATATATAAGCAAGGGGCAGGAAATGATTGATTGATTGATTGATTGATTTGTGGGGTTTTACGTCCCAAACCCAGCTCTTATTATGAGAGACGCCTTAGTGGAGGTCTCCGGAAAGTTCGACCACCTGGGGTTCTTTAACGTGCACTGACATCGCACAGCACATGGGCTTCAACATTCCACTCCATCGAAATGCAGCCGTGGCAGCCAGGATTTGATCCTGAGACCTTCGGATCAGCAGCCGAGCGCCATAACCACTAGACCACCGTGGCGGGGCAAGGGGTGGGAAAGGGAAGTTAGAGTGAGGAAGGGGGAAATGATGAGAGGCACGCAGCCACCTTCGCTGCTAGCTCAGTTTTCGCATCATTAGCACAGGGCTGTGCTCCCCCCCCATTCTTATTTTTTATTTCTCTCTCTGTTTTTTTTACGGGGTGTTTGTAAATATCGTTAGCCCACCCCTTGAGGCTAGGTTGGATCAGACCCTGGACAAGTGCAGTATTTCTCTTCTGTGTTTATCGAAATTTACACACCTCACTTTGTAGCTATTTAACGTCGGTCGTCGTGGGCGCATCGACGTCAAAGGCATGCATGCATCCCACACACACCTGTGTGAATTGTATCCCTTTATATCCATTAGAGCTGCAAGTGCTTTTGTCTTATTGCTGGTATTTATTTTCTTTCTACTTTCCTCAATTATGCTCTGTCAGATGACTTAAGTGAGCCACAGCAGGTTCTACTCTTCGTTTACACTGGAGGCACTATGTTTGGGTTTGTGCTACGCAGCGGCCACAATGTACTTAGACGATGAGATTGATATGGCCATACCTAAAGCCCCTCTATCCGTTCTTGGTGAACACGATTGAGGGGCTTTAGCCATACCTAGAGTTCTCTGGGTATGACGATTGAAGGGCTTTAGTCATGCCCAGGGTTCTCCCCACGGTGGGCAGTAGTGGAAATGCCGCCTTCCGCTCCACTTCCTACCGCTCTGGTTCAGTGCCCACCACTCCCATGGACCCCTTTGACACTCAAAGCAGGTCCCTGAGGAACCAAAACTGGTATCTGTGCACACGCAATAAATCGCAGAAGCTCACAGGACAAGAAATAATTAGAACACTTTCATTGACCATCTATTTTTCACCTATACACTACACCACCTGGGGCTCATCCCTCCCCCCCACCTCCCTTCACCATTCGCCCCACTTGCAAAATGTCCAACGCTAAAAAAATTTTTCAGGAGAGCCCTGCTGTAGCCTGTAGATCGAGATATCCCATGCAAAAAGCTGGTGGTTGCAAGAGTGTACATACAAGCCTGAACATTTTGGTCGGTCAGCATTTGCGCTGACCTGCCAGGATGTTCAGCCATTACCAAGTTGGCCAAATGTCGATCCTTCTGCTGTACGAACCTGTTGCGTTGCCGGCGAGAAGCGGTGGTATATCTGCGGTGGCAGGACAAGCAGGTGTCCTGCACCGACCTGCAACCGCAACCACCGGTCGGACTTGTCGCGCACGTCCAGGAAGCCCGTGCCGCGCTCAAAGTAGCGCACTTCCTGGTCCGGGTGCTTGTGCTCGCGCCGGAACATCTCCGTCTGCGTGCAATATGATGACATCATTATTAATTCGCCGTGCTTGCAGGATAATTAAGCGGCGATATGCAATGCAGGGCGTTTCGGTATGCTTGTGCGAAGCTCTGAAGATGTCCACGCACACTTCGCGAGAATACACCCAAGTTAGTATTGTTTACTGTCGTCTTGGCCAACGCAGCCCATGTTTTTAAATGAGCTCAGGTAATCAATTGCTATTAAACTTTTAATTCCTTTAAATGCAAAATGTTCAAAGGAGACGTTGTGGGGCACGCTAATTAATGTTCAGATAATTTATTTTCATTATAACAGGTGCAGTGGTTTTAGTTTCTCCGGGTACTTAAAAAAGTGCGCGAGGTTTGAAAAATAGAATACCACGTGACCTTACTTGTGTGCCGCGATATTAGCGTCCTTGAACATGCTGAACGACCAATGATACAGGAACTGATAGGATATGGGCACATCTTTCGTCCTCTCTGTCTGTTTACGCCTGCAGTCTGCGTGCATCGTCGATTGTTCTGTTGTAGCACGTTTGGCAGCGCTGGCATCACGGCACCTAGCTATTATTAAGTGCGAGGCATTTCAAGCTTCCGTAATTTGTGCGTCCATGTCACGTAATTATAATCATAAGTAGTTCAGGTCCCCAAGAGTGAGCGTGCAGTTCTGTGCAATGCCCAACTTGCGGCATTCAGCAACATGCTCCTTTCTTCCTTTTCGCACATGACCTCAACCCACTTCTACACTGGCAGAACTGCAGCTTACTTGTTCAAGCAGAAGAAAAAAAAGCACGCAGCTTGCGCTAGGTGCACTAGCTGGCCAATAGTCTACTGATCGCGGCTAGTAGCCAAGTATAGCAAAGCTTTACTATAGTTATACCAAGTCCTACAAAGGATCTACCTGTGCGTAGCCCCAGTCGAAATGAGATAACACCAAGTATGGTCAAGGCCTACCCCCGTGACGTTATAGCCACGATCAGTAGACTATCGGCCAGCTTCTCAGTGATCTGGCCTTGCACGACCTAGCGCAAGCTGCGTGCTTCTTTATGAAAACATTATTTGGATACCAGTTAACATTGTCAACTTCTTCGATGAACATTTTGCATTTAAAGCAACAGTTTAAAAGTTGATTGATTAGTAATCATTATCTGAGCTCATTTAAAAACAGTCGGAGATGGTCAAGACAGCAGTAAACAATACCAGGATTCTAGCATTCCCTTAACGCTCACGTGACCATGCAACCTGGCGGTGCATTCTTATTTAAACTATGCCGGGTACAATTAATTTTGAACGACAAGCGTCCTGTTTGCAACACAGTATCAGTGGCGCGGTCTCCAAGCAGTAATGGCAATATCTGACGCATTTAAATGCCCATATAGTGCAACTTTTTCTTTCTTTTTCTTTTTATCCCCAGAAAGATGACGTCACTTCAACCAGCGTGATTTTGAAAAAAATAAATAACGGCTCGTTTTAAATTGGTTTTTAGGGGCGGTCACTTATGTCTCATTCCAATTTTACAGTATATGGCAGTACTTCTTAAAGCCACGAAAATTATCTCGAAAGAAAGCGCAAATACAATAGTCAATATTGTGGGTCCCACGATATCCACCGAGTACCCTTCACCTGATTTCGTCTACAACAATAAATTCCTCAATTATAAGTTTTTTTGGTCTGTTTACCATGCTTCTGATTTCTTTCTGAAAATTTGTTTCGTAGCCAGATGTAATAAAATGCTCATAAGGTGTCATTTAACTTGCAAAGTCTTTGTTGGGGAAAGAAATTATGATTGAGAAGTGTACCATTTCGTTCTTGCTTAGTGTTCTAAAAGTTCAGAAATTGTGGACAGTGAAATGTTTTCAGTGGCTGAAATTCGTACATTTATATATATTTTATTGCGATAGCAATTATATGGACAGTCTCGGCTGGTTTTTGCCGTCCCCGTCGCCGCCGTCATGAACCATATATGTATATGTAAAAGTGCCAAAGAAAAATAATTCGGATAAATGCTTCCGAAGCGCGGAATCGAACCAGGAACCTCTTGCTCCACAGCGCGTGGCGCTCACGACTACTCCACAAAGAACAGATCCTTCAGGGAGCTAATGGCGAGCCTTATATACACACCCTTTACCGCTGGCAGGGCTCGGAGATGGCAGGCGCTTATAAGTGTTTCTTCATTACTAGCGAGATGGCGCGAGGAGCGCAACGGGCGGCCGCCTTTGCAACAGGAGCGCTGTTCAAACTGAGAGTATCCATTGTGACAGTTTATTCGCGCTCGTTCGGTGTATATCTATGCGTTCGTTTTGTGCGTGCTTCACTTGATAGTTCGCGCTCATCTTCTGTTTGTTCATTTAGCGGCCTCCCCTAGCTTTGTATGTGTAGCTTTGTGACACGCAACGTATAAAGCCCTTCGTACGAGCACGCGCTGCCCACGGGAGGCGCTCACTTAGCAAGTGCATGTTTGCTACAATTAATATTACATAGTCAAAAGAAGAGGCGTGCAAGACACGGACACAAGGGGAGAAGTGAACAACACGTGTGTGCGTGTTGTTCACTTCTCCCCTTGTGTCTGTGTCTTGCATACCTCCTCTTTTGACTATGGACCCTTACCAACTCGCTCAACTTCCTGTCCTTTTGAGCTTAATATCACTCCTGAAGCTGCGAGCCTCACTTCGTATAGCATTACAGTTTCTTGCTATCGCATTCATTGCTACGCCCTTGCGGCGAAACTGCGTCTTTTCTTTCTTTTCGTGAACAATTTCGTTCACAGAACCAAGGATAGGATCCACTGCTCTTGCATCAAATCGAAGTAAATTTCAACTATACTGATAATAGTGGCCATGACTGTGCGTTTTTTCCTGGATCTCCCCCAATTCTCTGCTGTTACGCAGTGCCAAGTGCATTCCTTTGTTCAAGATGAGCGCATGATTGCTCGGGCTGGTTGCATGCATGTGTGTGTGTGTGTGTGTGTGTATGAGGGGGGGGTAGGGGATGTACCTTTCAAGGGATGCTGGTCCCAGTTCGTTTCTCCATTAACTACGTCCAGTGTTGCATGCAAAAAGCACTTTCGCATTTTGGGTCTGTGCACATGCATGTGATTGGAGGGCATATAATGGCCTCTAACCACATCATGGTTGTGATCAGAGGCCATAACATGTACGTTTGATTTGTCTGCTACAATGCAATTCGCTCGCCGAACCTCACGGAGATGCACGCCGGTATGGTCAGCGTTGGGTATGCTCACACGCCTCCAGATGCGTTTCATCATATGCGTACCATGCTCACGTAGTCGTCCTTCTGCGGCGACAGATGGAGGCGGTCCTCGTAGCGAATTTTCTTCCTCTGTCTGATGCGCTCCAGCATGGCAGCGGCGTCTTCGTACGACGAGGTCTGCATCATTTGTGTATGCATTTGTGTAAGAACACGATCGTCCTTGTCAACGGACACCGCTCTGCTCTCTCGCACACACCACGCACCCTGCATTTTGTACCCTAATCATCGGTTTACAAAGGATGCTACATTGTGCACAATCAACAGTACGAACAAGTTCGCTGTTCGCTCAATCGGACGCCAAGACGGCTTGGCGGTGAAAACCATTCCGCATTGTCACAAGGATCCTTTGACGTTTGTTGCTCTGAATTATCCTTAATATATCAGTGGTTCAAAAACGGAGTTCGCGAAGCCACTTTAGGTGGTCCGCCGCCTCAATATAACCACACACGCGCGTGCGCGTCTTTTTTGTTGTTTTTATTGAGGCCGGCGTGCTAAGTTGGCTTCGCCACATGGCATGCTGTGCCGAGGCGCAGCCAACTTTGCTGCAATACAACTTCGCCGCAAGACATTAGTGCACCACAGCGAAGCCAGTTTTGTCGCATGTTCTGGCGGTGAAGCGGACTAACAGCTGGAAGGGCCCATAAGCTGCCACAGCCCACAGTACTGCACTGTCGAGCTAGTGTTTTACAATGTACGGCTTTCTTGTGCATTAATTTTCCTGTGCATTACTGTGCAGTCCGCGCAACACTGCCTCGGTTGATCTATATTATTACCTATTTCCTGTCGTATGTTACGTTCTAGTATTTTTCACTTATTATTGCGGAAATGCATTATTTAATGGCAAACTGGTTAACCAGCTTTACGACTTTACCATTCAACATACTGCGTTTAAACCAGCCGTTTCAGATGTTGACTAGTTAATGAAAAATTAATTACCTAATTACGATAGCCCGAGTTAGTCCAGACTACAGTGAATAGGCTGCATCCTGGTAACGCGTGCGTAGATTTTGTAGTAGTAGTGCTTTATTTAGTGCTTTATATTTCTTTGCAAAAACACACTGAGTACTGCAACACTAGAGTACTGCCGACAGAACCATTACACATATCCTCCTCCTCATGGACCTCATCCTTAACAGAGCAGATACTGTCGCTTGGCGGCAACTGCAGGCAGATTCATTTCCTTGTCTATACATGCTAAATATTGAAACGGGCACAGGGATACGCTTGTAATGGGGTATATTTGAACTGCGGGGAGATTAGCCGGTGCAGCCCCAATGGCGGATCGTCAGCCTGCGCCCCACTGCTGTGCATCCCGAGTTCCTCTCGAGATCGTCGTCGTCTTTGCTATTCTTGCACCGTGACAATATTTTAAATGCGAAGCATTTCTTAGCGAACTTCGGCGACAACATTGAGCGTGTCCGTCCGTCCGTCCGTCCGTCCGTCAATCAATCAATCAATCAATCAATCAATCAATCAATCAATCACAGCGAGACAACAATGCAGATCCATTTTACATTCCTGATGCGTGATTCGTATTTCCTTGTGGGATCCGCCTTATTTTCTCATTCTACTCACTACCCCTCATACTGCCCCTTCTGTTTGTCCCGACAGTGTCAAGCCCACCCGTTCTTCTTGGGAGTCTGCACTATGTCTGCACTGCTCAGCTCAGGCCGGCAGGAACAGCAGCAGCTGGTCCAGCGGGCTCGCGGGGCCGCGCAAGGCAATGGAGCCCTGCACTTAGGGCCCCGCCCAATGACAGAGTTTTTGTAAATTTTGGAATAAAAGTTTATTCTCTATCTCCAGTGGCTGGGGTCTCCAAGCGCTGCGGTCCTGCGTTCTATTGTTCTCACCCCAACGGGAGTACATAAGGACGCAAGCACGTGCCCCTCGCCGGAAGTCGCCTGAGGGACGCGAGGGACGCGTTTGTTTGTAAACATTTGCAGTCTGCCACGGCTGAGCCACGGTATAACTATAATGCAATCTGACTGATTGATTCCTGGGGTTTTACGTCCCAAAACCAGCTTTGATTATGAGAGACGCCGTGGTGGAGGGCTCCGGAAATTTTGCCCACCTGCGGTTCTCAACGACATCGCGCAGTACACGGGCCTCAACATTTCGCTTCTATCGAAATGCAGCCGCCACGGCCGGCATTCCTTCCCGAAAGCTTCAGACCAGGAGCCGGGTGCCATAGCCACTAGGCCACCGTGGAGGGACTAAATAAACAACAATAACAAAGACCAAATATAAATTAAACAAAATTTTATTGACTATCATTAAGCGTCTTGAAGCTGAAGCGAAGTCAATACACAGTGAATAAATAGATACTAAATCAATCAATAAGTAAATGTTCTATGTATCTTATTACTTCATTTTTTATTTCCTCAAATTCTGAAGATGGTATATTTCATTGGTTATTGTACTTTGTTGTTGGTTTAGCCTGGCAATTTTATAGTTGTTTATTGTACCTTGACATGTACAAGCACGTCAATTTATTTATTTTTTTAAACTGAAGTGCGAAGTTGATTTATCCGCTTACGGACCCGACATTTTTCAATTGATGCAAAATCGGTAAAGGAAACGTAGTTTGTATTTTCTAGCCCGTCTCATTTTGTTTACCTGCGTAAGGCTAGTTTGTTAATGAGAACAGGCTGTACGAAAAAGATGTGTATGAGACGCAATTTGAGGCAGCATTCGAAGTGCGCAGCTATTTATGAAGGTAGAAAGTTGAGCGAGTTGGAAATTGTGCACACAGTGGGGAGCAAGGACACAGGACAGCGCAGCTCTGCACTGGCGTAGCGCGTATTTCGAGGCGTGTTATACGACGTGGTGTGTAAATATCATTTGCGAAAGGGTGAAATATACCCTCACTGGTTACACCCCCGTCGCCCTGTGTCCTTCTTCCCCCGTGTATTGTGTTGTTCTCGCGCTGTTAATTAAGTATACGCACTCATTCATTCTGCTGCATTCAGTCACTTCACGCTTTTTCTCCTTTACTTCTATGTCTCCGGCGCGTCGGTTTACGCCCACTTGTATAATTAAACGGACGTAAACTGACGAGACACATGAGGAGTTTTTTTTTTCTTCCGTAAATAAAAGCTCACGGTTCGCGAATGTGCAGTTCCATTCGTTGATTGACTCCAGTGCGATTGTTCCGCGAACAGAAATGTCAGCGCTTCGATTTCGGAGCTACGTACAAATTTGAGCCCGGCGTCTCGTCCCTCAGCTGGCGTACGCTGTGCATCGCGCCCAACAGCATTCAAGAGGGTGACAGCTGTCTGGTCGTTAAGAAATGAGTGCGAAAGTACTTTAGCATCACTAAATCGCAGTCAGAAGTTATGCGAACCACGACTGACAGGAGAGTATGCGCGCACGCTCGCTTTCACTGAGCGCGGACGGCAGCAGCGAGGGAAATGCCAAGGCACCTATGTTTTAGAGATAGCGAAAATCATTGTAAAAAAAGAAAAGGGAGAATGTCCTCCCCGCCCTCTACACATCTCACTTCTTCGCCCGTTTGTGCTCCCCTACTGGACCAGGCTCGACACGTGACCAGCAATCACCCACGTCTGCCCCGCCGCTTTCGCTTTTGCCGGAAAGCGACGCCATTAATGAGCGTAGAAACACCAGCGCACGTTTTGGCTGTACGCGAGCGCGTGCTTTTTGCATTTCGCAAGACGCCATCGGCGGCAGCAAAATGCTGACTCAGTGCTGCGCTATTGGCTGTTCAAGCAACATTGCCAAGGGTGTCGGGCTTCACGGAGTCGTAAGTTGGCTGGAAAACAATTCTTATAGGGGGGAGGGGGGAGGATGTTAGGGAGGGGGGGGGGGGGTATTGCATGAATCCCTGCTCCGTATGTCCTCGCCGCTGAGAGTCACTTACTCGTAGAGCAAGAACGGCAATAAGCAGGCGTAACAAATACTCTACATACAGATAACATAACGGATGCGCTCTGGGGGAAAGTGCATGACGTAACTGTACTTTGCTGTTCAGCTGTTGTTGAAATGCAAATCGCGTGTACTACTCGTACATATACATGACGTCCCGTCGCGCATAGCACATATCCATATTGCGGTCCATCATCCTCGCCTGTACATATATCCTGTAAGCAAAACTTGTTGCTGGGCGAGTTGGCTGAAATCATGAGGACACATTTTAGCGCGACGTGAAAAAGACAGTTAGACGGAAAGGAAAACGAAGCAACAGGTCGAGCGCTAGCTCCGTGGAAAATGCGACCGCCGCGGCGGGGATCGTACGTGCGTCCTTTCGGGTCAGCAACCGAGCCCATATCCACCCTCGGCGGACATGTGCATGACGGAAGGAAACAACTAAATGTACTCGTGGTAGGCCCGTAGCAAGAAGGGGGGGGGGGGGGGGGTTGCCTTAAGGGCCCGTGTCCCTCCCGAAATTTTGGGGTTGCGGGGGTACTGTTAATAAAATGGTGCAGTGCCTATAATAACAGAAACCTTTAGCCTATTAATAACGTTTCAAAAAAGTCACTTAACGGAGTACTGACACGAATTTTTGACATTCTTGTATTGTTGTTGTAAATGAAAGCACTGGCGTGGAGAACCCCAAAAAGAGTGTCGCGGCGCCTCGCGAAGCAATGAATATATTTTTAATATGGCTTCCACAAAAGCCCACTTTCGGTTTCGAGGGGGCGGTTTCCTAGTGACATGTCAATACAGTCGGATGTACGTAAGTCTCGTGGGGACTGCAATTCGTGATAGCGTCGCTGCAACTCTGTCGGCTGTGGCCAATTACACGTGGGGCACATAAACAGCAATGATTTCACGGTCGTCCAGTGACTATGACAGCGATTTCGGAGATCTTTAAGAGACTGCGTTCATACGTCATCGTATTGTCCATTGCGCTGGGGCTGGCTTGTAGATGCTGGGCGACGAAAATTTTAAAATCAAACTAAAATACTTTGTACGAGTTTCTTAGCTTCGCTGCGTGAAGAGCGTTCACAAGGCACGACTAGAAAACGAAAAAATGTACCTTTCGCGCCGCAAAATCCTGTCAGTACACCTTTAATGTACATACTGCGATTTATACCAAAAATAAGTAAGGAAAACAGATGTTTTTCACAAATAGTCAGTGCCTTCAGCAAGTGTCCCTCCCCCCACCCCCCTTCCAAAAAATATTCCTGGATACGGGCCTGACGCGTGTTGCAACTTCATTTCTTTTTCATCATCTAAAATGTGACGTGTGCACGCAGTGTATAATCCTGCTGCGCGGGTGTAAAACATTCTGCGAACGTAGTACTTCTTGAAGGCACGGACGCATTGCGAGGAAGCGTCATTTAGTGTGTGCGCATGCATCCGTGCGTGCATGCACGCGCGCGTCGTGGAGAGTATTCAGTGTACGAATAAATAATCTTCCAGTCTGCGTGGGATGTCAGTCATACGGACAGTCGCTAACAATGCAATGTTAATCTGACACGTTTTCCTTGGACATGGTGGATGTTTCAGATATCTATAAATTAAAGATGCCACATATGGGCAACATTCCTGCAGCATAGCTTGAATGGCGGTTTTTAAGTTATGAAAATGAAGTTATAAGCGCACCGAAGACGATTATACAAAGAGAGCTGACGGGACAGCGCTTATACCATCTCGCTGTTGACGCACAGATGGTATACAAGCCTCCGGTGTTTACGAGATAGACAATGGCGAGCTGCAATACAGTATCACTATGACAGAAAAAAAAAGAAGAAAAAAAAAGACACGCTGGTTTTCTGTATAGTTTTTCTCTGCAGCTAGTCAGATACTAAGATATATTAACTTTAACCACTGCGTTCTGCCAGTAGTTACGGCTGACAAACTTGGTGGGTAACCAAGCAACAACCCCCCCCCCCCCCCTTTCCTTGAGAGGAAACTATAAGAACCACGCAACTTGCCACGGAGAGAAGAAATGACGGGCATAACACTCAGAGATTGAAATAGAAAGCAGACTGGATCAGAGAACAAACAGGAGTAGACGGCACCCTCGTTTCTTTTAATTAAGAAAAGGAAACGCAATGTGCTGCAAGAAGGATAACAGATGGGCTATGAGAACAACGGGACAGAAAACGCAGAGGCGGCAGACAATGCAGTATATAGCTGGAGTGACGAAATTTAAAAAAAGTTCGCGCAGAATAGGGTAAATTGGAGACCTCTGGGAGAGGCCTTCGTCCTGCAGTGGACATAAAGCAGACTGATGATGATATTATAGTGACGAATTAAACTACGGGCTAGGTATCTGCAGTCACTTGCCCTCTACGTTCAGGGCCCTGCTCGCATATTCAAAAAAAAAAAAAGAAAATGCTGAACATCCGCTGCTTATGCATTGGCATCTAGAACGGGCGGCTCGCGGCTGCCAAACTTCTCCGGCTATAAGTATGGATGCATGCGGGGCGTGCCTCTGCATCACTTCGATTAATTGCGAAGGTGTTATGGGTTGACGATTGGGACATATAACACTCCGTGCTTCACTTATTTTAACCGCTCAAAAGTATCCGAAAACAGGTTATAGTTATACGCAAGCCACGAATATTACGTGTTTTCATCACTTAAAAAAATGAGCGTAACATGTAGACTTCGAAAAATTCACTGCTTCAAACCAATTATCGTTATCACGATTGAAGAACCCAAAGGTGCAGTTATAGGCCCGGGCACACATAGGGAAACTCTCTCTTAAATAAGACCGGTATCACATGGTCACTATCCATGGCAATCGGGCCTTATACGGATCAGATTTCTTGGTCGTGATTGGCTCGTTTACCTAGGCTGCGGAAATGATCCAATCGCAGTCCGAAAGTACATTCCCAATCGGGCTTAATCGCGATCAGCAGTGCACCGTGTGACAGCGGTATGAGACGGTGTGCCCGAGAGAAGCCACTTCTTCAAAAACATAGAGTTGGGTGTCTCGTGTACATTGACTGAAGCAATATACTCTTTTTCCTCCTTTATTTTTCCCGACATACCGACACCGACAGGGCGGCGCTGGAATGTTCTTGGGGCATAAGTTCACTGTAATGCGTTTCTGTGACGGCCTTGTTTAAAAACTGCACAAGAGTCAGCCTTTAAATGATGACTGCGTTTGCGTGCTATTTATACATGTAAAGGGCAGGTGTACAGTACCTCATAGAACTCTGCACCGTCGCCGATGATCTGCTTGATTCTTTGGGCATCCAGCACCTTGTCCGGTTCGTTCACGTACCAGGCGGTCAGCTTGTTTTCTGGCTTGGGGACCATGGCTCGGGATGACCGCTTTCGGTTTAAGCGAAGACCAAGGGAGAAGGCAGGACCAGGCGTTCGCGTCCCCGATGTGTGCGCTAAACTTACCGCTTCGATCCTCCGACTACTACTGATGCAGCAGAGGATTTTTCGCGCAGGAGTAAACACGGTCCGTCCACGTTATCAGAGGCGATAGCGAGCTATATAGGTGCTGCGGTGCGGAAACCACGAGAGAGCGGCGCGTCGGGTTGTACAAGAAGGGTGTCGGCGCGGCTCTTTTTATGGCGCTGCCATTGGGAACGTATATTTGGCGAAAACAGCTGTAGCGAGAGGGAAAATGGGTGACAGGACATGCAGGTCTGCCAACTGCGCAGCGATGTGCCTCGAGGATAACATGCGCATGATATGTGTCTGCGGTTGTTCATCGTAAAAATAGCTGGCGTGCATTTCACTCTTGCGTGCTGGTTAAGGTTGAGGAGTAAACAGTAGTGAAGGACGAATATTCATGCTCTCCTCGCTGAGCCTTCGACGGCAGCAGTGAGCATGTGGGGCGCATATGTTCTCGCCTTGTTTTTCATTGGCGTAGCCGCGCTCACACACATGAAGTATAGGGTAAGTGTACGCTTGGAGGTGCGCATTTAAATATTAATACGAGGAGTGTCAGGACACCAGGACTAGCCCCACATCACCCACCATCTGGATCCAATCTATTCCTACTTAATTTTCTGTGTTCTTACCCTTTTGAGTATCAACTTCGTCAGGTATCTTCGGGAAATAGCCGTCGAGTGTATTGCTCTGGCAGAATAGCTAAATACTAGCTGGGGCATCCGTATTATCGTTCTTGCAAACACTTGCCGAAACACTCATCACGCGCGCGAATGAAAGACACGAGGTCCGATGACGTCAGTGTGTGCCTTGTGTTCTGGCTATTGTTTACAATAGTCACTAATCTTATCTTTTGAGAACATTAATTCATGAGCGTAAGTACCACAGAAACATACGGGAAGCGTGCGATCACGTCGCATACGGAATCGCGCTCAGTGGGAATCCTCTGCTTTGCAGTGGGCCGCTCGATCGGCAAAATAGGTAGCAACAATTATCGCAGAAGAAAAAAAAAAGGATATCCGTGTTACATTGCAAGGTTGATTATTACCAAAACGGTAGCAGAAGTAACATTTGTTTACCTTAATTCTTGCCCCCCCCCCCCCCGCCAAATTTCTGTATGTTTCCATCTTTTCCCCACCCTTCACCTCTTCTTGTAAGGTCACCCAGCATGGTGTGAGTGCCCTCAAAAGGTTTGCGCAATTGGAACGTGCGCAGGTAAACAAACAGATGCACGCGACCGCGATAGCGGTCTCGGCGATGCTCCCTTGTTTACAACGCGCGCCCTCGTCACTGCGCGTTGGGCTGGAGCAAGAGGCCTGTGCGCGCACAGCTGAGGCCAAGTACGGCCTCAGCTGTGCTCTAAAAGGACATCAAAGGGTAAATACGAAGTGGTTTATAATAACTCAGATACCAAGAACTCGATTGTCGTTAATTTCGCAATGTGGTGTTCAACTTCAAAGGAGAACATGAATGTCAAAATTTTATCAGTTTTGAAATTCGCGCCGGAACTTCGGCCTCGGGCAATTTCCTTTCTTTCCGTATTCTCGCAAAATTCGCTCCATCAAATGTTCCGAAACTTCCTGTGTTACGTCTCTGACTTCCTTAAAGCACAACGCATGTCTTTTCTAGCGTTAAACAGTTATGTAGGCCTCAGTAGACGCTGTCAAAGATGTGTGACGTCACGCGCGTATTAGTGCTGTAAGTACAGAGCGCCGCCGCCACCCATATTTTCTTTTTGTACGTTTTCTAGCGTACCGAGGGTCTCCTCAGATTGCTGTGTGTCTTGGTGCTGTGACAAGCTAATCTTCTAACGCGAGAAAAATTGTTTTTCACTACAGTGTCCCTTTCATGCTGCGCATGACAGGCACGGCAACCGGATCGCATTTACTTGTACAGGGGAAAATGGAAGCTCCACTGAAAGATGAAAAGGAAAGGGATTGCGAAACGAAAATTATGAAATTCGCACGTAGGCATCAGAGCGTTCATCAAGCACGCAAAGGCGGTCGCAGAGTGTTCGTTTCTGGCCGTGCCGACCTCCGCTCAAATTCACCTATGTAGCTGGAAGGGGGAACCCGTCTTGCGCCCACTACGCACACTGCTACATACAGTTATTATCCGAACGCCAATTAAGAAAGAATGATAGCCTATTTACAGCCTGTGCAAGACACGTTCGTACCCGCTACACATTCGTACTCACTCATACCTACAGTGCAGATGATGAGCTACAATACCATGTGTGGTAACCAATGTTTTCTGCGTGTAACAGTTATTTATACCTGCCTATCACTCATTTGGAACGACCGAACCGGGTATCTAACCACGAGCCACATCACACGCGCACGTGGCGCTGCGTACACATGAACACAAAACATATAGTCGAAAACGTCGTCACGCCAGAATTTCAGCGCTGAATTCACGTTGCACTTTATAACGCTGATTTGTTCGGAACATCCAAGTGGTTAACACACGCGCGCGCGCGCGCGCTTTTCGCGGCGAATTTTCTAAAGGCGAAGCTGATTAAGAAATGTTGTTAATTAATTGAATATTTCAATGTAACTTTGGCTGCGGCAAGTGGCTGCCTCCACGATGTACAGTTTGTGTGCGTTTGTGTACAGGCGCCTCACTGTCGCGTGATTCTATAAGAATCTGTACTGTCAAACAATAAATAAATACATAAAGAACCTTGTACGTAGATTCTGTCGCACAGTATTGCAACTGCACGCAACATGTTTGCTCGTCTTTTCTGTCATTAGTGTAGGCGTTCGATAGCGACTGTAATCTATCATCGTTAAATGGCTTCTTAGGACAATGGACATGCACTGACGCTTATACCCCAGCGTGAGATGTGCTAAATGATACTATAGAGACGTGGGTCTTTTGAGGTCGCTGATCTCAAGCAAGAGGAAACAGCACTATCTGTCAGTGATTTGATAGCGGACATCAAATCTCGCAGAACTGCGCGACTGTGCTATTTTGTGTTATTGACTAGAGTTATTGAGATGTGCACAGCGACCCAGTCGTCACTAAAGTATTTGTATACCATTGCTTCTTCATATCTTGAGCTGGGGAGTTCTAACACACTGTTGAAGGACCGCGCTGTGGCTCAGCCTAGAACCGTATATCATTCCGAATGATATACGGTGCGTCTTTCGGTAAAGACATTTCTGGCTACGCCACTTGTAGCGTCTTACGTTAATTACGTCATCGCTTTACACTTTGTGATGTATATATAGCCTTTTCGATATTGCATTCCTACGTGGTTCGATTAAAAAGTACTGATCTGCTGGTGAATAAAAACAGCTAGCCGCCACCATCCGGCAAAAGTGCTGTCATTGCGCTCGGAAATTCGCCGTGAACGGCCGTGAATTGCAGTGGGAGAAACGACCGTGTTATAACGGAAAGAGGTGAGTGATAACAGGTTCGTGATGTCACGCGGAAGTAAAAGAAAATGGCGGGACGTTGTACATGGTACGTATAAAACGACACTTGTGTCAGCGACTCCGTTATCCACGTTTGAATCCGCAGCATTTTTTATGAGGCTTTTTTTCTTTCTTCCTTTTTTTTGGCAACGTGTTGTCACGTTCTCTGAGACGTGGCATCCGTCCCTTCGCACAGCGATCTGGCGAAACTGAAATATTAAGCATGCTAAACTGAAATCTTGATTTATTTGTGGGGTTTAACGTCCCAAAACCAGCTGTGATTATGAAAGACGCCGTGTTACATCTTACTGACAACAGACTGCTGACGACGGCCGGTGCTCGATTTTTTAAATTGGCTTCGGTGGGCCTTCGAGACGTTTCGGTGCAGTCACGCGATCTCAGAACACGCAAATCTGAGAGAAAACTCTCGATCGCATATACAGACGTGTAAATAAAAAAAAAAGAGAACAGTTTGAAGCTACACTGTAAAAGAAAAATACTCCCAGGTGGGAGTAACCCCCCCCCCCCCCTTCCCCATTGGGAGCTTTTTCTACTCCGGACCTCCGGAGTAAAGCTTTTACTCCGGCTGGCCGGAGTTATTGTCTGGTGCCTCAGGACTACTTTTTGCTGTTTTTCACTCCGGCTGGCCGGAGTTCTTGTCTGGTGCGTCTGGAGTACTTTTTGCTGTTTTTCACTCCGGCTGGCCGGAGTTATTGCGTGGTCCCTCCGGACTACTTTACAGCTGTTTTCACTCCGGCGTGCCGGAGTTCTTGCGTGGCGCCTCCGGACTACCTTTTGCTGTTTCTCACTCCGGCTGGCGGGAGTTATTGCGCGGTGCCTCCCGATTACTTTTTGTTATCTCACTCCGGAGGGCCGGGGTTTCTGCGTGGCGCATCAGGAGTACCTTTGTGCATTCTTTTCGCTCCGGCTGGCTAGTTTCTGCATGGCTCTTCTTGGATATCTAAATGGTATTTGTTAATCCACACGGTGTACCTCACAATCATATTGCGTAACAATATTGTTGTTTGGACACATAAAGCTGCATTGCAAGTTTCAAACTCCAGACCCTTTCAGAGCGGGCGGTTTTTAAAAAAACACATGTGTTTTTTAAAGACCGTGAACACGTCTGCAGACGTGTTCGTCTGGCGGAGGCCTGCGCAGAGGACGCACTGCAGCGGCAGCGTAAGCTGGATTTCACTGCGTGCTCTCTCATTCCTCCTTTTCATTGTTATTCTCTGTGACGACTCTATAAGATCGTGTTATCTCTTATTGTCTGGCAATGGAATTGAGTGCCTGTGGACGACAATGCACACTGGGAGTGCGAGCACGGCATCATGCCTAAGCATGTTTCTTTTCCGAATAAGTGAGTTATCAGAAGCGCATGATGAGTACAATACCCGCTGTTCTTTGTTCGTGTCATCTGGCGCAAAATTTTTCATTAAGCACAGGGAACTCGTCCGAATCGCCGCTTCGACCTTCTACGGAACTAATTAAATTCAAAGGGCCTTTCCACATATGTTTGATCAGTTGTAAGTGTGGAGCTCTCGTTTGACATTAATAATAACAAAACAATTGCTGGGGTTTTAAGTACGTACCAAAACCGTGGCATGATTATGAGACACGCCGCCGTGGAGGGCTTCAGAAATTTCGACCACCTGCTGGCGTTCTTTAACGTGCAGAGACAACGCGCAGTACAAGGACCTCTACCATTCGCCTTTATCGAATATGCGACCTTCAATGTCGGGATCGAACCCGCATCGTTCGGGTCAGCAGCAGAGATCGTTAGCCTCTGCTGCTGACCTTATCGTTAGACGGACGGTGCTGAATTGGCCAGTAGAGAATATGATAAGGGGTGCCCACACCTATATGGCCTTTTTGGCCCGTTCATGCCGTCTGCGTGCATCATCAGTGGTTGGTTCGTAGCATACGTTTATGTGCGCTAATGTCTGCGCGAACGCTTGGTCACGAAGTACCTCTCCAGATTTCGCGCACAAGCCCGAAATAACTAATTCCATTGCGCCCATGAGCGGAGAAACACATTACGCGGACACTAGTTAATTTGTTTTATAACTTCTCCATTGAGCATTTCTCGTTCAAAGCACCAGTTTAATAGTTGGCTAATTAATGAATATTCATCAATTACTTCGGATCAATTAATAAGAAATAGTGCGAGATTGTCCAGATGAACAATATAAGTCTGTTGCATCCTCGTAACGCGCCCATAGACTTTTTGAAGCATGACGTAAAACAACTGAAACGTCCCGGTATAAAATAGCGTTCTCTTGTGCTATGTTTCACGCTATTTTTCCATAATGTAGCTTTACCACAAGCTCACATTCAGGCCCTTTTTCATGTCCGACAGGAATGCGTACTTTTGTCATGTTGCGCTCTTTCTTCTTTTTCTTATCACATGGGCACATTGGCTTTGGCTGCACTACGCATTCGTATCTAGATTACCCTGAAGCGAAATCCAGTGGAACGCGTTCTTGCTAGCGGGACCACGTGGTCAGTGGAACGAGAAAAAGAAAAAAAAAGAACATTCCAGGAGGCGGGCGGTGTCCGGTTTTTTCTGTCAAGAGTCAAGACGTGTTTGTACTATACGGTCAGCTCTTGGGAGCACTCAGCTTGGCCTCGCGATGGAAGAACGTGAGGGTCTGCCGACAGCGGACTCGAGCTATAGCGACGATGCCGAGCTGCGTGAGGTGTTTGTCCTGCTCGACCGCGACTGCGACTTGGAGCTGTGCTTCGACGAACTGAAGACGGCCGTGCGAGCGCTGGGCCTCGCCGTGAGCGAGGCCGAGATGGAGGAAGTGCGCGAGGAGCTCGAGGCGAGCACGGGACGCACGAGCGTCGACTACGTGGGATTCCTGTCGGTGCTGGCCAAGCTCGAGTTCGGACACCTTCGGCAGCCGGAGCTCAACAGCGCTCAAGAGAGGGAAACGCGCAGGGCGCTTGAAATACTCGACCCCGATGGTAATTTCCTTTTTGATTTGGTGGTGGTCTATTTGTTTGCCGCCATCTTAATGAGCAAGAAATGACGTTAAGCCGGCTTTTGAGCATGAAGGAAGGAAAAAAGCTAGGAGATCGCATCACGTGACGGTTGTGGAGCGTGATTATTAAAAAAATTAGAGAATCATGGGAAATAAGCCCCGCTCACGTGATAGGCATGGGGTAGATGCACGGTCAAGCGCCACTAAAAGCTATACCGTGTCGAAAACAACCTCGAGCGAGTTGTAGTAGAATTGACGGACTCTGGTTCTATATAGCACCGTTGCTCGAGCGGTCCGGCAACTATGTGGGCCCTGTCCCCGAGAACGACACCACGCACAAGACTTCAGAGAAGCTGGGCTTGCCGAGGCTAGCGGGATCACGTGACTCCGCCTCCTGTTTATTTTTACCGCGAAGCTGTATACGTACGTACATTTCGGTGGTCGGAAAATTGCGTGGCGTAAACAGGAAACGCCATGTTAATAAATGAAGGCAAATGGGCATAAATTTCTTTGCACTCAGGCATGCAGCTCAGTTTTCAATAATAATTCTGCGCAAACGAGGTCTTTCAGCAAAAGCTCATTTGTTATGTTGTGGAAAGTGGTATTGTGGATTGGTATTGTGACCCCAAGAGAAAGAGCCTAAAATAACGAAGAAATAAAACCACAAAATCATCAAAACCGCATGATTGTGGTTCGGTTAACCCTTCGTTATATCTCCCCAAAACTAAAACCGGTGCACTAAGGAACTGCCATGTCTAGAGGCATATAACTCGTGGATAAGACCCTTTCGAACTGGTTTTCATAGAACATTATATGGCAGTTGCCGACGCTTGCGCACAAATGCCCCTAAAAAAAGACTTTTCTTTAGCCGAATTGCACCGTTCTTTTCTTTTTTGCCTACATATTAAGCGTAATTTGTCCAACTTTCCCTACGACAATGGATCAAAAACGTCGAGCTTCATACTTGCGACGACAGCAGAAACAATGGCTCAATGCCTCTATCACAATTTAGTCTGGGAAAAGCCGCTATGGGACACATCTGTCCTTATGTGTACCATAACGGACCATCGGTTCTATATTGAACGGGTGTACCTGAACACATAATTGGTAGTGTTTTGTTTCACGAAATGTCACAGTAAAGTTGAATGAGGTTTTAGTTCTGCAATATGCGTTTTCGTAAGCTGTAGCTTTTCTTTCTGTCGTAGTCATATACTTTTGCATCACATGATGATGGTTGGGAAGTGGCACATTTTTTTCGTGTCGGAAATGATTTGCTGATGTTTGTTGACCGATGGCCGCGATGATGTATCTGCAGCGCGGCACCTAGACAGTGAAAATTTGGAATATTCGGATGAACAAGTGTAGAAAAAAAAATGGATTCACACTGGGCATCCAGCAAACCCGGAGAATTACTTTTCACAAGTAAATGCGTCAGGCAAACTACACTCCTCACGGCTACATCGCCCAGCTGTCCTGTCATGCGCGCAGCGGAAGCTGCGAAGGATACCAAGTGGTGAAGGGCATATGAAGGTGAAAAATTCACGCGCCACAGCGGTATTTTGTGCACGCTAGTGCGATACGTGCTGGACAAAAACAACTTTATAAGCGTCGATACATTACAGATAGAAGACAATTGTCAAAATGGCTGTGATTCGGGCTTGTTGGTACTAATGCATAATGTGAAACAACGCAAAAACGGAACGAACGTAAGTAACACGAGCGCTGACTTCTAACAACCAATTTTTTTTTTGTAGAGCAGAAAATATATAGGAACAAAACACGTGACATACATAAATGAGGAAGGTTAAGAATGAGATATTGCCGATGAGTGATTTCCTTGTCAAGCAACTGGATGGACGGAGGACTGATGCATGACGCGCCCCACGCTTAACAATGGTAAATGCCTCAATGACCTCGCGCGTGCGCTGATCCGCATGCCATCCGCATGGAAGAAAATATTGTCGCACCACTTCAGGATTTTTCAGCATTAACTAACTTCACCGAACTCGCCTTCGGCGTAGTTGTGAAAGAAACTATTGGTTACCTATACAACAAAATGGGTTCGTTTTCACGAACATAAGAAATAAAAGTGCTTCTGTAAATAAACTTAGAAATGAGTTACTGCAGTGCCATGAAACGACTGGTAAACGCTGCCCCACTGTGGCCTCGCCGTTCACTGTCATTATGACCACTCTTCATTGCGTCCAGCAGCTGCGCAGTGCTATTCATTTTGCAGACCGGTCTCAACTGAATAGAGGAGCTCAACACTGAGAGACCCTATCGAGAGCGGCATGTTCGACCATTGGAATGACGTATGCATAAAACCGACATTTTTCGTACAAAGCAGAAATGTCTGTCCACAAACACATGCGGTATACTCTCGTCAATATCCAGTGCGCTCTTCCTTTGGCAGCTTTTCTTGTCGCAAGCACTTGGAACACTTGTGTGCAGACGCAGACAGGCGCCACGTCGTTCACTCATCCCATACCTTCTACCACGGCCGCTCGATTAGCTTATCCAGCGGCCGTGCTTCTACACAGCAAATGCGTGATATCGCAATTTCTGCGAAAATCGCGCAACGTCGAACGTTGCAAGCAACAAGTTCATTTGTTGCACAGTTAATACTGTACGCTTTGGCTTTGTCGTGGCAAGAACTTTTTTTTTTAGTTTTTCATACCGCAGAGAAATATCGACAGCTGCTTGGGCAAGTTGGCTCCCATAGGACATACCTGTCCCAAGCTATAACTGGTGTTATGAGAACAGCTAGCTCTCTTACTTTTTCTTTTTGTTGTTAGTAAGCCTAAAATCCATGAAAAATATTGCACCAAATTTTCCTTTGCTGGTTTTCTTGTGTACCTGACAGGGTTAAGGAAAGGACGCTATTTTCTGCAGCGCATGTCGGGAGCACGGGTTAGCGTCTGTGGGTGTATGGAAAGGGATTTAAAGAGATAGAAAGGAGAGAAAATCCGTAGTGGAGGGCTCCGGAAAATTTGACCACCTGGGGTTCTAAAGATTAACGTGCACTAACAACGTATTTGTACACGGGCCTTTTGCATTTTCGTCTCCATCGAAAATGCGACCACCGCGGTCGGGATCTAACCCGCGTTTTTTGGGTTGCAGCCGATCACCATAACCACTACACCACCGCGTGATGGATGATATATGGTGCCTACGAACAATGGGAAGAGCCTCCCACGCGTTCCTGGTAAAGATTAGGTTGCAGTTGCTTTCGAGAGGGCCGTTTGACGTCGTTCGAAGCCCTCGTGTGAAGTGCAAACTGCATAATCAGCATGCGTGGTGTTTGATACAACTTCGCTGAACGCTCATGTTCGCAGGGCGGGCAACTTTTCTGTTTTATTTGTTGTTGTTGTTGTTGTTGTTGTGTGTGTGTGTGTGTGTGTGTGTGTGTGTGTGTGTGTGTGTAGCCAGTTACGGTATCGAAATTGTGCAGTGTGTACGCCCGACGTTCCAGAGCAGTAACTCGGAACGTGACCCCTCGTACAAAAGACCCGTGGTGTTGGTGAGGACGAAGTCTCGGAAGTTGCCGCGCTAGTTCGTCGTACAGCATTCCATCCTATAAGACCCAAGCACAAAATCTAGCCAGTTTCATCGAACTTTTTATCGATGACATAATTGCGAAACCAGTTTAAAATTCGCAGCGTCATGCTAACATCATCCTGCCCCTCCGGCGCGAAATTTGCAAGGGACAGTGTTATGTTGGGGGCGACGGAGCTCCGTGGCAGAGAGACTGTACAACATGGTGGCTGGTAGGAAACTGGGTTATTGTGCTTTTCCAAAAGAGAACGAGAGGAAGTGGGGACGAGAGTAAGATGCACCACACGAGAGGCTCCGTGGCGTAGGGCTTCGGGAGCGTTCGGAGAACCCGCAGGCTAGATCTGTACCGCAGGCGAGGCACAGCAGTTGGAGCGGCCGTGCGTCGCTAGGTGTCCGCGTATACGACATACAGTTTGGCACCTCTTCTGTACTTTGCGCAAGCACACCAAATATATGTTGTGTAAGTAAACCGCCATAAACGGACCTAACTTTGCTCTTCACCGTCCTTTTAAGTGGATTGGGCAGTGCAATAAGAGTTACTCTGTTTGAGTATCCGGGAAACACTCACTCCGAATACTGCATTAGAGTTCTTTCACTCATGACGTAAGGTTGCCGTGATTCAGAAGCCGTTTTTTTGCAGGACCCGCACAATCAGCGTTCAAGGGTTTGAATGTTTCTTTCGAATGTAAGGGTTTAGATGGTCGGAGGAATGGCAGGTTACCTGGTTTATCTTGGTAACCACCATACCTTTAATTTATTCTCTTTGAGGACGTTTCTTTAAATTTCTGATTAAGCATGTGTGGAACTTTGGTACGTTGGAACGGTGGCCACGTTGCGTTCGCGCTGTGATGGCATCACGGGGATGGGTTTTGTAAGGGTTTTGCTCATTGCAGGTACCGGCTCGGTGAGTGCCCGCGACGTGCGATGGCTGCTGACAGCCATTGGAGAGAAGCTCAGCACCGAGGAAGTCAACCAAGTTTTGGGCGATCTGGGACACGACGGCGAAGGTGACGACCGCGTGCCCTACAAGGAACTCGTCGACATGCTCTTCAGGGACGGCTGAGTGATTGCAAGGCTCCAGCTCTCTCTAGTATTCCACTAGTCCACGTGACATGAAAAAAAGAAGTACGTTAATAAACTGGCTTCATCGTTTCGATTGTCGTGTACAGCGTATCTTAGTCGCATGCGTTAGGCTCATGCGCAGTTCATGTTGCACAGTCACAGGCCTTGTATGACAGGCCAATGGTAGTCGGTGTAAAGGTCGTCGGAGTAAGACGGAAATTACGGTATTCCGAGATGGTCGAGTATGCGCCGGAGAAGACGCACAGCCACGTGGTGTACATGCGGGGCAGGAGGCGACCATTGTTGGAATTTGTAGTACACCTGGAAACAGGCTAGCTGGTAACTGGAAACCGGCTTGACGGGTGTTTGGCAGCCCCAGGGAAACGAGTAGTTCAGGCAGCAGGTCCAGGAGTGTCTGTAGTCGCCAGCTGGTTAGGCTGGGGTTTGGCGCCCTCGCACCCCATGTAGCGCCTTTGTTAAAAGCACACGTGAGCAAGGAGTAGAGGCCAAGTTTATTGTTCACGGGTTGTCTTTTGTTGTCGGTGTGGATGGTTGTGCCTGGTGTGCCTGGTTGCAATGTGCCTGGTTGCAATGCGAGGTTCTGCTGCTAGGGGTTTTCCACCACCTTAGACATGCGGTGTTCGGTTTGTGTGGAAGCGGTGATTGGCTGTGAGGGATTCAGGGGCGGGGCAACCGGTGTATATAAGGTGGCCCCTCTTCCCTGGCAGGAGGTCGGAAGCACTGCCTGTAAAGTGTATATACTGTTCTCGTATATAAAGTCACGTTGTGTTTGTGTGAAAGGCTGGTCTCCATCCTTTAAGTAGAGGCAACACAACGGCGGACAGGTAGTAGGAAGGCTTCCACCCACCCTTCTTCACAGCAGCAACGCTAGCTGGAGGAGCTCGGCTCCAAAAGGAAGAAGAGGAGCAGGAAGGAGGACAAGGTGGGAACTGAGGACAAGTTCACCACAACAAGATCACCTTCTTTCTTTCCTTTCCTGGAAATTTACTGTCGGCCTACACGGTACAGCAAGAGCATGCATACTCTGTTCATCTGTGAGCGGACTCCGCTGGCACGTATGTAGCATTATAGAGGAACGTGATCCCTCGTACAAAAGCAATGTATTTCTTCTGAAATACATTATAGAGGGTGCAAACCGAATGTTCGCCCAGTTTTTGATGCGGTCCGGTAGTGATGGTGCAGCATCACGACGACGCGATTTTTTTTTTTTTTTTTTGCGCCTGGCATGTAACATGTATTTCCGCAGCCACTGCCCTCAGGCACCGTAACCAGGGTTTAATGGCGAACCCTGGTTGCAGGAACACGCTACAGAGGAAGCGACGGCAGGATAGAGAGAAACAAGGCAAGCGAAAGACAGGGAGGTTATAGATGCGCGTCCGGTTTGCTACCCTGTACTGGGGAAAGAAGAATAGCTGATGCAAAAAGGTAGAGAGGAGAAAAAGAAGAGTGCCGCCCCATACGAGAGTACACACTGTCACAAGAGTCCTTCGCTGCTGTCAGCAGAATGCAGGTTATGGCCTTGAGGTATATGTATCCCAGGCATGGCGTACGCTCCACAAAAAATGTGGAGCGCTTCGTTTTGCGTGTCATCCTCGCGCAGGCCGCAGGGGCAGTGCTAATGCGGCAGGAAAATGTGGCGTGTTAGGGAGGCGGCTACGCAGTTGGTATATAGTGCAGGAACGCTGCGGTGTGATGTCATAGAAAATAGGTGCAATGAGAACACACATAAGAGCCACGAGTTGACAGAGAAAGGCACATCGGTCATTTTGCGCGAACTGCAGGGGGACTCCAAAGGCTCGGCCATGTCACCGAAGTCCGAGGAGGCATACTGCGCTGTTGAGACGCAAAGTGTGGGTGCGTGCGTTGTGGAAATGCCAGCAAGGGCCGAAGGTACGCGAACGAAATTTTGCGCTCGTGTTGCGCATGGACATAAGTTTCTGAGAGGTACAGGAAAAAGGAAACGGGGGGAGGGGGATGGCTGTTAGGCAGCCCAGCTGCGGTTACTGCGGTACAGGGCAGCGTGAAGTTGTGTAGGTTCTGAGTGTGGAGCAACCGACTCTGGGAAACTTGCTGGCAGCTGTGAGCGAATGGCACCGACGGTGGAGACATAACGTGCAGTGATGCTACCGCTGCGCCAATTGCGCCAAACTGCGCCGAAGCGTGGAGGCTGCTACATCCTGCTACATTTCCCCGAAATTTGGGGAACCTGCGCCAAAGCTGCGCCGAAAGGGATGCACAGACATTCAGAAACGAAACTACAGCTACGCGAAGTCCCCCCCCCCCCCCGCTGACAGCGACATCGCGTGCTAAATCCCATATGATATTCACGACAAAAGCTCGTTAGGACTCTCGTTAATTCGGATAATTTGGACGTATCCTCTAGTCCCGTCAAGCATATGCGTTATTTAATGGCACGAAATGCTCGGTAGTTCGGTTATAATTGGCGGTTATTTCGGACGATCCTCGAAGCGCGCTTAGTCGAATCTCCGTAAATGTGCGACACGAAAGAGTGAAAATGGCGCGAGCGTGGATGCCAAAACGAGGCGGCGCATTACGGATCAACCATCTGCAGCGGCGCAAACCGTGGTTACTACTGCGTGTGACATCACGATACACTAGACGTTCTGCTCAATTCTTTTTTTTTTCTTTATTAAAAAGCAGGGTTGCCGACTATGACCGCGTTTATAGTGACGAAGGGTAGATCCGCTGCGGCTTTGGCAAGCTATTTAGTGCTTGCCCCGCGCGCGTGAACTGCGCGAACGCTTGTCCGTGAGAGCGTCGATAGCGGCCACTTCGTTGCACAGCGGCTGCGGCAAACAGCATTTGCATGCTTGCTGTATGCCTTCCGAATTGTGCTCTCTGCCCATCCATGGTTGCGCAACAGCGATCTACGTAGCTACGTTTCTTCCGCGGCGGCTTCGGCAAGCAGTGGTTTCCTCTTGATAGCTCGCTTAGGCCGCGCATGCCTTCACAATTGCGTGGGCGCCGTCCACTATCACGGCATTACCGGCAGTGGTGTAGGCGGGGTTCATTCCGAGAGAACGCGGAGTGCAGTAGTTTTGTGCTCAGACCGTGCGCGTGCATGAGCGCTACGTATGATCGCGTCGCCAGCGGCCGTCACGTACGCGGAACGCCGCTGTTTTCGCACTCGGCAATCGTTTCGATTTGTCTTCGCGCGTGTCTTCGGAGCCTGCGTGCAACAAATGCGTCGCTGGCGATCACAGCTACTTCTGCAGTAGAAGTGGCATCGTTCCGTTTTGACTCGGTGCAATGTTATGAAGTTACATGGCGGAAGCTGTTCTAAATAAATAGCGATTTTTCCGGGTTCCGCATGCTGGCATCGAACGCGACGGCTACAACAGGGATGGATGAATGGTTTGTTGCCGCTCAAGTTATTGACAAAGAAAATAAAAAAGAGGATCGTCGCTAGCGCGTGGTTAATTTAGTGGTGGTGGCAGGGGCAACAAAAGGGGGAACGAGGGGGGGGGGCGGGGGGGCGCTGGTCGCTACGTTCCGGTTGAACTAAAGCGCGGGGTCGCTACAAGAAGGCAGTAACAAAATTACCAGAAACGCCTCTTTTACACTGGTATGACAATTAACAGGTTTCATTTATTCATTCATAAAATCAGAGTGCATCTATATGGCAGGCATTTGTTCTCTTGGTACTGTTAGTAATTCCGATTTTTTTTTCTTCTGCCCTTAAATTCCAATTAACGAGTCAGGAGGATCGCGATTTTCAAAAGGAAGGGGAGACTGCAGGACATGTTCACAGGGGCTGAACTGATCGTTTAAAGCCAAAGGCATTTGGAGAATTTCAAAGTGGCATTTCCCTTCTAGCTGGAGGCAAATCACAACTTGAGGCAGCCATTCAAAACATAGCCTTATGTAATAAAAAGAGAGAGAGGGCACACTCGTGTAATGTTCTTTTCATGGCTTTTAGCAATATTCTTCGTTTTTAATGGGAGAATTAGCATGAATTTTTAATTGTAATGAATTGTAATTTTGTAACTGTGCTCCCTGTGTAGGAGGCTTGGCTCTCGCGTTTCGTCATTGGCGAGCTCATGCGTAGTTGCAGGCCAGCAGAAAAGAGAGCTGTGTCTGTTTTTATTGCACAGTACTTGAACAGTGCGCAGCACGTACACCACACTCTCTTTATTTATCAGTTGTGCACCATGAAGGCAGCTTGTGTACGTTTTGCAATTCCTGTTGCCAAACGCCTGCTCCAAAAGCCAGTTTTGCTGCTACAAAAAGCAGTTTTGCCTGCTCCAAAACCTGCTCCAAAAGGACGTAGGCTGGTAGCATCACTGCATAACGCCGTGGCATGTGGTGGTGGAGAGAGCGGCCGGACTAGCTATATACAGTGACTTTATATAGGCCGGACTGGAGAGGCGCGCGCGCTTTGTGCCTCTCCAGACCGGCCGTGATGGCGAAGGCGGTACGAAATAGGGTGCCTCGATGCAGCGTTGTAATTGAGGCACCAAATAGTCGGATACAACTCAAGTATGCAGTGAAGCCGCTCCCACGCCCTTATAACCACCAGCCACTGTACCTCCGCGAAGCTTCAAATAGTTTTTTCTTTCAACTTTCCAGGCTACCAAAATAAAGTGAGGGTGGCGATAATAATGAACAAGTGCATAAATTGTTATGCCTTGATTCGCTTATTATAATGGAACATGGAAAGGATGGTGCTTTGGTAAGACGGCAACTTGGGCGAGTTGGTATCGGTTCATATGTAACAGCGCACAATAAAACAAGCAGACTGATAGAAGAAGAAACGACGCACACAACAAGCACTGACTCGCAACTGAACGGTTTATTGCGCATTACACATATAAGCTTCATGCAGGTACACGTGACATGGATTGCCGCCTCGTCATGTCTAAGTAGGATGAAATGATAAAACTGACAAAAACGCCTGCCGCTGGAAATCTAATTCTTTGTCATACAAATCAACCGAAGTTTGGCTTACACAGTTTTCTTTTTCTTTAACAATATGATACGCTTCTACTACTTCTCTGTTAATCTGATGACAATGCTTATAGATTATCTTGGTATTGAGATGAAATCAAGCGCTTGCAATGAAATGTCCCGGATCGTCACAAGCTCCGCCACCCGAGTTTTTCAACTTAGTTCAGTGAAGTCTCACGGGTAAAACGGGCTCGAAAGCGTAATGGACTTAAGATGGCAAGATCTGAAGTGAAGGCGCGAAAACGACGTCATTGGGAGAGAGGGCCACCTGGCAATTCATTGTAGAGACTGCACTTCTACTCCCGCGCTGTGCTTGCCAGAAGCCGTGACAAATGGGTTCGTTTGATAATTGAGGTCAAAAGGATCATTGAGGCAGGAGATAAGCGCGTAACTGTTGCATCAGTAACACTATCACGCAAAGAACTTCTTTACGTGGACGCGAATGCGCGCTGATAAACTGTGGTTGCACTCCCTGTACAAAATAGTGGCGTTTTTTTCAGATTAAACGTTGTTAGAAGTGGCGCCCTGTGCGTGTGTGTTCTCTTCGTCCGTCGTCGTTTTCGCGCAGATCGTAATGAACTATACCGCGGCCTTTTGCAGATGGAAACGCCGATACTCCACACATTTTTAACACGAAAGTATTTTATGCCGGGGTCCACCAAGAAATCTGTGACGTACTTCCGTAACGGAAGTAGATGTCCGAAAAATAGACGCTCATCTGAGATTTAAAAAGTATCCGTCGCTGGGATTCGAACCCAGAACCAGCCAGAGTGTGACGGTAGAAGATGGAAGCGCTATCAATCACCACAAGCACCACATACCTGAAACACTGAGGAAAAAATGGGCCTTATATACCCTTTAGTACACCGTTTTACAATTTGCGTCTAATTGATTTCCGGTCAAAGCAAACGTATTTAGCAAGCAAAATTGCTCTTAATAAACGTCGCCTCCCTTTCGACACGATGTTGGTTTTGGTCCATGGAGAGAAGTCGTAAATTTTGTTATTTGCGCGCCGGGCAGTTAGCGCTTCAGTACTCTCGATACCACTGTCGCTGCACAGGCTTCGGCGTCCGTCCAGCACGTTGCTTCAGCCACGGCCGCTACATAAATTGCCTTGCGTGACATATAGGATAGCCAGTTGCATTGTGACGGGCTCTGCACCAGGAACGCAAAGGCAGCCGCCGACAAACAAATGATGCGCCTTTTGCCCAGCGAAGTGTGCCTTCACAGAACGATCCGCTGACAAACATTCAGTTTCGCTAGCAAGGTTTCACCGTTTGCGAACGCTCCTTGTTTATGGCAAGTTTCCGCAGGGGGCTGGCGCGTTCAGTGGTATGTCTCCGAAGAAATGTGGGTCGTTCGAGACCTTTCGCTTTGGTGCAGTTGTCGAGGATCCCAGTGCAATGCCGTTGTGCCGCTGATGTGTACATGCAAGGGGTTCACCATGTTCAGAGCATCCAACCCATCTCCCACCCCTCGATTTGCCATGTTGCCGCTTACGTGCGAACACAGGTTTCACTTTCGTGTTATACCGTTTCCTATGACAGAGGGATCAATCACATTTCTTCTCAGTTTGATCGACAATTTCGCATCGACGATTTCTTGCTGAAGCAAAAATTAAAAAGAAATTAGCTGATTAGATTAGGATAATTCACTGATTATCATGCTCCTCGAGTACAACATGGATTATACTCGTGAAAGGACTAGAGAGCAGCAGACGGCCCGCAGGTACGAAGGCATAAACCCGGCGCCATTTTGAAAAGGTTGAATGACCACGTTTTTGTTTGCTTCTGTGATTGGCCGGTGGAGTAACACCGACGTATGGTGGCTAGAGAAGGCGCGCGATCCGTCAGCTCTTGTTGCTAACTGCTGTTCTTTAACACGAAAGTGCTTTATGCTTGGGTCCACCACGACCCCATACGTCACTACCGTAACGAATACGACGCAGTAAAATGAACATGAACAACAAAGAAAAACACTCAGAAAAACTGTTGATTCGCTGGGAATCGAACTCAGCAGCCCGCTCCACGGTGAAAGGTGACCGGTGCTTTACCACTGCGCTAACGCCGCAAGTGCCCGATGCTCAAGGCAAGGTATATGCTCAAGGTCTCCGGGAGCGAGCTAGGGTTCCTCGATGCGCGCGCCCCCTTGCAGGGTGGAGACAACAGCGTCGTCTGCTACGGCGTCCGCCATTAGGATGCCCTCTCCGCAGGCCACCTATAGCCACGATAGGCAGCCAACGGGCGTCGCGCGGCTGCATGCAGAGTTCGTTGTGTCAAAACGAGTGGTACTCAAACAACATGACAAAAATACAAAGTTTTCGCATCGGGTGTGTGAAGGTCTCAGATTTCTATTCTCTAATCTTTATTTTTAAAGCGACATTAGCAGCTGGAGTTGCTCGCAGCAGAATACTACCGTCCACGCCAGCCACGTTAACACCTTCAGTTAGCATCTTCTTGGGCTAGTCGGTAACTATTTATACTGGTTAAAGATGCGAAACACACGCACGCAAGTCCCATAACCTTTCATTGTGTCTGTGTGTTTTGTGCCTTCCACAAAAGTGTAAAAACAGTTTGCCTGCCGGTCGAAAAAAGAACAAAAAAAAAAACAACGTGCTGTCACGAGAAAAGAGAAAAACTGTGATTGCACACCATATTTTCAGACCTAGTTTTCGAATTATTCATCAGCTACTCCATTTACGGACCGCACCCTGCAACGCACAGTATTCTGAATTTTGTTTTCATCTTTTTTACCTTACTGTAAATAGCAGATGGGCAAAAAAATTGTTGAATACATATCATACTATTTGGGGCTCTACATACGGCTTTTATGGCATTAAATCATGACTCGCACGCAGACACTGACTATCAAACCAGGTTTAGCGTGTTTTCCGCTGGAATATATTATAAATTAGTAACTGTTATAAAGCGTTCGTCGATATCGTTAAAATGAAGCGACCACACAGCTTCTCAACAATAAGAAAGCAAATTGCATTCAATATACGGCAATTTCTGATGCCATAGCTTGTTTATTTCATCGATAACTTTAATATATTTCAAAAACAACTGCTACAACTCACTGCAAGTTAACCGCAGCGCATGTCTTGCTTCCACTCCCACTGGTTCTCGCTGTTTCGAGCTGGCGCAGGTGAATGCGAAGCCTTACTCGTGCATAACTTGATATCAAGATTTTTTCCAGGGAACCCTTGTGTTGCTGGCATGCCTGCACACTGCACTTGGTCCTCTTGATTAAATATTCAGTTACAGCTTTGAGAGGGGACTTCAGGGTGAACAGGTTGTCTGTCCAGGATGTGATTCCTTTAAAGTGTTCTTCACAAGATATGAGCGAGCTCATAACCTCACCGCTCGGATAACACAAGTTCTCACCATCCTGAACATACTCCTTTAGTGCAGTTAAATATGCGTGTTCATGGCTCGCCGAGCCTTGCATTGCAGCCCTGCACTGCTCGCAGTCCGTTTTCTTCAATATTCTTTTCACAAGGAATCCACCTATATGATGTAAAATGTTGCACTCTATTGAAGTCAACGCTTCAATGAAAAGAATTTCCCCATCATCAATTTCCTCTTCAGCATCTCCTCGACACTCTCTTTTCCCTTGGGAAATCATGTCAACCAGGTACTCAGAGTCGTCATTCTCATAACTAGAGTTCGCTGGCGTGTGCAAAAACTGGCTGACGCACACAAGCTTTAAAGCGTATTTCATGTCGTACGCGTTAGGAACGGGTTTCCACAGGAGTCGCCTTTTCGGATCTTTCGGAAATCTGAACATCCTATAGCCATTTCGCGAGTGGTTTGTGCACTGTGGCACGCAACACCCGGGCATTATGCCCGAGAAAACGCTATAAAACGCCGCGCACCTGTCTCACTCAAACCAGACGCGACGGGGCTAGCACACTCTAACGAGGGGGGGGGAGCCCAATGGCGGCCGCCGATCGGAAGGCGGCATTCACCCCCTCACAGAATGACTCCACCCTCCAAGGCGGCGGAGGGGAGAGCGCGCATCGAGGAACCCTAGAGCGAGCTAAAGCCCCTCTAGAGCGAGCGACACCGCAGCACCCCTAGCGGTTTCCACTCAAACCCAGAGCACGCACCGGGAGCGATGGATGGATGGATGGATATTAGGAGCGTCCCCTTTATAACGGGGCGGTGGCCGGGCCACCAAGCTCTAGCTTTATTTCTTTTTCGTTTACAACCATTTCTTTTCCCGAATCACACATATTTTCACAACTAATTTTTTTCCTCGTCTATTTATTTTATCTATTATCGTTCCTCTGTGATGAAACAATCTTACCCGAACTACCTTTCGCTTTTGTTTGCTCCATACTTTTGCGCCACCAATGCTCTAAGCGCCTTTTACTTATATCTATCGCCGGCATGTTCAGCTTTCCCGTGCTACCCCTGAAACCCATGGCCTCCTGTAGGGTAGTGTCCACAGCTACACCTGGGTGGACATCTGTACATTCAATCAAAATATGGTCTGTCGTTTCCCTAGCTTTTCCACAGCACGTACATGTATCCCCTTCTTTATTGAATTTCGCTCTGTAACTTCGGGTTCTCAGGCAACCGGACCTTGCCTCAAACAGTAAAGCGCTTCCCTTTGAATTATCGTAAAATTTTTCTCTCTTAATTTCGTCTTTCCCTTTTCGGTAGTTGTTCAATGCCGGTTTCTTCTCCATTCTAGCTATCCAATCCGAGTTCTCCGCCGCTCTGACCATGCTCTTAACGCTCTTTTTCGTCCCATCCGTTTCGTTACTGGATGTGTACTTACTGGTAAGCTTCCTAGTTCTCTTCCTCCATTGTGAATCAACGTTCTTCCTATACAAATACCTGAATACTTTCGCTGCCCATCTACTTTCTTTCATATTCCTTAATCTCTGTTCGTACCTAATTTTACTCTGAGCTTCCCTTCCTTCAAAGTCAGACCATCCCATATCCCCCTTAACAGCCTCATTTGTGGTCTTCCCATGGGCGCCCAGGGCGAGACGTCCGACCGTCCTCTGATTCACGTCCAGCCCTGATTGTACCTCTGACCTCATGCACACCACTGAGTTTCCGAATGTAAGTGCTGGCACCATTACACCTTTCCACAAACCTCGAATTACCTCGTACCTGTTATAACCCCACAGCGCTCTATGCTTCATTATTGCGGAGTTCCTCTTTCCTTTAACTATCATAGCTTTTTCTTGTACTTCCATGTATCTATTCCCATCATTTATCCATATCCCGAGGTATTTGTACTCTCGTACTCTGGGTATCTCCTCGCCCTGTATTGATATGGTCTGATCGTTGCTGTCATTGAACATCATCCAGCCGCATTTTGTCACACTAAATTTTAGCCCTAAATCTTCACTTTCCCGACCACATATACTAACCAGACCCTGCAAATCTGTTCGACTGTCTGCGAATAGCACAATATCGTCTGCATACAACAACCCGGGGAGCTTTTGTTCTATCACTATACCTGCCTGTCTGTACGACAGCTTAAAACCAATATTGCTCATCTCCAATGCTTTCTCCATTCTCCTCATGTAAAGCATGAATAATAGTGGGGACAACGGGCATCCCTGCCTCAACCCTTTACCTATATCGACGGCCTCCATTCTACCATTACTCGCCATACCTTACTGTATTTCCACTGTATATTTCCTTTAAGAGCTCTATACAATCATCCCCTATACCAGCCTCTTTCATTATGTCCCATAAAATATTCTGATGATTTGTGGGGTTTAACGTCCCAAAACCAGCTCTGATTATGAGAGACGCCGTAGTGAAGGTCTCCGGAAATTTCGACCACCTGGGGTTCTTTAACGTGCACTGACATCGCACAGCACACGGGCCTCAACATTTCGCCTCCATCGAAATGCAGCCGCCGCGGCCGGGATTCGATCCCGCGACCCTCGGATCAGCAGCCGAGTGCCATAACCACTAGACCACCGTGGCGGGGCCATAAAATATTCTGATTCACATTGTCATACGCACCCTTAATATCCAAAAAAAAATGCCAAATGTAGAGGTCTGTTCTCTTTTCCGGCTATTTCTATACACTGCGTAAGCGCAAAAAGGTTATCATCTAATCTCCTGTCGACTCGAAATCCATTTTGGAGTTCGCCAAAAGTGCCATTAAGCTCTGTCCATATCTGCATTTTCAATTTAATTGACTGCATCGCCAACCTGCAGAGTACTGATGTAATGGTCAGTGGTCTATAGGAGCGAATGTTATTTTTCTCTCCCTTGCCCTTATAAATGAACCGCACCGGTGGCGCAATGGTAGAGCGTCCGCTTCCGACGCGGTAGGTACCGGGTTCAAATCCCAGTGCCGGCCGGACACCCACCGGTCTTAAAAAAACGGGTAGAGGAGTACACACCTGGCGCTCGGTTTACGTGTACTTATCTCGAAAGGTGGCCCCATAAGGACGTGGCAGGTCCCCTGGGCACACCTTACCCACCACGGCCTTGGTGAAATAGTTGAGCGTCCGCCTTGCTGTGGTAGGCAGGGAGGCATCCGCCACTGCCGCCGGGTACCTACCGGTAAAATAGGGACAAGCGCGCTTCCGCCTGGTGCTCGGCTGTTGGAAGGTACTGTACGCTTGGGAGGTCACCCACCCTTGTGGGAAATGCTCGGCATGGGACCGCCCGACCTTAAATTAAGGTCACTCCTTTTTTTTTTTTTTCGGAATACAGCGCCACCTATTGAGAAGGATGGGGACTATGAGACGGCCGCCATCAGTTGGTCGGACTCGCGGGCCCTACACGTAGAGAACCGGCGAACGGCACCCCTAGTTCACCGCAAAACCCTATCGCTTGTGGATTCGGTGACATGCCTGTGCATTGCTGCGTGCCGCTTTGCAAACAGCGAGGAGTATTAGGCGATGACGGCTCGAAGGCAAGTCTGCGTTTATACATCTCGTTAGCTTCCTATGTGTTACTTTTGCTAGCGCGCGTCTTACGTCGCTTTTGTCGACTTGCAGGTGTCGTTCTTCGCCTTCCCAAAGGACCCGCTTCTGAAAAAGAGATGGCTTGTTGCAATCAAACGCGACGAAGGAAAGTTGTTTGCCGTGACGAAGCACACAAAAGTGTGCTCGACACATTTCGCCAGCGACGACTACTTGCCGAATGTAGTCGGCGGTCGGCGTTATCTTCGTGTTGACGCCGTACCGAGCGTGTTTGCGTTTGGAAAACCCCAGCGTCCAGCTAGAAGAAAGCCGAGGGACCGACAGCAGTGCGTCTCGCGAGCGCAACGGCTGTCCGCCATCGGTCAGGCTGGCAGCTCCGAGCTTGCGTTGGGAACAACGCTTTCTCCCGGTGGCGATGTCGCCGTGTCGCGGGACTGCGCGACAGCAGATGAGGTTCTGGACGCCACCGAGTGCAGTGATAGTGCTTCAGCGCCAACCAGTGCGACGGACTTTCAAGAGCGCCAGGAAGTGTGTGGACGCACATGTGCAGCTGGTCAATCTGGAGGAGCAGCTGTCTGAGCACCAAGCCAACTGGAAAGCGATTTAGAAGGTAGGACCGAAGAGGTGAAGTGTGCGAGTGCCAGTGCAGCGAGAGTGCCCGAGCTCGAAATGCAGCTATCTCTGCTTCAAGTCCACGTTCAACAGCTAAAGAGCGACTTGGAAGCTAGAACCAGGGAGGTGAAGTCAGCAAAAGATGCGCTTTATAAAGCTCAAAGAGAGTGCGAAATAGTCACTATGGAAAACAAAAAACTTGATCAACAGAAAAGCAGGCGATTTTCAATCGAATGTTTCATGGACAGCCCTGAGGACATAAGCTTCTACACTGGGCTTCCCAACTTTGAATCATTCATGAGCTTGCTGCGTTTGATAGACCCCGGTGAGAATGCAGAAAATATAAGAGTATGGTCTAGGAGCTACTCAGGTAGGCCAAGTAATGCAGGAAGGCCACACATGTTGACAGCCGAGGACCAGCTTTTTCTTGTTCTTGTGAGGCTGCGCCTCGGTCTCTTCGAAAGGGACCTAGCATACAGGTTCAAGGTGTCAGTTGCTACAGTTTCAAGAATATGCACCACATTGATCAGCTTCATTTATTTGCAAGTTGGCCAGATGGACCTATGGGTGAGCAGAGATGAGGTTGACAGAACTATGCCAGCCATTTTTAAAGAGCGATACCCAACAACAAGGGCCATTATTGACACAACAGAACTGAGATGCGAAGTACCAATTTCCCTGGTTCTTCAGTCAGCTACATACTCAACCTACAAACCAAATAATACAATGAAGGGTTTGGTTGTCGTTGCACCCGACGGCGCGATCACGTTTTTGTCAAAGCTATTTACAGGGTCAGTGTCAGACAAAGAGCTTGTCGAAAAAAGTGGTTTTTTAAACCTACAGTTTCAGCCTGGCGACTCGGTAATGGCCGACAAGGGCTTCAAGATACAGGACCTGCTCAGCGCAGAAGGAGTTGCTTTGAACATTCCCCCTTTCCTGCAGAGGCAGCGCCTGACTGAAGAAGAAGTTAGAGCAACAGAGGAAATTGCAAGCCTCAGAATACATGTCGAGCGACGCATTCAACGAATTAAGGCCTTCCACATTTTTGATAGGCCTATTCCACTGTCTATTGCACCAATCATCAGTGAAATTTGGGCATTGTGTGCATTCTTAAGCAATTTCCAAAGTCCTTTAATAGCAATGTAGGGTTTGCAGTAGCAACAGTCTTGCTGCAGTCATGTACGTGTCGTGTCAGTTCAGTGTAACATTGCAGGGACAACCAAGATGGCTCAGTGAAAGCCACGACTTTTACTCAAGTTGCAAGAAAAGAACACAAGGCTCTGTTGTATCAATTTTATTGACACATCAACGGTTAAAAAATCATCCTGTGCACTGCATCATAGGTCAGCAAACTCACTCATGAGTCGACTCATTCAGACTCAGATCGAGTTGTGAGTATGAGTGAGTCCGGTAGAGGAAAATTTCGGTGAATCCGAGTTCGAGTGAGCTTTCACAGCATGAGTGCGTCTGAGTGAGTTAAAAAATTTTGCCGACCTATGCAGTGCATGACTTTTTTGCCAAGTACGGCAGAAGTGTCGAGAAATAAAAGCTGTCCAACTTCATTCTGCATTTCTTCCACTCAGATTCATTGAATCGAATTCTTTCGACAACCAGAAATTGTGGAGCATACACGACAAAGTCGCCCCAAGTCACCCCTGCAATTGCCATCTGCCCAAGCACCTGATAATAGTAACAGTGGGTGCGGTTTAGCCTATATGTGCCATTATTGTCCTTTATAAGGCATGAGCCTTGAATACATGGTTCTTTAAGGTCTTTCATTGTGTAGGGGCACTTGATTTCTACGATGCCATGAGGTTCCTGTTCCTCGGGGTCCCATACCACACGATAAGGAGAGGCACCAAGCCACGGGCATCCTGGGTCCACGACAAGGCCGCAGTGAAATGTCTGGATGTTGTGCCTGATGGTGCGCAGCGTTGTTTCGTATTTCTGAACAGCCACGGCTTCACTTGAAACTCCATACCTGAAACAGCAATATTTTGCAGGCTTAGTCATGCTTGCATTCTACGATACAATCAACATTTTGCAGTTCATACAAGGTGTATACATATGTTAAACACAGCATGCAAAGCTACTTCCTTTTTCAAAGTTTCTTGAATACTGTGATAGTAGACACATGAGTGTGATTTGTTGATAACATTGCACCTGTGCATTCATTAGAGCAAATCACTTATAGCCACTGGTGTTTACTGGAAGCAGTGCTACGTATAGCAGATGTAAACAGGGCATAGGAAGTTACTTAACGTGTACACTGTGTTACTGTACCATATCTTCTTGCTTTGTTACAAACCAACTTTTTCAATAAAATGTTCAACTCATACTTACTGTATGGCCCTTACTCGAGACAGATCTCTGTCAGTGGTGAGGTTTTGCAGGCCTTTCTCCGTCCACTTTTCACGAGAGACGGCAACACCAAAGTTAGATGCCGTTAAGCGGTCTTTGCGAGCAGCTCTCCATGTTGCACTTTGGCTCTGCTGGCGAGAGGTCTGCTCAAGCTTGCGAGCTTCGTCAACAGACATCACGAGAGCCTGCATATAAAGGTGCAGCACATGTTGGGGTTAACACAAAAAATGCCAATATAATCACACTTTACAATGCCTGGTTGCTAAAACGAACGAAAGTAGTTGTAGAAATAGGTTGATTAGTACAAGTTATGTTTATAGGACATGACAAAAGCACAAAATGGAAGAGCAGGTTCTACTTGGAAGTTATGCACAATATTCCTGTTTTTCCGTGCTTTATTTCATGCTACACGCATACTATGCATTGCCCCTACTGGTAAGAGGTTGGTTTAAGCCTGTTTTCTGTGCTTTGTGCCATTACATGCCAACAGGTATTTACATGCATGTGCTTGCCTCGATTACAGCTTGCTGCGTTGGTGGCAGGCCCACACACGACACAACAGTGGGCACAGTTTTTGAAAAAAGTGCTAGCTGTACGGGGGTGTCAGCTGCGTAGCTGAACCCTGCTGAATTTCTGGGCACAAATAAGTCGTGAAGTCGTGTGGCACAAGCGGTTTCTGGCTCCACAAGAGGCTGCCTACACACGTGTCACCAAACAAGCTGTCTGCTTTTGTCGGTGCTGTAGACTTCCAGTGCCATAGAAGTGAACTCTTAGTATGCGCAGCCATCTCGATTGCAAACTGTTTTGCAGCTTCTTGAACGTCTTCTAGGGACCTCGGCTTTTTCTGGCTTCATAAAGACGCGACTGGAGCGGGTTAGACACACCCTCTGGCCTTGCGGCTCTCCAATCAATGTCGTCAACGCTGGAAGCCGGTATTTTCTGCCCCCGGGGCCGCCTCCACATTTGAGGAAGTTCCGTACATGACAGTTCTGGCGGAGGCTCCTCATACCCATTTGTGATAAGGAGCACAAGGACTTTCAACAGTCCCATTACATGGTGACATGCTCCATTTTCTCCGGCGGCGCATTCGCATACGCATTCTCGCACGTAACCATCATGTGTCAGTGCGGCGGACACGGTGTACCAGTGTCACAAAATAGTGCCCATTTCGAAATAAAAACCCGGCGTCCAAAGGCCGAAACAACAACAAGAAAAACGGCGCGCGGAAGAGGCACCGAAAGACGCGCCGCGCCTACAAAAAGCCAGAATGTTGTAGAAGCTTTCTTATCGCGGCGAGCGCGCGTGCGGGGCAGACGTAAGGAGAGAGAGAAGGCGGAGAGTACACACCGACGCTCCCCGCGCAGTGAGAGAGAGAAAGAGGCGCCGCCCCGACCAAGAAGGTTCGAGAGTGGGCGAGAAGGTTCCCAATTGTATGTGTGCTCTGGGTCACATGGCCCTACGGAACCTTCTAGTACCCTTTCCCAGGACTATATAAGCGGTCGGACACGGGCCGCGCAGGAGGGGCGAAGAGGAGACGAAGAGAGAGAAGAGCTGCAAGTAAAAAGAAGAAGCAAGAAGTCTGCGTGACTCAGACGCCGAGCCAGCTGACAGGCCACCTGCAAGAAGACGCCGAGTGTCTTGGTGAATAGGACTCTTTGTGTTTTGTTCATTGTTGCAGTGCATGAACTTGTTCGTGTTGGTTGGCCTTGTATAACTTTGCGACCCATCTGTGTTTTGAGTTGTGAAAGCCGTGTTGTGTACGTTTGTGTGCCTGCCTATTTGATGACAATATATTTGTTTTGTTTGACCACCCTTGGCTCTGACTCGGTCTCTGAACCACTGCTGGCGTTTTGCTAGTGTGCTAAAGGGGACCAAAAATCTTATTGTCCAAGCTTTCGTGGGATCTTTTTCGGGGAACCAAGACGTTGGTTCTTGGAATTATTTCCGGCGATCGCGCCCCGTACACCATTGCACGGGTTTGGTGACAACCAGTAGCGCACCCAGGATCTCTACCAGGGGGGGGGGGTTCAGTTTTTCACGAAGGGCCGGGCATGCCATTACACAGTTGTTGCGTGTGTAAAAAAAAGTAAATAAAATGCAAAATAATAGTAACATCAATGATGACGATTATTTTTAGTATTTTTAAGGCATTTTGCGGAGACATTAGCGCCACATTCTTCTAGGACATAGGAGCAGTTACAGAGTGGGATGGGATTAGGTCGGCCTCAGGGGGGGGGGGGGGGGTTACAACACCAGAACCCCCCCCCCGTCGGTGCGCCACTGTGCTCTACGATGCGGTAAAACGCATTTTGTGCGACTTCTGATCGAGTCAAAATTTCACAAAGAACCAAAGACTATAGTCTTACCTTTTTTGGCATATTGGGCAAAATTTTGAGAGACCGTATTTTTATTCAGGAAGGCGTGCAATAAGTAGAGGGATGCTCTACGATGCGGGAAAACGCATTTTGTGCGACTTCTGATCGAGTCAAACTTTCACAAAAAACCCAAGACTATAGTCTTACCTTTTTTGGCATTTTGGGCAAAATTTTGAGAGACCGT
>CM023482.1:151045474-151155474 GCA_013339685.2 Hyalomma asiaticum
CGCGCCTTCCTGAATAAAATACGGTCTCTCAAATCTTGCCCAAAATGCCAAAAAAGGTAAGACTATAGTAATGGGTTTTTTATGAAATTTTGACTCGATCAGAAGTCGCATCATAATACGTTTTGCCCGCATCGTAGAGCATTCCTCTACTTATTGCGCGCCTTCCTGAATAAATATACGGTCTCTCAAAATTTTGCCCAAAAGGCCAAAAAAGGTAAGACTATAGTATTGGGTTTTTTGTGAAATTTTGACTCGATCAGAAGTCGCACAAAATGCATTTTCCCGCATCGTAGAGCATTCCTCTACTTATTGCGCGCCTTCCTGAATAAAAATACGGTCTCTCAAAATTTTGCCCAAAATGCCAAACAAGGTAAGACTATAGTATTGGGTTTTTTGTGAAATTTTGACTCTATCAGAAGTCGCACAAAATGCGTTTTACCTCATCGTAGAGCACAGTGGCGCACCGACGGTGGGGGGGGGGGGGGGGGGCGTTCGGTTGTTGTAACCCCCCTGAGGCCGACCTAACCCCATTCCCACTCCGTAACTGCTCCTATGTCCTAGAAGAATGTGGCGCTAATGTCTCTACAAAATGCCGAAAAAATAATAAAAATAATCATCATCATTGATGTTACTATTATTTGGCATTTTATTTACTTTTTTTACGCACGCAACAACTGTGTAATGGCATGCCCGGCCCTTCGTGAAAAATTGAACCCCCCCCCCTGGTAGAGATCCTGGGTGCGCTACTGGAGCGTAGCGAAAGATGTCCTGGCTTGCGCGCCTCAAGCCACGCGCGACGCACTTTTGCCGGGGCCGGTGGTGTTGGGCCGGCTGGGCTACCATGGAAGTATTCTAAAAACAACCTTCTACGAGTCAGGGGAACCCAGCTGTTCGCGCCGCCGAAACGGAAGCTCATCGTACTTCAAAGCGCGATCGAGTTTCTGTTAACAGTCGGTGACGCACTCTGTGGAAGTGCTTCGTCGGCGCAGGAAGCTATATTTGCTGGTAGAGATCGCAGATATCTAATTCTTTTGCTCAGCATATCGCATCATTAACACACGCGCGCACGGCTGCGCTCACATTTTGCATTAGGAAGTATGACATTCGTCACGAATTTTTTTTTATGACTGACATTTAGGGACACGGGGAAAAGAACAGCACAAACTGCATTCGTAGACATTCCATGTAAGATCTTGGAGGACACAAATATCGATGGGACACTGACGTCTCTACACTGAAGCAGCGCAGATCATGAACAGCGCGCTGAAAGGACGGCGCCTCCTGAAAAGCGAGGCTGGTGCAGCGGCAGTCGCGGAGTCGATCGGCACTGCGTGCGTGCCAGTCGTTCCCGTAAGATAAAGATGAAAGCCGTACGGAGAAAAACGAAGTAGTTGACGATGTCACGCGCGTCACTTCGAGTACACAGCGTTGGTGCCCGTCGGCGTCCGGCAGCTTCGTGTAGGGATCGACATCGTCGCACGTTCGCGCATTTGCTCACATAAACATCGTGCCGATACGATTAACTCAGGCTGATAATCTTTCCGCAAGGGACGGCGGCGACATTGCGCCTAGAAATTTAGAGAAAACGAACCAAAATGCGGTCGAATCAAAGAATGTATGAACGGCGCCGCAGGGAACGAAACAAGAAGTGGTCCCCATGGTCCTCCAGCATGCCCGTCGCGCCGACAGCGGGGCAGTCGTGACGTCACGTGCAAGCTATGTATATGTACTGGACTCCGTTCACAGAGACTTCTTTTGACTCAGAGATCCGGTGACAGTCTATTTTTTTTGTTTTCCAATTCTTTTGTTCCTTTTCTTTCTTCTGTTTCGTATGTTTCTTTTTTTTCTCCTATCAATTTAATAATGTTGGGATAGCCGGCTGTGAAGTAGCCTACCTTCCCATATTTTTTCGCGTCTAAATAAAAAAGAATCATGCGAAGCCCAATGTGCGATAAAGTAGAAATGGTGGTTTAGCTCGAAGTTGCGGGATCAATCCTCTAGGTCACAGCAGCGCTTCCATAGAAAGAAAGAAAGAAAGAAAGAAAGAAAGAAAGAAAGAAAGAAAGAAAGAAAGAAAGAAAGAAAGAAAGAAAGAAAGAAAGAAAGAAATGAAGTGCGTGAGTGCGTGGTGGATGATCAGGTATCACTGAAAAGCGGAGTATCGATCGACACCGCCACGTGGTAAAGGACAAGCGTTCTGGCGGAGTATGGACGTGTGGCTAACATAACTAATAAGCCGTGGCATAAGTAACTTGACCCCTTGCTGGTTACGTCCTCCATTAACGGTAAAAGAACAGCTTAGCGGTTCCGGCGGCTTCCACGGCGCGGAACTAGCTTTAATTATTTTTTTTTTCGCCGAATTCGCAGGTTCTTGCTAGTAGCATTTTACGAGCAAGAATTATTGTGCATTGTTTGCCAGTTCAAAAGCTGCTGTCAAACGACACTGTGTTGCTAATGGCCATATCACATTTGCTGGTGCCTTTGCCATCACATGACCGGCTGTCTAAGTCAACCGGAATGTGCTATATCGAAAACGCTCTAGCTACGAATGGCTGTGTGAGTGAACGCGGTACTCGGACTGCGTGTCGGTCGACGCATTCTGCGCTAGTGGTGTGTGCTGGGTGATCACATAGAGAACAAACTGGATCACAATGCCACACAAGGCCTCTCGACTTCATTCAGTACCACAACGAATCAGCCCAGTGTCCTCAGCGCAAAGCGACGACGCAGAAATCATCGGCAACCGTGCGCTCCGAGTATCGCGTTTCATTCGCTGAGCACTGCATACTGAAACGGTAATCGCTTCGCTTTGCTAAGCGGCCGTCTTACTTGCGTGTGCAGTGGCCGGCTGTCAAGACGAAGAGCCAGGATATGATGACGCCACCGCAGTACGGCCGTTGTCCGTACTTCGTCCAAATACCGACCTGGTGGTTTGTATGGCAGAGGATAAATAACATTTAATGCTGTAGGAAACGAAGCAGTTTTATGGGTAAAAATTTCAACTATCATTTTCCTTTTTTTGGCTAAGGAAATGACACCGCTTGCTGTTTCCCTCAGTGAGCGTAAATTACAAATAATGCAGCCTTATTGCATGGTATATGCGTGCAGTGTTCAGCACTTTAAGCAAGGTAGTCTCCGCGTTTTCGTATCACAGGGGGGTGCTCAGACAATTGCATTCATGAAGGCCAAATGGCGTCGCAACTAGGGTTGCCACCTTTCCCAGAAAAAAAAAAGAACTCCATGTGAAATCTTCGATATGCAATGACATTTATTGCACCCTTCAACATAATGTCCACGTATATACAAACACAGAACTGAGCGAACCAAATAGTCTGCTGGCTAGCGCACAAATGCCACGAGTCTTGCTATGTTTGCACCCAAAGTCAAACGAGCGCTAAATGGATACTGAATAAAATGTTTGCCGCCGAGGTTTTCAGCCAAACTAAAATATTGTGTGCTGAAATCCGTAGGCACAACCTTCATTTCAAACAGCAACTAGCGGAAAATGATGAACTTAATGCGTTTTTCACAAAGCGCCACGCCTTGAACTAGCGTGCCTTGAACTTCCTCGAACGGTCCTGGCGTACTACAATGGCATCCGTCGCCGCGTCTCAACCCGCTCAGCTCCCTCCATGGTTCCTAAAACCACTACGAACGTCACCTGCAGGTGGATATCCCGGATGGGATAAAGCCCCTAAAGGAGTGAATAACGTCTCAGCGCCTTTTTCGATGGGTGAGAGCGGGATCTCACGAAGAGGCGGAAAAAGGGAAGTACAAAAAATACGTGCACCGTTCATGTGCCGCAAAAAAAAAAAAAAAAAAGAAAGGAAAGAAAAAGGAAAATATCGGGATACACGGAGCAAGAAACTGGCCAATGAGGGGCCGGTCTTAGGTGCGGACCGGCAACCGGCCCGTCGTCTAAAAAACCGGCCCAGCTGGTCCAAAACCGGGCAGGTGGTCGCAGTACATGACCAAGGCTGTCGTTTTCAAGGGATAACACAGTGAGCCATCTTGTTCCCAGCACTCAACGGTGACGCGAAAGTAATCGCTTTTTATTTGCTGCGAAATGCACGCACACTAGTCTTCTGAATTGTGTTGCGCTCCGATTCGCTGTCCGTATATTCGTGTAAAGATTTCATATAATTTTGTGTAGGACCCAAACTGAATTATCCCTCTTGGTTGACCTTTCTTTCATCCATTTCTACCTTAATATACATGTGCAGAAGTATGAACAGAAGCACCGAAAACCGCAGCATATTGTCCCGTTGAGGTGACACGTTGTGGTGTCGCTTTGTGCGTCGGTTGCTTATGCCGATAACCTGCAATATTCCGCCTCAGACGTGTTGCAGTCGTAAAAAATGAAATCAAATGCACAAATCTACGCGTACTTTCTCAAGTACATTTGAAGGGACTTTACACTTACGCGAGCATGTGCTTTTTAAGTATGGCACGCGTCTACCGTATTTTTAGAAATAAGTAGCTTTTTCCGGCTCCTTTGCCCGTTTGTTGGTCGGTACATGTGTTCAGACGCCGGTACCAAAAACACTGATACGAAGCGAAGTAGAGTCGCGCAGTGCATTAGTCGTTGCACGCCAAAAGTGAATATGTCAGGTGAAAAAGCTTTCTTCGGGACTTCTCACAAGTCTATGAGTTACACATGCGGTATTTCCAGTTGTCTTAATGTTCATCAAATGTCCAGGGTGGCGGGGTCCTTGTGGAAATACTAACAGGCAATGTTTCGATAAACTGTTTCAAAGACCACATGAGATATATAAGGCTTTCCCCTTAATAAATATTCCCTAGTTGGACTTCTGCAAAAACCTTCGGGTGCCTAACCAGATTCCTGTATATGTAGAGGACTCTACACCTTAAAAGAACACCAACCTGACTGAAATTGCCGGCACGGGACCGACAGGGAAAAGAAAGCAGAATTGTGCGACATTTTGTCCGTGCTATAGTTCTTAGGGATCGTAGCGGTCCGTGTGAATCTTTTCTAGTTCGGACACCTTTGTAGTTGATCACTGTCGATAGCGCAAATGCTATAGTCGATGTTGCTACTCAAGTTATTATTTATTATTATTATTATTATTTAAAAATACTGCCAATCTCACATGAGATCAAGGCAGCGAAAGGGGGGTTACAGCAGCAAGAACAATCCGAAAAAGAATTCAGTTACAATTGTTCATAATGTAGCATAGAATGACAACTTACAACGATACATAGAAACGGCAAAACATTACAGCATGTTGTACAAGATTGCGCAATGAATACATAAACGCAGTTGTAAGTTAAATATGGATTATACAGTATACAATAAATTTCAATAAAAAACAGAAGAGTTAAGCAGACAAACTCCCGGATAATGTAGTTATGGATACAAATAAATGAGGTAATAACGTAACGTAACTGTGATGTGTTAGTAAAGCTTCCTCTATTATCGTGGTAAACTTGTTTAACGCGTTAGTGTTGGCAGTTGATGGGCCGAATTCATTACAGTCTCTCATCGCTGTCGGAAAGTAACAATATTGAAAGCATTTAGATTGGTTTAAATATTCAATGAGCGTTAATTAGTGTCGGTTACGTGTAGGTCTTGCTGTAGTTATCGAGATATATGTTGTAATGTCAGTATTTAGCTGGTTGCGTAGGAGCTGGTGCAAGAATTTCAATCGCGCTACTTTGGCTCTATTTTCAAGGCTAAGAAGCCCATCCCTTTTTAGTAATTAGGTCTGTGAGTCTGAAATTTTATATTTGTTAAATACAAACCTGATGGCTTTTCTTTGGACCCGTTCTGATTTATCAATGTTATGTTTGGTGTAAGGAAACCATGCAATATTAGCATATGTCGAGAACTGATCGGACAAAAGTTTTGTACGCTAAGAGCTCGATGCCGGGCGGCGCAAAGCGAAGGTGTCCTCTGAGGAAAAATGGTTCTTTCTTTTTTTTTTTAAGGGCAGTGGAGGTAATGTTGTTAATGTGAGAGTCCCATCTAAGATCGCGAGTAAGTGTCAAGCCAAGGTATTTGTGCTCTTGAACTCGAGCCATCTGCATGTTATTTGTGGTATATGGAAACTCAGACATGTGCCTTTTACTGGCAATTGTAAGGGCAGCTGATTAATTTATATTAAGGCTCATTTGCCAGTCAGTGCACCATTTAGAAACTGAGTCCAGAGCTATATTTAAAAGTTATATGGTCCTCGGGAGAGTTAATTTCTTGATAAAGTATACAATCGTCCGCGAACAATGTAATTTTAGGACATATGTTAGGAGGTAAGTAATTGATAAAAATTAACAAAAGAACTGGTGCTAGAACACACCCCTGAGGCGTGACGGGACATGGAGTGGATGCCTGAAGGTTAATTTTTACAAAGTGTAATCGGTTAGTAAGGTAATCTTAGATCCAGGAAATGATAAGTCCGTTTCCCAAAGTTGATTCGATTTTAGTCATGGGTTTTCTGTGTGAGACACGGTCGAAAGCTTTGGAAAAGTCCAGTAGGAGAAGATCAATTTGTGTTTGGTTATCGATGCCCAGTGATATGCCATGGATTAGCTCGACAAGCTGAGTGACAATGGATAGACCTTTTCGGAAATCGTGTTGGTGAGGTGAAAAGATGTTTTCTTCTTCGAGGTGTGTGGTTATGCTTTTAAGCACTATGTGTTCAAGTAGCTTGCTGACATCATCCCTCTCTGTCTCCCCTCACCCCTTCCCCAGTGCAGGGTAGCAAACTGGGTATTTTTCCTACCGGTTAACCTCCCTGCCTTCCGCCTATCATCTCTCTCTCTCTTTCTCTGACTGAGCTGGTTATGGACTATAATTAGAGACTTCCGCTTTGTTACCGGTTAGATATACTATAGAGGCTAACAACGGCTTGGTCAGCTTTGTTTGCGAATAAAAGCATCAACATGGCGTAGCGTGCAATGCTCCCGTTATAGCAAACTTCACTCACCGTCCAAGGATAACGCTCCAGCGCCGTAACTTTACCTCCTACAATTCGCCGCATTCGTTCATTGGGTACACCACAGCGCTTGGTAACGTAAGTGCGCATGTAACGGTTTGTAAACTGCTTTTTTAGGCCAGTACGTTTCTTCTTCCGCCTTTTCTCTCCCTGTAAGCTCGGCCTAAATGTAGAGTGCGTGTCAGCAGTTGCGTTGCCAGTCAAGATGGGAACAACTTCAATGACAACGCTGTCTCCTCCTTCCACGGCTTGGCTGCCCTGTGGAGCCAAGACGGCTTCTTGCACAATGTCGCCAAGATTATGCGAAGGCGGCGTTGTAGACGCCACTGGTTCTGGCTTAGTCACCAAGATGACGTCGACGATTACGCCTTCTTCAGTAGTGCTCGTGGTACTGACCGCCTTGGTCACCTGTGCGCCTGGGCGTACAGTTGTGCTTGTGGTGGTGGTCAGACCGTCGCCGATCGCCACGGTAGCCTGAAAGCTTGGCCGTTCAGTGGTGCTTCCCGCTGCTGGCTCTTCACCGTTCACCGTGTCGTTTGCGTACATGTCTGGACGTTGAGTAGTGCCCTCCGCAGCCGCTGCCTCTGTGCCAACCGCTTCAGTCTCGGTTATGCTTGGGCTCTCAGTGGGGATAGCTCCGGTGGTCGCCTGGACGCTTGGAGATTCGGAGCTCGTTGCATTGATTACGTCACCCCCCGCTGTTTCGTTCACCGGTGTACTTGGTTGTTTAGTGGTGCGTTTTACTGTGTTCATCTCGCTGTCGACTGTACTAGTAACGTGTGCACTTTGGAGATCAATGCTGCTTTTCTTGGTAGTCATCTGGCCGCCAGGGGATTCAGCAGTACTCTTCATAGTTGTCAACTGCAGAGTAGGGCGTGCTGTGCTACTATGCAGAGCGGTCATGGTGTAGGTCACCGTAACACTTGGGCTTTCACTAGTGGTCTCTGACGAGCCTACCTCACTAGTGACTGTCCCCGTTGTGTCGATTCCTGGGCGACCAGTGAGGCTTTTTACGGTCGTCACCTGGGAGCTCGGAAGCCTGGTGGTGCTCTTCATGGTGGACACTTGAGTGACTGGTCGTGCAGTGGTGCTCTTTAATGTGCTCACATGCGCATCTGGGCGTTCAGTGGTGCTCTTTTTGGTAGTCGCTAGAACGACAGGGCGTTCGGTGGTCTTCTTCGCAGTCGTATGATAGACTGGGGATTCAGTCGTGGTCTTCGAAACGGTGACAGCATCACTTCCCGCATTGGTCACCGAAGTACTGGGGCTTTCAGTAGTGATCGTTGTAGTGGTCACTTCTCCACTGGGGGCCTCTGTCACCTGGTCAATTGGGTAACCGGTGGTGCTCTTTACGTTTGCTACCTGTGAGCTCGGCAGCCTCGTGGTGGTAACTTGAACGAACGGGCGCGCAGTGGTGCTCTCTGAGGCGGTCACTTGCTCAAGTGAGCTCTCAGTCGGGTTTTTCAGGGTAGTCACCAGAACGACTGGGGATGCTGTTGTGCTCTTCGTAGAGGTCACAGCACCACTTACCGTCTTATTCACTGTCACATTTGGACGGCTAGTGGTGCTTACGATGGGGGTTGTCTCGCCGCTGGCAATATCGCCCACTTCAACGGCTGAGGGCTTGGCGGGCCTTTGTGTAGTGGCATTACCGCCATCGCTGGTCGTCATGGTTGGCGGGTCCTTGTTATCCGTGGTGGCTGCTGTAGTTTCTGTTAAGACAAACATGAAAGTTATAAGCCAGTGACCTGCGTGCTCTAAAAAATACGGTAGCACAGCTGGCACAGTTACACAGGGCAGCTCCCAACTTGCGAAGTGGCAAAGCAATGCCACCTCAATCTACATTTATCAATATGAGCTTGTCTATATGAACCGCTGTAATGCTGTACCGAACGTACTGTACCGAATTGCGCACCACCACCACTACCGAATTGTGCACCACCATAACAATTGTGCAACGTACTGTACCGAATTGTGCACCACATATAAGCGTCGTAATCGCATTGGTCATAATATGATTAATGGGCCGTGCGTATGAAATTGTCATTGCTTGATGACTGCTTCTCCGCTTCTTTCTATCTCGAAAGTTCTTCACACGAAATTTCAGACCCATTAAACAAGAGAGGGAATTTCTTCACCGTGACTGTTCATTTTTTAGGCCTAAGTTTGTATTCTTCAGTAAAAGCTGTTGTTAGGTGACCTAAGGGTGAAAATAGGCAAAAAAAGGAAAAAAAATGGAGGCTACTGCATGCCACTCTCTTTTCTAAGTCCCTGTTTTGCGGTTGGGCCTCTACGCATTATTTAGTTCATACTGTAGCTGCCTTTACTTGATTTCCATGTGCGCCATCGCATTTTGTAGGAAGAAAAGTAGGTGAACGAAGAGAAAACCTCCCATAAACATTACTAGACGTTTAGTATGGACTGTTGGCGGCGTGAGACGGCATTTTTATACATAGCGACGGAGTTATTATGAAACTATGAGTGCGAGAATGCAGAGGTGACTTTCCGTGTAATTTGCTGCTAACGCTATAAATCGTCCACATACGTTGTATACAGGCGACAATAGCGCTGCATTGAAAGCAATGTTGTGTGCATTACTCGATGTCACAGTTGAAATCTTCGTTGTGAAGATAGTGCGCAGAGAGGGCGATAGACGAAGAAGGCTTCACACACACAATTTCCCAGCAGCATACCCAGCGGCATCTGTTCCATTGTACGCAGAAGGCTACGTGCTCCTTCTGTATGTAGCGAAAGATGCTGCCAAGTAAACTGGTTTGTCGAGTGCATTTCAGAAGAGGCCTGCAAGCTTCCTTTTCCCGTGAACGTGAGTTCATTGGCCAAAACAGAGAGGTCAGAGACTCACTTCATCCTGCGTCTTATTGCCAGTCATGCCTGTGTCACGGGCGGGACGTGAGTGGCCACAGACACATTTGTTTCGGGCGTGTCCTTTTTGTTGCGGCGCGACTGTGTTTTCTAGGGTCTAGAGAAATCTTCGTGTCGCGTTCGTGCCCGCGTCCTATAGTAGGCACGGCAGAGATGTGGGCCTATCGTGAATGTAGTGCAAGATGGCAGTGTCATGTGACAATTTCACATGACGTCGTCATGAAGGCATCAGATGACACCGTCATTTGGTCACTTGGTTTTTCTTGCCATCGGTTGGTAGAGCGAATGCTCGACAGGCGCCTGAGTTTTCGCTTCTTGGGGCATGCAGTGCTTTTGCGTGAATATCTGTGCCATTGTCTAAGCCTTAACGAAAGGGAAGGGGTCAAGGGCTCGCTTATTTGTTAGAAACAGCTTAATTAACCAAAAAAAAAACATTGAAGCTTCAATGTTTGTTGGTTCATTATATTGTCTAAGTCTTGTGTGATGTGCTACAGCATCACTGGTTATCCGCCTTCGCAGAGTGGCACCGCTCCTGGGAGGAGTACTGGCACGAACTTCAGAGATTTTCGTATTGTTGCTTTAAATAACTGCACTCGTGTCGAAAACCCTAAAAAGGGCGTCGCAGTGCCTTGGAACGCAGGTAATATATGTTTTATGACGGCTACCTCGTAAATCCACTTTCGATTTCGAAGGGGCGGTTTCACACTTATGTGCCAACAGTGTGATGTAGGTCTGAGTCACGTGGGGACAGCAACTCGTGACGGAGTCGCAGCAGCTTTGTCGGCTGCTGTAAGTTGCAGGTGGCGCGCGCAAATAACGATGATTTCATTGTCGTCCAGCGGCTCCAATAACAATTTTTGTGGTTTTTTTTAGGCGACTGTGTTCACACGTTACCGTGTTCTCCATTGCAAAGGGGCTGACTTGCGGATGCTCGGTGACGAAAACATTGAAATCAAATAAAAAACACTTTATACGTGCTCCATGGCTTCGGTGTGTAGAGAACGTTAACAATGCAGCCGAAAAAACAGAAAATGTCCCTTTTGCGTTGTCTTAAGATTGTGCCAGTACTGCCTGTACTCCTTCAGCTCTTTGTGACATGAGTGATGTAGCTAGGCATACTGTATATGTAGAAACATTGTAATCTGATTCGTCGCAACATGACACCGTGCGGTATTCATTGTTTTACGTTTAGTATGATAGCGACCAAGCGCGGATAGATGTTTATTTCAAGGAGAAGGTCCGCCTTTCAGATGGTGAGCGCTTATACTGACGATGTTGATGGTTGCACAGACGCTTAGTCTCAGCAACGATAAACTTCTTCGGGCAATATTGAGCGTTATAATGACAGTGCAAGTTGCGAAGACGAAATTACACGCATAATATCTTCTGTGAGGTGTGAAGTGGCTCTGGACTCGGCCGCTCGGTCAAACGCGCGCCCGTGCTCTGGAGCAGCCAGGTTTCTAGAAGGCACGCCCTCCACCGCCGAAACGTATTAGTTTCGCAAAGTTGGAATTTTCCCAACGCGTACTATGCTTTACGTCGGCTCTACACGTTGTCCTAGACAGGACTCTCCTTCCACCAGGTGTTCTCGTTTTACGTTTTTGTACCTCTGGTAGAGCGCGTTCATATCGGTCAGATATAATCACCTTCTGCCACCGTGTGCGAATAGCCATCAATAAAAGGTTTTTAAAATTGAGGAGCCGTTCCTCTATCCGGAAAACGGGAGCAGCGCGAAGCTTGGCGCGCGTTTCTTTTTCTCTTCTTTTGTTTTATTTATTTATTTCTCTTGGTCTTGTTATCTTGGTCTTGTTATAATTTTGGTCTTGTAATAATTGGTCTTGTTATCTACGTTTGTAGACAGACAGCTTGGCATGTGCAAAATATGTGCTCGAGCGTTCCTGGCGCTTGGGACCAGCTTGACTAGCTCTATATGATACTGTACAAAAGGTGGCAGAATGAATGAATAGATGAAATAAATAAATAAATAAATAAATAAATAAATAAATAAATAAATAAATAAAAATGAAGAAAGAGAAAAGGAATTTACCTAACGTCTCCCGAAGTCACCAAAAACCACCAAACTCTAGGGGCTAGGCCATTAAGGACGCTTAAGTGGGGTATAAAGGTAACCTAAAAGTATTTTTCCGTGCTTTGGGGGTTCCAGTCGGTGTTACTGAGCAGGCGGCTACAGAATCCTGCTCGGATAGGAATCAGGCTTTGTGGCACAGTGTTGAAACCTCGCGGCGTCAGCCGTTTCTGCGATGACGTATAATGGTCTATTGTGAGGACGCGTGTGACGTTTGTTGCCTGATGCGTTTCGCTTACTCACGCGTGAATCGATAATCGCAGCACGAAAAAAAAAAAAGAATAACACGCGCACTTTCATGCACATTCATGCAAAAAGACGCACTTCCCCATAAATTCAAGCATATTCTATGCGTGGTTATGCGACAAGCGTGGCAACCCATCTACACACTAGCTTGGGCATTATCATGTCTGTACATCGTTCAGTACACGCAACGTATGCGATCGTGGGTTGTTGATGTTGTGCTAGAAACTGTCACGTATTTCTTCCTTGTCCCATGTCCCATGTCCCATGTCGGTGACCCATGTCCTATGGGCACGGTAACGAAAGAGTTAAGTGTGCGACAGACCTTGAATTTCTCGCTGTGTTTGTTTCCAAAAGTGTTTGTGGAGCGCAGAGTTATGCCGACATCTTTATAAAATTCCGCGGTACTGTGCTAGTGACTTGTCTCGAAGAACAGAAAGGAAAGAAAATTGATCGGTTTGCATTTCAGAAGGATTCATGATCCGTTCAATTTCAACCTGCAAATTAGTGAAATATGACACGCTGAGAAGACCAAATAGATGACTGTGCGCGAAAGTGGTTTGAAGAAAGTGAGCTCTTCAGATTGGATGCTCATTATGTTAGAAAAGAGGAACACAAACTCGCCTCACTGCAGTGGCTGGGTGCTCTGCACAACTCGGGAACAAATAAGTAGCAGGTTCCGTGTCCATTTCGCGCTTGCTGTCTCATCGCATGCGATACAGGTACTGTGTTTCACACGACTTAAAATTGTGCATAATATTTCACTTGTATGGAATTTTTAAGAGGCATTAAAGTGAAAAAAGAATTTCTCGTATTAGTAGCCTAGCTTTTCACGATACCAAGGACACGAATCTTGCGCAGAGAAGATTCTCGGTAAGCTAGAAAACGCGCAAAAAGAAAATACGAGTGACGACGCCGCTTGGAAGTTCCAGCGCTAGCACCCGTGACGTCATTGATCTTTGACGGCGTCTGCTAAGGCCTGCATAACTATTTATCGGTAAGAAGGACATACATTGTGTTTAACACGGGGAGTTTCATAACTTTTGACGGAGGGAATTTGACAATAATGCGAAAATAGAAATTGGTCTTCTGACGTCACGAGGCCGGAGTTTCGGCGCTAATTTCAAAACGAACTTTGACATTCATTTTCTCTTTTAGTATTCAACATAAAATTGCGAAGTTAACGACAATCGAGTTCTCGAAATATAAGTTATCCTCCTAAATCACTCCACATCTTCGTTTTAGTGTCTCTTTATTCGTCCAATGAAAAATAGGGTGCTCTTAGTGAAATGATTTGAAGGCAGGCTCTGTTCACCTGTCTCCCTCATATGTCATGATAACCCTGCAATTTGTTCGCGACACACTTGCACTCCGCTCATTGTGTCGGACGAGGAATAGAACATAGGCAATATCGTAATTTCGAGAATAAATTGAATTCACTTGCCATACGAAGTTGCGAAGCCCGCCCTGGCATTTGGCACGGTATCTTTCTGTTACTAAAATTGAATCCACGCGCGGCATCAAATGCAAAATAGCGAAGCTCAAACTAGCAGATGTGCAAAAAGGATACGGTCAGGTGTTAAGTATATATATAGACTGTTCGAGGGATATCACCGCAACGAATGCAGATTTTTCACTCGTAATTGTTGAAGCAATCGTGTTGTACCTTTACGTGCAGCGTTTATTACGGGTGACGCATTGAAGACGCATTTTAAATGGCTCCATTCATTCGTAGGAAACAAAGCGGTTAAAGATTCACGTTTAATTAACGTTTAATTAGTGGCACTGAATTGCCCAGGTGTGGACGTTACCATCGACCTGAATGAAGTGTAGCGGGCCTCTTGCGCCTTATTAGGAATGATATCATTTCGTGACGATGTTTCTGATCAGATCTAGGCAGCTGTTTTTAAACCGTTTTTCCTTTCTTTTTTAACATTTGCGCGCGTGTCAAACGAATGCAAGTTAGACGAAGTTGCTCCTCTTTCAGGACTTCTCATGCGGAATAGGCGGGCTGACAACGATCTCTGCTGATGTTCGGAAGGCTGAACAATGCCACATAGCTTCCACGGAGTCGATGAAGTAACGCCATTACTGCACAGTGAATTCCATCCGATATCAAAGCTGCGGCCCTTTGTAAGGACTACAGCGCTCTTCCAGAAGTCGGTGCCTGGACCAAGGAAACACTTGCGGTAGAAGAAGCAAGACCAAAAAACATCAAATGCAAGGCCTCGTAAACGCGGTGTGTTGAGAGTACATGATTGAAACAGTTGGCCTTGGAGCTTGGGGACTCTGGTTCGATACCCAGCACCGGCTACAAATTTTGATCTTTTTTCCTTTGCTCTTTTCTTCGGCATAAAACTTGAGGCATTTATATGGCATGAGAAATGAATACTCTGCTAGATTTGAGGCACACATGCACACAGCTGATTGGCCAAGGCGAGATCACGTGACCCGTCGCCTCAGCCAATGAGCTAATGAATATCCTGCGGACTATTACAACGCCCACAACGAAGCAGAGTCCACTAAAACAGCTTTGCTGTAAAAGTGATACTAGCGTTCATCGCGTATCGCTATCGTGAATGTTCAGGAAGGCACTGAGCCCCCCTCCCGCCTTCTCTGACTACAGGTATAAGTGAAATTAGTTTAAATTGGTTGGTTTGTACCGACCGCCTATTGAAAGCCGCTTTTCGATCGCTCCAACAGCGTAAACGCTGCAGACTCAACGACACGGTTACGCGCTTACTTATTTTCCGTCGGGTAGCGTGAGTCCTCGCTTCCCTTGATGCGTCCATTTATACAAATTTCTTCTAGTCAAATCGTATAGCCTTCTGTTCCCTGCAATCACCAAGTGAGCGTTTTTTTTCCTGTTTGTATGTCCCTGGCTATATACACGCGCTTTCTTCGCGCCAATATATTTCCCCTACAATGCGTATTGTATTCTCCAGCGACGTAGGCGTGGTGGTTGGTTTGGGCAGTTTGTCGCAGCGGAACCTCGCATTAAAGCATTCTTCGGGCTCTTTATAGATTGCCCAGAGAATAGAATGAATCACGCGTCATTGCCGCGCGTGTAAGAAATAGAGTTGCCCAAAAGTGAAACCAGATTACTGCTACTGAGTCACGTTGTCTGCCCGATCAACGATGCAGTAATTGTCATGGTTCGGGTTGCGCTCGATGTTCCGTGCGTGTACAACCTGACGAACTGTTTACACTGGCGTGCTTAATCGCAGGGTCCTGTGTTAACGCGACACGCGCTGTAACCTTACGCTGCTGTGGACCCTGTTTTACTTTTGGTTCTTTGTTGGTAATCGTTGAAGGCGGGGTAATGGCTAATTCGGGAACTAGACATATACTATAAAACGAAAGCACGGGCGCTGGTACACACACGACACAGTGAGGAAATGACAACTGAAGGTTCGAAGTTTTACAATTGTTTTGAGTTATGCAAACAAAAGCCTACACCATCAAAAGGGTAATTGAGTTCATCGTCGCCGTTCCGCTGCTCCATCGCGATGATCGCTTCGACAATATCGATTTTTTCCTCTTTGGTTCCTTAAACAGCAACGTTTATAAGTGTCCCTGACCCGCAAGAGTAGATTTAATATTGTCACGTGGTCGTGACACACGCAGCGCTCGAGACGAAGCACGCAGGACTCAAGATGATGTCAGGCGAACTGTTTATTGGGCGAACTTGTGCCCAGCAAAACAAGGCCAATCACAATTCACAGCAAGGATTGCGCTACAAACTGTGGCTTGATGACACAGTTCTGTGTATAAGGTTGTATGTCTTTATTATTCAAAATTGTGTTAATACGCAGTGACGTAAAGAGACTCTACAGAACGAAACACTACTTGTCTGGTATTAGTAACTGATCTTTCCAGCAAACTTTATTGAGCCGATGTGGCCAAAATGCAAAAGCGACATTGCTATCCGTCAGATCGCATCTAAATTCGGACGCTGAATTCTTGGCGTGAATTACGATAACGAAGCTTTGAGCTTCATTTTCCCTTCTAATAATAAACCTGTGATGAAGATTAATGAGAGAATAACAAAATAAGGAATCGGTACAAGTTGATTTAGCGTATCACTTACGTGCACATTTAACACACACTCGGTAAAGTGTGGGTTAAATATTTGTCCTTTGCATATTATTCTTTTCTGCCGCTCTCCTTTTCCAGGATATTGATACAATTGTCATTCGATATTGTCATTTGATATAACCTTCCTTTAAACTTCTTTTTTTTTTTGTCTTTATTCATCTCGTTAACTTTTGCTTCTCGAAATATGACATTGCGATTTTTATGGTGATACCAGTGCGCATAAAGTCTGATCTGTTTCATTTAATCTACGCGGGTTTATTACCACTCAGAGCGGCGTGTTTTTGAAACTTATTTCTCACTGATTCATAGCATTTCCTGTCTTGACTCCAGGTGGAGTTTTAAATGCCATAAAACAAATGACATTTACGAGACAAGATGAACTTCACTACGGCAAGCTGCGCCTTTTTCTCAGACACGTCTCTTAGACTGACGTTGCAAGTAACGACTTTTATGTTTTTACGAACATATATCACGTTTTTTTTTTGTTTTTTTTAATCCTTTGGTTTCCGTGTTCGCAGAGGGATGTTGTATGCTTTTTAAAGGGTAGATTTTTGTTTTACAGCTAGTGTTATACAACCCACCAGCAAGGTGGATAAGTTCATCGTTCTTCATGACGCAGACGTATTAGGTTAGTCTGCCTTTGGCTGCGTAGAGCCACGTCTCATACGAGGTTGTGTTGAGGATGAAAGCGAAAAAAAAAAAAAAGAAAGGACAGTGCTGCGTGTACATTACAGAACGTGCTCAGGTACGAAGTGTTTGCGCGCCAAATATGCGAGTTATTTTGCTGAGTCCAGGTGAAGGTAAAGAAAATATGCTTACCAGCTTGCAACGCAGGATATACGATCTGCAAACGAAGGACGAACGGTGGCGTTAGTGAAACGCCAACAGGTTACGAAACAAACTTTACTGCGTCGAAGAGGTTAAGAACGAGCCACGAAGAGGGCAGTGGCACGGCGTGAGAAATAAAGTGCAAACGCCTCTCTGTAGTTTATTCTGAGTTGCAAATCACCTACGTGCGAAAAAGCAATTAACCAAGGCGCACTAACATCCTGGAGTCGCAGGCTTCGCAAAAATGGTCCACTATATATTCTCTTCGTCGATCGGCAACATAATTTAGCGAGATCAATGATGGCAGATCCAGGATGAGCTGCTGTTCTATGATTTTATTCATGAGAATATTAAAACGTTTGTTGGGCCCAGTGAACACTAAATTATATTGGAGCGCTGCTGATCGTAAATACGAGAGGTGTGAACTAATAACCTAGATGTAACGCGGTACACGTCTTTAACATGTGATGAAAAAAAAAATAAGGAAAATGGCTATCAGGACCAGTTAGCTCTCCAAATTATTCCGCTGCGCATGGAACAGATAAAGGGGATGCGTAGTGTAATGTAGTGGGGTTGTGGCAGGCTTCAGGCCAACGCACACGGATATAAAACGCACAAGCCTGTGTCCGGTCTCTCAGCTTCAGAAGTTGTTGCTTCTTGGCGTCGGGAAGCGGTAGGTAATGTATTGCTGCCGGTATTAGCTTATACATGCACGGAACCATGACGCCACGAACCTTGTCATTCGTTGGATGTAGAGCTCTGTATAATGTCCGTACGATGAGATTCAGGTCAAGCACCCTTAGTAATGAATTGCGACATAAAAAAAAGAGGGGGGGCGGGGGGGGGCGGAGCTTCTTCAGTATATATGCGCGAAAGCCGTGAATACAACGTTACTAGATGGATATGGAATTAATTTTAAAGGTTAACTGCATTACAATTATTAGGAAGTATACCTACATCATAACTCGGGCGTCACGCATGAAAGAGTTGTGAAAACCGTTAGGATATCTGTTGTTTACCCTGTGTTTGTCAAATACTGCCTATTTTGGGGGGGTTTTACTGTTTGATTTAGCAGTCTTTTTATACCGCGTTTCTATGCTATGTGTGCTCTGTTTTCTACGTTTTGAATTCTCAAAGCACCTTGTCTTGTCAGCGAAGTAATGTTGTGGCTTGGCGTGAAATATTCCGTTTGCCTGCTGGCATTACCACGCGCTATTTCGTGCGAACTGTATTTGTAAATTAATAATATTAACGACCCAAATTGGCAGCAAACCAGCCTTACGTAACCTATGTGTATCCGTTAACGGGAAGCTGAGCCTACAGGTTATAACAGGAACTAGAGGAATGGACATGTTTGCAAAATAACGAGGTTTCGTAAATAGGTGTAAGCGGTTGATTGCGCAGGCGTCAAAAGATCGGATGCCATGGCGGATGCCATGGCATTGTCGGATGCCATGGCTGCACTTTCAATGGGCTACACGCAGCTGCTTGTGGAAGACTGATGCGTTTAGCATAATTAGAGATTACCTATAAACAACTCAACTATACAGGCGCATTGACAAGAAACATTGATCAAGCAGTGCGATTGTAACACACTACACTTCAGAATGAGTATTAGGAAATGAAGTGAACATGTATTACGGCCAATTAGCTGACGCTGGTATGTGGCACTTTCGCGTAGCCATAAAAACGCGACACATGCTGCACATGTAAAGCTGTACGTGCGTGGGCCTCACTGGTGCAGATGCCAGATGCACTATCTAATGCGGAGACGGATACGTGTTCCCATTTCTTGATCACTTTTAAGTTGGTTGCATTGGATACACCCTTCGCTGCTTTGCTGCTAACAAAAATTATACATCGTGGGTTTCGTGAATGTCTCGTTAATCACAGTTTGCTTTGTTTTGTAAAGCCATTATTTAACCAAAAAGGGATAATGGATAAGAAAGAGGGCAGCCTGCAGGCCTAGTCACAGTCGTCGTCTTTAAATTGAAGTGCATAGCGTGAAGCTCATTCCTAAAGGATTGTTATATGATTTACGCTGAGATCATAACGTACTGAAGAAAACACGAGCATTGCTGCTTGCGGTTGAACAAAACGTAATTTGAGTAGCAGTAACTGTCGTTTAGCTTAGTAATAGTGTACCAGCTGTTTTGGTACCACATCATAATTCAATGAGTAAACCAGCGAGAGCCCTCGGCCTTTCTGATATGACAAAAGGTGCAACTTGTGCTGTTTTATCTTCTTCTTTCTTTTTTTTTAATGGCCGTGCACCGAGATGGTCATATAGACAGGTATATATATAATGAGGCTCGTTTAGCAGTAGCAGTTCGCACTTTTAAATAGGTAGCAGCTGCAGACATTTAGGGCAAGTACACGCGAAATATCAAGCGAGTCCCTTCTGGCAGCAGAACACGCTCCGTGACCTTCGCCTGCATGGCGCTTTTTGGGGCAATTCAGTCCTTGTAATGACCAGACTGAGCCCATCAATGTTCGAATGAAATTTTGGTAAGGTACGAAAGCATGCGTGTCTCTGTGGCTCTCATAACGGTAAAATGACACGTGACGTGACAAGCACAGTCATAAACATACGCTATAAACACGCAAGCACGTGTCCCCATTTACGGGTTCAACACATTGGATGGGAAAGTAAGAAACCTTTCTTCTGTACGCGTGTCATGGTCTGAGGAGTCGACCTAAGCGTCGTGAACTGCTGCGCGAACGAGCTCCTGCCGATTCTCAGGAGGAGATGACAGAGCACTCGCGACACCGTACGGAACCTTGAAGAAACTTTACTTACGGAAGCCGCATTTGTTGTCTCGATGAGTATCAGAATCCATGCCAATCGGTGGAGGAGCGGCAGCTTGTGCCGGACGGGCCGTGTGCCCGCTGTCATAGCCCGCCGGCGCTGGTCCGAGGTGTCCGGCGGAGAGCGGCCGCCATGATGGCAGACGACGTCGCCGCTAAGGCAACCACAGCGCGTTGCTCGTCAAGTCGTGGCGACCGCGGCGGCCTTTGGCGTTGAACTCTCGCCTGACGTCAGGCTCAGGAAAAGGCCTGCTCATGTTACAGCTGCGCAAGGGAGGAGCGAGGCTCTCGTGCCCCCCAACATTGGCCGCGACGGGGCGGCAGCTGCGAGCTCGCCTCGGGGAGCCACGGGCCCGCGTCGCCTGATAGATGGCCGCATTGTTCACACCCTACGCCGTACGCCTGGTTTTCGCGGAAAACGAGAATGAAGAAAGCGAACGCCGATTCGCGCGCGAGCAGAGATCGGCGGTGGTCTGTCAAGACGGCCGGCGACTGCGCGCGTTGCGTTCTGGCAGAGGTCGTGCCACCTCGGAGTGCGCTGCGTTGCTTCGCTCACGCTCGTGCCTGATGCTTTGGGTTGACTTCCAGGACTCTAGTATACTGATGGATCGTGTTCAGTGATGTCTTCACTTCCGCACAGGGAAACGAGAAAGAAACTACATGCCTCACTTTGACGACTGGCATTCCTTCCGTCGGGATGTTTCTGTCGTCGACTGTCAGTGCTCTTGAAGTTTGTGACGTACCAGTGCGTAAGTTTCATTCATTACATCTGCATTGAAGCTAATTTTGTCGTCAAGCGTAAGTAAACGTCGTAATAGATGGCGATGCTTGCTAAAGGACGATCTTTTTCCATCGCTTGAGATCACACAATATTTTTGTGTCGAAGTGAATAGTTCTACTTGGCGCGCATGATAGATGCACCATGATGCGTGTTGAGGGACGCAATGTGACGATATGTGATTACGTTCCACAGCCTGCATAGCTTGTGTCTGTCAGTTTGTGCAAAACTCAACAACTTTGAATAAATGTCCCTTTTGATGGTGGTAGTAGTAGGGGTAGTGGCGTTGCGGCTACAGGCGGTGTTAGCCTGGCAGACCTGGCCGGCAATTGCTCCGCCCGAGCGCCTCTGTCCATGTCGCATTAGTCACCACGTGTCACTCAATCCTGTCTCTTGAAGAAATGCTACAAGCAGAGCTGACACCTTCTTGCGAGCCGTCCGTGTACCTTCCGGATATATAATTTGTTCAGTGCTCCCATGTGGAAACCCTCTTTTTTGCATGTTGTCCATGAATGCTTTTCTCTCGGTGCAAAAGCGCTTGCAGGACCAGATGTAGTGGTCAATGTCTCCCAGTTCACTGCATTCCGTGCACAACGGCGAAGCAATTTCAATCGTACTTCGAATATCATCATGTAGGCGTGGCTTACTGAACAAATAAAGCTGTGGGAAGATGCTCTTGTTTCAGAAAACCGGCCGATATCTTGTTTCAAGCTCAAATGCCGCCTACCGCCGCTTCTACTACGTATTAGTGCCATATCACGGTGTAACGAAACAAGCTTTCCTGTTGCGACAAAACTTGCGTTCGCATAGCCAGAGACGCGATTCAGCACAGACGCGATTCAGCGGGGCTGCAGTGAAGATTTCTCTGGGCGCGCATTCACAATGCGTATGCTATATTAGCTGAAGATGTGTGTGATAACCCTATATGTAATGAATTACTTCACCAGTAAATTTACTCTCTCGTCATCAGTTGGTAAACGAGAAAATAATTTCGAGGGTATTGAAAAACACAACATATATGGTTGTGTTTTACTTATTTTAATATTTTCGCAGTCACTAACTGTGCATGAGCCTAACTTACGTCCACTGCAGGACGAAGCCCTAAGCCAATGATCTATGCATTTTGACCTGTCTAGCATGGCTTCCACTTTATTTCTTTAACCTTTTCCACACGCCACCTCAATGGCTGTCGCCCGTGGCTGCGCTTTCCCTCTCTTGGTATTCATTCCGTCGCTTTAACTTACCATTCATTATATGTCTTCATTACGTTGACCGGCCAGGACCATTCTTTCGCGTTTACGCCCGTAAGAATATCTGTTACCCTTGTATACGTTCTCTTATCCACTTTACAGTGCTTCTATTGGCCTCGAGGACATACTGTCGCGCCACCTACGCTCTGACGTCACTCATAGGATGCCGGGTTTTGTCGTCCGCTGCAACTTCACATTTCCTGCGTTTATGCCGCCGCGGTTCTTTTTGTTGTGTGCACCACAAGCGCTTCCCCGTGCTCTCGTGACCATCCCCCCAAAATGCATTTTAGTGAACCGACGATTCCGTGCCCCCGGTGACACCACCGTGTACGAGTAGTTGCTATCTGAGCCATAGCCAACGCCGTATGAGGCTGTGCAACTGCTACACACGCTGATGATTCATTATGGAATACTTCTGACGTCACATTTCGCATATCCTGTGTTGAACGAATGCAAGTTATCGTGAAACAGCGAAAAAAAAATGTGCCACCGAATCAGGGTATGGCAGAATGCCACCGCCTGTGCGAGCGGCCCGCGCGTACTATCGACAGTATATGGGGATGATTGGCGGCCTGGCGCGTTATCAAGCATGCTTAGGAGTGCTGGCTCAGCAATCACCGCCGTTCTCATTACGGTAGATAGGTTTACATTATGCATGAGCTGGTCATATAGCCAAATAAGCTACGTATATTCGGGGCTAATTAAGCTAAGATTGATTAGTGTTAGACCCATTAAAGTAATACTAATGAAGCCAAGCCTAATAAAGCTAATACTACTCAGACTAGCACATTTAAGTTAAAACTATAATTATACCGATTTAATTAAGCCAGAACAAGCCTGATTAGCATATTACTAATTAAACAATAACTAATTAGGGTAGATATAGGTAACCCTAGCCTAATAATCTCAAGCCCGATGAAACCAAATCTGATGAAGTAAAACTAATTAAAAAGCCTAATTATTTTCTACTAATTATCCCAGCCTAATTCAAAGAAAACTAAGCTGAACCTAGTTAGGCCGACTGATTGAGTCATGCCTAATTAGGCGAAGCATGAGGCTATGTATTATCAGGCGGACAAGCCGAATTAAACCAATGATAATCAATGCAAGCTTTATTAAGTTAAGACTGATTGAGGCAAGCCCGACTCCGCTACGGCTACATTGGTTGCGAAGTGAGACCTAGCAAGGCCATATAAAAACCATGTCCAACTTCAAATCGACCAGCTGCGGTGTATTAAGCCATGCGCGAATGAGCGCGAACTTAGCCTATTGTTTTCTTGTTCGTCTACAGTTAGCCTGCCCATTCTACAGCATCAAGAACTTTATTGACAAGCAGTCCGAGAATTCGCGGCTGCTTTCCCAAGGAAGATTTGTTTACGTGCCCAAACACGTCAATTAGTGTGGTGTAAAAAAGCGACAATTAACATGAGGAGACTAATTTGGCAGCACTTCAAAAAACTTCAGCTATCACCAGCAAGGAGTTGCCCGAGCTCGTTCTGTACATGCCAATTAGGGTAAAACAGAATCGCAGAGGAAGAAATATTACTTAGCATGATAGAAAAAATGGCGGAACCAGAATTAATGAGAACGGTGTGTTAATTTGTTGGAAAGCAAACGTATATGAAAAGATTACATTGGTTCATATAACCACATATCTTTTAATTCAGACGCAGGGATAAGAAAATCACGAATGAAAACAGGTACGTCATGAAATTTTAGGCTTTACACCATATTTTTTATGCTAACACATGGCGAACGGTGGTCGAATACTGCTCTGCATACCGATAATGAACTTGCCATTCCTAGAAGAGAACGTTCCGTGCTGAGCATTGAGACTACAAAGCATTTGGAATGTGCGATTTGACCCGCACGTCGCGTTGTACAAGCGAGCAGCGCAGCGCAACGAGCAAGGTAGGAAGGGGCATCCTACCTATGACGTCAAAGCGATCGCAGCGCCGACCAGTGCAGTGGTGGGCCTCGCGGCCAATATCTAATGTTGCGACGGTTCTTTTTCCACTACCTTTTGAAGTCGAGAGTTGGACGGAAACCCGTCTGGTCAGGAGCATACATGAAGACAATTAAAATAAGACACTGACCACGATAAAAGCAAATAAAAGCAAGACGTTCCGGCTCCCGCACGGGAGTCTTGTTCACAAATGAAGAATCTGTGCGTGAGTAGTGCGGTTATGCGTGGTCCTTACCTTCCTATCGATTCTCTTTGCTAGTCTCCGAGTCTTGCCCCGTTAGTCAGTACAGGCAAAATGCAACGGCTTTGTACTTTTTGCGTTAAGGAGAGCATAAACTTCCGTTTTATGCTTCCCGCTTTGAGAGAGAGAGAGAGAGAGAGAGAGAGAGAGAGAGAGTTGTGCAGAAAGGAGGGAGGTTAACTAGAACAGAACTTCCACTTTGCTACCCTGCGTTGGGGGAGGGGTAAGGGGAGGTAGAAAGTTTAGAAGTAAAAGAATGAGAGAGAGAGCGAGCGAGAGAGAGGGAGGGGTAAACTCACACAAACACGGCAGAGTTACAGTCGTTCAGTGAGACCTATTCCTTGTAGGAACTCAGTAGTGCCTTCATGGCTTTCCTACCTGAAGGTTGATTGTTCCGCTGCTCCAATTCAGATTGTTCGGACAGCGGGCTGTCGTCGAGGCGCGATAGCTCTGTTGCGAGGGATAACTGTGAGGATTTTTCTCCCAGCGTAGTGTGGCAAACCAGACGATCGCCTGACCTACCTCTTTTCTTTTCCTTATATGCCTCTTCCTAATTCTTTTTTAACGAAAGATGATACTGCAACATCAATATTTGTTCCGAGTACTTCTGGCTCCTCAATCACGCATCCTATAGATTAACCTATTTCGGCTAGCTTTCTCAACTCACAAACCCACAATAAATTTGTTAGAAGTAGTGTATTGCTATTTGTCTGTCAGCAGTGATCGACGCACGCTGGTCACAACATCCAATTTCCCCGAAGTGTGATAGTATAGTTACCTTAATTTAATTGTTTCTTGCGATAGTCCTAGCCTTATGTTGCTTTTCTCCAGCTGAGCAAGCGGCTTTAGCGCAGTAATATTTTGTAGAACGAGAAATTAGTTGAAGTGCAGATTTCGGCATATACGCTTTTAATTCCTTCTGCATGCGGCCAAGGATTTTTTTTTTTTTTGTTGTTTAGTAGCACAGCATTTGCGGCAGAAGCCACTGAAGTTGATCTTCTTCCTTTTTGCATGTTGCTGTGCCGTAACAAAGAATGAGGCCCTACGGAAACATCAACCGATACAACAAGTGGTAATCTCCTTAATGGCAATGCCGAATGGCATCACGACACTGACGCATATTTTTTTTGTGCATGTCTAGTGACCCAAGCAAGTAGACAAGTTTTGTCACTCGACGTGCACCTCTTTTCATTGTCAGACTGATTATCCAAAGTTGAAGTAGATAAGGAAATTATCACCTCAGAATGCTGTATGTACTCACCTGATATACAAAGTAGGTAAGTGAACAAACATAATAAGGACGTCGCCGTATCACATGAGAACAGGCAAAGAATTTCATCACTTCATTTTTTATTTGATCAGAGTTTGGAATAAAATCGCTGGACAGAAACAATGTTCTTCAGGTCAATGAGATGATTCCTTTCTTGTATGTATGGTGGCTTGATTCAAATGAAAACAGTGACAAGGTAGTCGACGTCGTCGCTTTGATGCTCTTAACGGCCGCACGACACACCGCTACAGTCGCTAATAGATGAGTCGATGAACTTGCTGCTCTAAAAGAGGGTCGTGAGGAACGTCGCATGAGAGGTATGGGTATGGACACAACTGAGAGCTATGAGAGGCATGAGAGGTATGGGCACGACTGTCTTGGGCAAACACGGTGACTACACACTTCCAAGAGTTTGCGGTTGCACCTAGTGAGCACGATCTCCAAGTGGTCTTCCTGGGACATAGGTGTATTCGTAGGTGTCCTAAGTGAAACGGAGTAAAGAATGAAAATATAAATACGTGCGCCTAAACATAGACCATTGCGCTTCTAGTTTATAAAGCGTGCACTGAGAATAAATAACTGTACTGTCACGGCCGCTGGATCAAAACGCACACGTTGCTTCCAGTCGTCGCGGTACTGCAATTAGAATACGTGCTTTCTCTGCCGAAACTTACCTTTTGTTCGTGACGGTAACCTCAAGCCGGGTTGCGTTCATCGTCATCAGCCTGTCTTATGTGCACTGCAGGATGAAAGCTTCCCCAATGCTCTCCATCCATTGCTGTTCCGCGCGAGCTGATTCCATTTTATGCCTCGAATTTCTCCATTTCTTCACCCCATCTTGCTCTGAGACGCCCACGGTTACGCTTACCCTCCCTTGGCATTCGTTCCGTAGTTCTAACTGCCCATCGGTGATTCTATAGCCTTCTCATTACGTGGCCTGCCCATGTCTATAATTTATTTTTTTTAGCATCGGTTATTATGTCGGCTACTCCTGTCTGTTCTCAGGCCCACTCGGTCTTTTTACAATTCTTAATACTACGCCTATCCTTTTTCGTTACATCGCCCGCTGTATGGTTCTTAACTTCCTCTCTAGCTTCTTTGTAGTTCTCCAAGTGTCTGCCCCATATGTGAGTACTGGCGGAATGATTTAGTTATATAATTTCCGCTTGAATGATAGTGGAAAGTTTCCATTCATAAGTTGAAAATGCCTGCCGTACGCGCACCAGCCCATGCTTCTCCTACAGTGAATTTCTTTGTTAACGCCCGTTATATGGTTTTCTTTTCTTCTGTTTCTCCTGCTAAAAAAAGAAAAAGAAGGGGGTGGCGGCTGCTGATTTCGCGCTCCCATTGCACCCGTCACTTTGTGAATCCACTGTCATGCAGGAAAGTTATTTCTCTGGTGTTTCACCGCTTTCTTTCGCGAACGTTCATAGAAGAGAGAAGTGCCGGCCATATAATAAGCACACTTTTTTTTAGATCACAACGAGTGAGTCGTTACATCCACGAACACGTCCTAAGGGTTTCATAGCGACACGCTTGCGTCGGTCACTATATGAACCCATGACTTCCAAATACATTTCTGAGCGCTGTAGCTAACTCGTTTCCTCGTAAGCAAGCAAGTCGTTCTCACCGTTCCACCCATTCGGACGGGAAGATACCTGGCGTCGATGTACTGCTGTATGTCCCGTTTGTTGACCGTCTTCAGCCTTTCGGCCCCGTAGGGGATTATGCTCTTGATCATTCTCAGGATAGCTGCAGGCGTGCGGGTGAAAGAGACCGTAAGCAAACGAGTAACTGCGCGTACCCTGTTCGCATACGCGTTTTAAGAAATCAAGGCTCTTTAGGTCGGTATATCTTCATGTTACCAAGAAAACGTCTTGAATAATAAGTGGTTCACGTCGTCACTTATGTGTTGCCGCTTTGCTGTCAATATAAGCGCACATACTCGCAGTGAACCACCTGCCAAGGTAACCACTTATATACATTTTTTATAGTTTGTGCACCTACAGAAGGTGATGTTTACACTATTTTATTGCATGCTTTCAGCCATTAGTGAGTCTGACTCAGCAGAGATGTAATTTTGTTAATAAGGTAACAGATATAATCCAAAATTAAACTAATAATATTCGTCTTTACGACTTGACAAAGAAGCGTATGACAAGCGCACTATGCGTAGCAGCTAATCGCTTGGGCAGAAGTAATAGTTCATCTGAGTTGCTTCCGCTGTACAAGATTTGTATAGTACCACCTAGGCTGAGGTAATCAGAGACTAATATCAAAGAAGGATCTGAGCGAAAACAAAGCAATTTTGCAGTCGTATATACTTCCGTGCCATTATAGAACACCGATCCAAAAAAAAAAAAATAATAATAATCGAGGTGTCGATAAAGCGGAACTCTTTACCGAGAGTGAATTAACGAACTTTGAGGGCTCGACTTCCGGTAGCATGACACGACCTCTAAATAGCAAGCACCAACGTTCCTATACATTCACTAGCACTGCAGAGTAGCCTTTACTACGATAAAGAAGAAGAAAAAAAAAAAGAGGCGGGGGGTGGGGGATGTGTGCAACTGAATGAAACTTTTCTTTTTGTCTGGGAAGAAGTTTGCCAGTTAAAGCAGCGAGTCAACCACCGGTTGTTTTCTATTACAAATAGATATCGAACGTCACATCTCCAAGCAGCAGCAACGTATTTCGAGTCTTAGCCAAACAACTAAACTGCATTGCCAATAGCAGAAAAAAAAAACAGAGGGGAGGAGTAAAAAGGAATGAAAAAGAGAAAGGAATAAAGAAGAAAGAAGAAGAACCTGCAGTTTTGTGTCCCAAAACAACGGTGCAGTTGTGAGAGACGCCGTAGTGGTGGGCTCCGGAAATTTCGACGATCACGTTAAAGAACCCCAGGTGGTTTTGGGACGTAAAACCCTCAAAATCAATCAAATTTCGACCACCGCGGCGGCTCTGGCATGCACTGACATTGCACAGTACACGGAGCTCAACATTCCGCCTCCATCGAAATGCAGCCGCCGCGGCCGGGGTGCATTGCGTTGCTACGTGACAGCTGCTTTGGAAAACAAAAGGCGCTTTTAAGTAACATTTTTAAAAGAATTTTTGTGAACAAGGTTCCCGTGGGGGAGCCGAAACGTTAATACATTCGCTAAATAATTTTGGTCGGTGTCCAGATCCTTTCTTTTAAAAATGTTTCATTCCGGTCAGACGGGCTTCCGTCATACTTTCAACTTCATTAAGTAACATTAACTCGCCCAGGATAACGTGGCAGTCAAAGTATACGGGCGGAAACCCATTACAGCGGGCAAAAACAAATACCCCTCCTCCCCTTTTATTTTTTATTTGTTTGCCTTCGTATTCCTCTAGCTGTATTTCTTTTTATTAAGGGAGGGGGGGGGGGGGGGTGGCAGAGCGACAAAGATTATTCTGCGCGAAGAAAAAATCACACACACTAGACTATAACTCTCAAGGGGCACCAGGAGCGCAGGAATATTTCATGTTTTATTGCGTATAAATGTTATTGCTTTGTTCCAGAGACATGTCCCACCATATGTTTGCAGATAAGAAGCTTCACGTGAAAACACTGTTTCGCCGTCATTTTTATTCGAAAGTGTCCAAATATGAAAATCAGTTCCCGTTTCTGCACGTACAAGAAACCGCACGGCTACACTATGATATCAACCTTTCGATGACTCCCAATCACGCTAAATTATACATGCATTTTATTGGAAAATGACACTTTACCGAAAGCACGTCACGGGCGATCCGTGCCATGAGCAGTGCCTGACCGCCACAAAAAAAAAAAAAAAAAAAAGAAAAAAAAACCGGAGAGCAATCCTCCAAGCCGTGTGGAAATAAAAGACTCACCGTTAAGCAACCATGGCATGTTGTATATGAGTGCATTTCCTAGAGAAACAGAGGAATATACGGGTAATATTCATTGCCCCGCAAATTTGCTGCAAAGCGGTAACACTTTTCGTTCAAATTATATCTACGATGCCTTTGTCACGTTCTTGTAGGCTTTTGTATTACATTTGCAGAAAAATGGTGGATAGAGTGGATAGAGTATTGTTCATTATCGTATGTTGTCAGTCCAGTACCTCGGACCGAATTCACGGAGTTCTTTTTTTTTTCTTTTAATGAGAGTGCTGCTTGCCCTCGACCAAACGCCTGCGCTAATATGAGCCTCGTCCAGGTGAACTCATATATGGGCTTCAGAACTGCTCTAGCGAACGGGTCGTCTCTCCATACATTAGGAATGTGGGCGCAGATTTGACCCAGTAAACATTTTTTTAATGCCATTGGTTTTATGTGTAATACGCACATGTATCGGCAAATGTTCAACTGATTCCACATTCGCAAGGAGTTTGCAACGCACTTCATTGTACAAATGTTAGCGACCTTCGGACCTAGAAGCGGTTTCAAAGTGTCATGCACTAAGTCGCCACGTTCCTGTTGCAACGATGTCATAGCTTTCGTTTTTATGAGTTTGCTTGGTACGAGGTGTCGTGGTATGGTAGCGTAGAAGCTACTGAAACCAAGAGATCCATAAATGTTTTCTGCGTGCTTATATTTCTAAATAAATAAATAAAGTAAATAAATAAATCATATGTATACTAACGACGACTTTCGCACCGTGTCACCGCAAACACGCCAAGGATCTATAAACATTATGCAATGTTTGCGTTTGCAAAAATATCTAAAACCCAAAGACACATAAAATAGATATGCAAAGAGCGTATTAGACAGCAGTACTCGTGTTACGATGAAAGGTAAAAAAATGTCAGCATACATTCCGTACGGATATCTTCACTCAATTCGTTCCATTCGGTTATTATAAAGAGGAGAAATGCTTAATACATTACACATGAGAACTAGCGTTATCAACTCCTGTCGCTATCAGCTGGCATACGTACCCGCATCAAAATTTAACGAAACGCCGTGATATCAGCTCTTAGAACTCGTGGTAGCAGGCAGTGAAAAATTGCTAAGGACATGTGCTGAACGAAGCACGAGCGCTAGCGTCAGCTGACGTTAAGGCAATAAGCGTTTACATATGTGTACAGAAGGAAATATAAAACGCGGAAAGAAATGTTGCACCACGAGTTCAAAGCGTTAATGTGGCTTCTATGCCAGCTCAAATTCGAATTAGTGTCCGTTATGGGCAGCAACGCCACTGGTTCACTTCCTCAAGTCTATGTTGGCTAGCGAGGCAGGCTGTATTGGTGGCGCGTGCTGCCTCAGTATTTTCTGCGCCTCGTATAGTTGACCCTTCTCGCGTTCTACCTCTTTAAGTCACCTCTCATCTATGCGCGTCAGCTTTGCGGGGCTCTTTTGTTAATTTTCTTGTTCTCCCCTGTACCTCTCTGCCTCTCAACACTATTTCTCTACACCGCCATTTTTACTCTACTTAGATTATTTACTCGGATGTATTTCTTAATATTTTCCTTTTACCACCCAAACACGGGTGCTGTACCCTGTCTGAAGAAACTAGCGCTTTCGTTGAATCGAGCTTGGAGTATAGTGCACTGAGATACAGAAACATCGCTTTTTCAGGAATATCAAAGTATAACACCAAAACGCTCAAGGAACCTTATGAAAAGAGCAGCTTAACATACTCATTAAGAGCCACAAAAACTCAGAATTTATAACCTAGAAGAAATAAAAGTGTTACGGACGGGTTTACTGCAAGCGGGACCGATGCATGCATAAGGTCAAGGTGCGGCAGGTTGCTATGTTATCCTGTTTGGGATGTGGAAAAGGCACTATCTAAGTTCTCTTCAAAGAGGCCATGAAACGCTCTCAAACGTAGCGAGAAAAAAAAATCACAGCATATCCACGGGGTGAATGATGATGAGTGGGCGAAGCTCCGGAGGGAATCATCGGTAAACCGTGAACCTTCCGTGTAATTCGCCCAGTCGATCATCATGTAAAGACGTCTTACGCAGCCCCTTACACAGGCCGGAACGCGCACCGCGTTTGCCGACGCCATCACATGACTGCTGAGAGAGTATAAGGCGGTGAGGCCACAGCGTCTTACACCAGCTTCTTACACGGGCCGTAACGCGCTAGCACAAACGCGTTAGAAACGCGCAGTCTTTCGTTAATGTTGGGTATTTACTGTCATCGTGGTGCATGTGTCCATGTGCGCTTCGTGGCGTAGTGGCTAGCGCCGCGCGTTCGGTAGCGAGGGGTCCCTGTCGGAAACGAGACGAGAAATGGAGATGACGACACAGAATGCGTACACCTTTTTGTGTGGCCTGTCAAGCAGCGGGTCATATTTCTCTGGATCCAAACTGCCCTACTAGGGCGTATAAGGCTACTAGAGTACCGCCGCCCAAGCAATCACCTCCCGCTGAATCGCATCATCAGGAACAGAAAACAAAAATTGTTAAGAACTCGAGCACTGCCCCCAAGACATGGACGCAGGTTGCGGCATCGACCACGGCAACTGGCTCAAGTAAAGTTGAAGAGAGACTAGAACGTCTCGAACAAGCCCATGCAGTCTCAGCAGGTGCCTGGAGCAAGCTCCAACAACAAATGGAGCACTTCCTACAACAAAAGTTAGATGCAATGCAAGAGCAGATCACACATTGGATACAGGCCTCCCAAGGAGCTCGCGATCAAGCAACTGTCGACTCACGGCCGCCGGAACATCCTAAAGAGTTCATTGAGCCATCTCTCCCGAAAGGATCTTCTCTGACTTCTTCACAAGCTCCCCTGCACCCTAACACGGCGACGCAGCTATGCAGCACAACGCAAAGTGCCGTTCAAGGAAATTCTAGCGTCAGCGAAAGCAAATCACCCGCGCACACGGAACAAGTGCTAGACACTATCATGCAGCTCCTCGAGAAAATGAATTCGCGCATGGAAGCAATTGAGCGAACCATGGAGCAGCAGGAACAGATAATAAACCAACACAAAGAAGCAAATGAAAACGAAATTGCCCACTTTAAAACGATGGTCGACGAATGCAAGAGGAACTATCGGCGTGCACGAAATCGCAGTAGAGAGTAAGCATGAAAATTCCTCATAATTTGTGTATTCAATGGAACTGCAGGAGCATCTCTCAAAATTTCCAGGCGCTAAAATATCAAGTGGACCAATACAAACCTCTCTTCATTCTGCTACAAGAAACTAGGGGCCCCGTTTCACTACGCAATTATCAGTCCTTCCTGTACCCAACAATCACTCACGCCTCCGGGAAGCGCGCAGACGTTGCAACACAACCGAGAGGGCAGGCAGCAGTATTAGTTCACAGTTCATGTACTGCAATACTCATGGAAACCACAAAAGCCAGCAATCAATACAGGGAAATCGTGGCAGTCAAGTTCGCTTTTCCAGGCAAAGGCAAACAGCACTCACTAGTCGTAGCTTCGGTTTACTACCGCCCCCGTAGCGGCACCACATCACCGCACGAGTACGCATGGATACAACAGCTACTTCACGAGGCCAATGGCGTCCAGGTCATCATAGGTGGCGACTTTAACGCGAAAAGTGACATCTGGGGGTATTCTATAGCCGACTCGAGGGGACGTCATCTGTCTGATCAACTGGACTCATTGCCACTTCATATTTGCAACACTACTGGCACTCACACCCGGGCAGGACTCCACGCTAAGCAGACGGACACCACTCCGGACCTAACCATTGCCTCCCCGAAAGTAATAAAACACTGGGAAACCCATCCTACCACTTGGGGCAGTGACCATTATCCCGTGATTTTCACTATCAATAAGAAAATTCGCAAGCAGCGTGCTCTTATTCGGTCTGTAAACTGGACCCACTTTCGAAATAATACCGAAGCTCAATTCCAAACCTTCGAGGAATTCGCTCAACATTTGCGCGACGACCTTCGCTCTGCAACTGAAGAAACGCATGGTGAAGAAAGCGACGGAGGTATTGATTCACGGATGATTGCTCTATGGAAGAAAGTTAATAAGCTCACGCAGAAATACAAGTCTAATGGCAGAAATTACAAGACTCTTCGTAGCATCAGGGACGTCTACCGACTTATCAGACAACACGGCGTGGAGCTCAGTCAAGCACAATGGGCCTCCACTTGCGAGCGACTTGGGAAGATAAAAGGAATGAAAGATCTATGGGGAATTCTTCGCAAAATGCTTGGAAAAACCAAGGGACCATCACCGCTCGACACACTGGGGCTCCGACATGGCACCAATCTACATGAAGAAGAAATCATTAAATCGTTCTTTCCTCACGCCTGCAATACAGCACCCTCATCCCTTGAAACCCCGAAGATTGAGTCCACAGACCCTGATCTCGACGCTCCATTCACGCTTGGGGAGCTTCACGCCGCCTTAAAACAAGGAAGACGTGATTCTGCTCCGGGACATGACGGTATCACTTGGAAAATGCTACGCAATCTGTCCGAAGAAACAGAGTCAGCTCTCTTAGAAGTCATCAACGAGCAGTGGTCCACGGGAGAAGTTCCGCAACATCTCCGTCTGTCAATCATCAATCCCATACCGAAACCAGGAAAGGATCCCACAAATATTGGCAACCTTCGCCCTATATCACTCACACCGACAGTGTCCAAACTTATTGAAAGGATGATACATACCAGGATAACAAACTACATAGAATATCGCACCACTGGCTTGCACCCTTCCCAGGCTGGGTTCAGACCAAACATGGGAACACACAATAACCTCTGGTTGCTTCGGAGAGTCCTCAATCGGAACTCGCGAGGTGGACCTCCAGATTATATTCTCGCAATTGACATGCGGAAAGCTTTTGATAATGTGAAGCAGGACCACATCCTCTCCAATCTAGCAAGGATATATCCCAGCCAGCGAACACTTGACTGGATCGCAAGATTTTTAGAAGCCAGACCAATACGACTGCGCTCCAGTTGTGACGCCCAATCTACTACCTACTATCTCGATCGAGGCGTCCCTCAGGGCTCAATTCTGGGCCCTCTTCTCTTCAATGTGTCCATGCTCACTGTAGCCGAAGAACTAGAATCGAACACTGGCGCTCGTTATACCATATATGCGGACGACATAACAATTTGGACGGAAGCACAGGACTACGGTGGAAACATTCAGGATATGGCCAGCGAACTTCAAGCTGCTCTGCTTACACTCGAGGGCACCCTTCCTAAGCTAGGACTCACATTAGCGCCAGAGAAAACTCAACTTCTCTGTGTCAATGGCAGGGTCAGCATACTCCCGCCAGAGCAGGCAATAACACTGACATTGGGAACCCATGAAATCAAGGCCACACATGGATATATTAGGATTCTAGGGATTCCTTTCCATAGCTGTAATACGGGCAATCTTTGGACCACTGAGCTTAAAAGGCAATGGCCCAAGCTATTGAACACCATAAAGCGCATATCCAATAAATTTGGTGGCGCACGACAATCAGCCTGCACCGCAATCATCAGATCCATTGCGATCAGCAAAATTACTTACGGGGGCACGGTTATATCTTTATCAAGAAGAGCCGAGAAGACATTGCTGGTGCTTCACCGACATATTATGAGGACTATCACAGGCCTCCCGAGATTCACGAACACGCTTAAACTGGAAGAGTTAACGCCCATGCCGCCCATCGAAGATATCCTGAGCAATGCTCAGACATCGTTGCATAATCGTTTGCACCTCACATTACAAGGACGGGACACCCTGCTTTGGGACACCAGACGAATTCGCACACATCCATGTCACACCGTTAACGAAGATAACTTCTTTGCTTTCCCTCGCCTCTGCCCCTCCAAGACATCCGCTCCACTAGCGAGTGGGGCCTCTGCAGCCAGACAGCGACTTTCTCGCCAGCACAGTCAATGCAGCAATGATGCGATATTTACTGACGCCGCGCATGATGGCGAACACCTAGCCCTGGCATGGTACAAACCTTCGACAGGTGAAGCTCAGCGCTACGTCTGCACATTGGACCATGCAACTCCTACTCATGCAGAACTTTTGGCCATTTGGACCGCCTTACAGGACAACCCGGCGCCATCAACTATCTACACTGACTCATTCGAAGCACTGAAGGAAGTTGAAAATCCTAATACAGAAGATATCACGGCTCTGCGCATCCGTCAGATTCTCCAACACAAACAGAAAAATGGTATTGACGCTAGGGTTGCCTGGACGCCGGGACACGTGGGAATCCAAGGGGGAGGTAACGAGGTGGCACACAGTCTTGCCACCTCAAACGCTGGAGTTCTACCTTATCATCTCCAACCTCTCCTGCGTGGGACTCCCGATCTCGTCGACCACCCATACGTGAATGTGACGCCGAACTCCCACTTTTACATGGAACGTCTGCGAAGCTTTCTGAGATTCCTTAATCGCGAAAGACTCAAAGACGTCACGCCTCCTCGAATCTTCAAGGACCTCGCCCTCAGTCGCTCTCAAGAAATATTTATAAACAAAGTTTTAGCAAACACAGCCACTACCCCTGATATAATCCATAAATGGCAGACTGTCGCATACATGAAGAGGGGCATCGACACATCTGCCCCCTGCGTATGCACCTTTTGCCACTGTTTCTGCACAGCAAACATCGACCACCTCGTTCTCCACTGCCCTGCTTTTCGCCCTCATCGAAAAAACAGCGATATATTTTTACACACAGATCTGAATGCTCTACAAAAGGATATACTTGAACACCCTGATCGTCTCGTTACACTGGCCCACTTTGGAGTTTCTAGCGGCCTGGCGCGCATGATTTAGTGTTTGCCTACCCCCTCCCCACTACCCTCTCTCCCCACCAGTGACCTTCGGTCCTCCCTTCCTTAATAAATGAATTTCATCATCATCATCCGGAACTCGGCACGATCTACGATAAACCTCCGGAGCTTCGCCCACTCATCATCATTCACTCCGTGGATATGCTGTGAATTTTTTGTTTCGCTCTTCTCTCTTTCGTCTTACTGTTCCCCTTTCCCAATGCCCCAGTGCAGGATAGCCAACCGGACGCTTTCTGGTTAGCCTTCTTGGCTTTGTTTCCTTCCTCCCTCCTCCTATGGGCTCCTCATTTCCTCCACTACTGTCGATACACATGTACGAAATTACCTTCGCAGAAATTTTTGTTGGGCTACTTGGTATGCATTTATATTTGCTTTAAGGCGTCGAAACACGAGCTACGAGAGAGTATACACGCTCTGTCCCGTGTACTCTCATGTGGTTTATGTTTTGTCTTTGTTTTATTTTAAAGGATTTATGAACATATGTACGAACGCGGATACATATGCGACGCACTGTAAGGAGCCCGGGACCAAACCTTCCTGTTGGTTAGGCTAAAGTTATTGAACACTGTTTATTCATGTCGTGAAATTAACAATGTTGCAAGTGGTGCCCCGGAATAGCTCGTCACGTCTGTACGTTCACTTCGCGACAGTCTGGAGCATAAACAGAACACCCTGTATGCAGCATCCCAGCTTCGTAAACGAACTCAGTACATGCAGTTCAATCAGAAGGAAGACTATTTACCGAGTCCTAGCGGATACTTAGCGATGAAGACATCCACTACGAACTTGAGAAGATCAACATCCTGTGGAAGAAAGAAAATGAACGTAAGGACGCAGGTTACAAGAAGGTGGCATCGACAACAAACGTGTACACAGCGCGTCGTAACATGTTATCACAGAAGCTGTGCACTGAGTGGGACTTGGAAGTTCTCGCGCATGTGAGCGAATGAATGTTGCCATTTACCCTGCAGTTGCACTTGTCCCGGTGCTTAGCATCACACACACACACACTATATATATATATATATATATATATATATATATTGTACATACGTATGTTACATTCTGCTTTGCCTCGCAGGGCTACGTGGTTTTTGTACCTCACAACGAGACTTTGAAACTATAGAGATCTAACGTGTTCGCCTAGAAACGCGTACGTTCTCGCATGTGTCCCAGAGGACGTTGACCTAAACTCCAACATGCACGATTTCTTCCCGAGACTCATTAAGTCGTGCCCCAAGATGTATCTGAAAAAAGTACGACTTAATGTATAACTCAGAGGCAATAACCACAATGTGCAGCATACTTTCCCCTTCGGGTGGTGCAAGAGTGTAGCACAAGCCGAACTCTTTATTACGTTCCTTCTTTAGCATTGCGCGTAGAATGGCACCGCTCAGAGCAAAGTATCTTCCAAGCGTGCAAATATACACACAGAAAATGCAGTTCCACTAACGTGAAACCTTGGGAGGCGCGAACCAGTGATGTGCCGGTATTTCCCGCAGGTGCATATCGATCGCTACACTGAACCAGTTTTCATCAATTATGCACTTGTTTTGCTATGTCGACAGAAAGTGTGGGCCGATCCTGGAGGCAGTGCGGTCAGCGTATGCGTAGGGTTGTCGTGTCAACGATTTTAGCGAATTTCCGTTAATTAATGCGATTACGTCTTCATTATTTCTGTCCGAAATTATTATGAATCATGGTAGTTCATATAAGTCAGTTTTGATCATATATGCTCTTGTTTTGGCCCTGTGTTTAGCACTTTTTTTTAGCGTGACCACGACGATGACATCAGATGCCGACAGCCCGGGCTAATAAAAAAAGTCGGGTGGCAGAGATGACACACACGCACAAATAGAATGAGATGAACACGATATCATCAAGTACCTTGCGCACTCACTGTGTATTCGTTCACAGTCATTATGTGTACAGGTAACTTAGAATTGGCTCATCTAAAATAGACATGTTATGCATGGGGTGGTACAATAACAAATAGGTAAGGAATTACCCGAAAGCGCCCGCTTGAAGACTTAGTGAAAGTATATGCGTTCAGCGAAATCTTTATTTTATGAATTCTGCGAATCTCTATGGGAAACTATATATAAAGAAGATGCGCTAACAAGGCATATTTAATTACTGGGCAGTTTGGGCGTACATGTGCTTTTGCTCGCCTTGTATATTTAAATCTAGATGCAGTCGAGTTCTTAAAGACGAAAGGCTCTGCACAGGATGATCATGTTTTGAGGCTCGTGTTTCGGGTATCATGCTGCCTTTTATATAGGTTGTTTTTTTTTGCGTTTGTTACTGTAACATCACAAGCATAATATATCCCATCTGATTTATGTATAGAAAGTGTAAGAGTAAGTCGGTAACGCGCAAGATTAGCAGCGTCACCATGCACCTTGCAGCCACAACAATCTGGCCTAAAAGCGACTGGTTGTGTTTTTTACCTTTCAACTGGATGTGAGCACCGGCGCATGGAAAGCAGTGACGTCTCACGCCGAATGTTAAAACGTCGTGCGTGTTCGCAGATCCACGGAGTTGCATTTGTACAATTTCTTACTAAAAGATTTCAGGTCAAGTACCCTCCACGTTGCCTTAAGTTTCTGCGGTAATATTTGCAAGCAGCATATTTCCTAAGAGGGATCGATTGATTTTAAATCGTGCATATTTGCTTAGAAGTCTATATATGCCGATTTTAATGTGTTGCTATGCAGGACAGCCTTTTCAAAGAGATCCACAAATATAAGAAAACAGATTACCAAGCTTGTTACTACACCTGAAAAATTTGGTTATTTACTATAGGCTTCGTAGCTTGGCCTCTTTTCGACGGTGCTTTTCTTCTGGCCGTGCTTATGGCCTCCGTTAGGAGCGACAAATGAAAGTCGGCGGGAGGAACCACGGCGCTGAGGACTGCCAGCACACATTGACGGATATATAGCCACCATGCTATTCGTTTAAATACGTACAACGTTGGACAGTCCTATGTCTGCACAGTCCAAGAGCACAGTGATCTTTTTGGCATTGCATTCCTTGAAGAGTTTCTCAATGAAGAAAACGAAGATCCGTTTTACGCTGTCTGGGTCTACCACTCCCTTGAGGTAGTTCTTGTTACGAAGTACCACTGAAAAAGACACCAAAGATACGATTGATGGCCTTAAGAACTGTCGCATATACCGCTTAGAAGTTTAGGTATGGTAATAACAAAAGCTGTACTTTGCGTCTCATATATATATATATATATATATATGTGTTTTTTTTTCAAGCATGTCTTGAAAAAGGTCGGGCTCCGACCGAAACGTAGACTTAATAAACCGTCGTTCTCTAAGAGGCGCATCGTCAATTGTTATAAACTAGCGGCAACCCAAGCTATTTTTGCATATACAGTCTGTATATATATATATATATATATATATATATATATATATATATATATATATATATATATATATATATATTTGGGGGGGGGGGGAGGGGGGCATTTATAATTTGGGATGCGAACGTAGTCAAGAGGTTGACGGAATACCGTCTAGTCAGGCTTTGTTAAAAGGGTAAATGCTTTGTTAAAAAGCAGGCAACTGTCAAAACAAAATATAATCCGTCCGTCCGTCGATGGCAATAAATGAAAATATGTTTAGGGTCACATTGACGCGTCTTTTAAAAAAATGTGCGCTGTCGGCGAACTTCATCTCCCAACCACTGATTTTGTAAAGCTGCAAGTTCTCGTTCTCGAAGCGCTCGGAATAAAACGTACATTGGTATTTTGGCGTTGCTTTGTCATCATCCTCCTCACATAAGCAATGGTATGTACTACCATGAAAATAACTGGACATTTGTAAATGGACGTTCAAGCCCACGTAAGAACCTGCTGGCGTCAATGCAACCTATATAGAAGGCTTGAAACATCGCCGCCTTTGTTATGTTGATCCCCTGGTTGTACCGCAAGATGAAAGCAGCGACAGAGGTGCACTGTGTTTTGTCCTTTTGTTGCTGCGTTCATTCTGCACTAAATCTTACACTGATGCAATCTGTAGACGTAACTAGCTTACTGAACGAAGCTTCGACGCTTCATTACCAGCTGAAACTAACGGCAGGACGAATTCATTGAACTAGCGGATAATTAGCGGTAATGAGTTCGGCTTGACGTACTCTGATCTGCTGACAAAAGACCAATAAATCGTTTCTTGAAAAAATTCAGTGCGAGGAATATGGTAAAAGAAAACAGAAAAGAAAACACGCAGCCATCACGACCTGCGAACGTGAATTTCCAGCGAAGCTGCATTAAACACTAGAAATGCTGATTATGCGGTTTGCACTTCACACTAGGGCTTTGAATGACGTAAAACGACCTTTTCGAAAGCAGCTGCATCCTAATCTGTACCGGTAACGCGTGGGAGGCTGTTTCCATTGTTCACAGGCGCCTTTTCCGTCATGCGTTGGTGTAGTGGTTACGGTGCTCGGCTGCCACACAAGAAACTAGGGTTCGATCCCGGCCGCAGCGATCGCATTTTCGATGGAGGCGAAAATGCCAGAAGCCCGTGCGCTGTGGGTTGTCAGTGCACTTTAAAGAACTCCAGGTGGCCAAAATTTCCGAGGCCCCGCACTATACGGCTTTCGACATGGGCTGCAGAAAATGGCGTATTTTCCTTTACCGAACTCCAATCATCATCATCATCATGCAGATTTGATGCTTGTTTTCTTTATTTGTGGTTTTCGGCTTCTTAGTAAGATCCTGGTCCTTTTCTTGTAAGCTGCGAATATATTTATATTATTTCAACCCACAATACTACTTTCCGCAACTAACACATGAGATTTTACCGAAATGCACTCGTTTGTGCAGGATTGTTATTCGTGAATGCTAAGATCCATGGTGTAGGCCCGACCGCAATGAAGGATATGCCGTTTGCCTTCAATTGTTAACCTGGCGTTTTACGTTTACGCCACGAAATTTTTCGACTACCGAGAGGTATGCAGCTTCGCTGTAAAACAGCAGTTTGGAAGTTCTAAAAATGTGAACACTTATTTTACTTCATTTGTTTCTTAGGTGTCCATAAACGTACTAATAGTTATGGGCGTACTCGTGCGCTGATAAAACGCGCCTCAAAGCGGATCATCAGTGGTTGCGTATGTCTACTGCGTCCTCTTCATTTCTATACTGCCAAGTTGACGAGGAAAGCTGCATCGTTTTCCTTTATGCCTATAAGGCACAAGACATGCTGTGCCGGTGGCCATAAAGCGATCGTTTGCAATAATGGAGTTCGCGTTGAGCTGCTGTCGTGGCGGTTCAGCTAAGACGAAGCACTGGAAATGACAGGGCGTATTCGGCAAGCTTTTGAAAACACCGCTTTCCGTGGTCGTTGCGTCTATTCAATGCACAGCGTATGGAACGAAATTTTCGAGACGCCGCGCAAGAACAGAAGCGAAGCGATGTCACAATATTGTGTTGCATAGCGGCACTAAGCGAAGCCATCAGTATACCCCTGCAACTCGTAACTTTGACAAGCAGAAAACGAGAAAAGGCGCCCCATCGTTTGCGAATCTCGTTTTCAAGAAAAGGAGTGAAATATACAGGAAAATATGCTGACAGCGCGTTCACATTTTACCTGTCTGTCGTGTACGTACGGAATTTTTTGCGTGATTACGTTCTACTAGACGCAAAAAAAAAAAAGAAAAAGAAGGAGAAAAGAAAACAGGTGCTTTGTAAACTGCACATAAACGCAATGAATTCTGCGCCAACAGTGATCTGTAACTTTGCGCAGTATAGTGCGCGCCGGTATAGGCAATCCAGCTTTAAAGAAAACTGAAATTAGAGGCAAATATTGAGCTAGGCAGCCTGAATACAGAAGCGTCGCTGTACAGTATCAAATCACAAGAATGAGTACCTGTTATGAAGCTTCCAAACAGAACGAAAACAATGAAAAACCAGCGATACGTAGAAAACATCGTCCCGACGCAGACCTTCGCGATGACCCCCGTGTTCCGGTGACGTGCGCGGCAAACTCAGTGGCGTGGTTTTGGGACGCACGTCATGTGCTCCGAAAGATCGTCGTTGTAAATTGCCCGGTACAAGATATGGTTCGTTTCAGGCACACATGTGTATGACACTGTCGTATGAGCAAATGTACAGTGTTGTGCTATAGAAATTCTCACGTTATTGTAGCCGTTCTTGTAAACATAACTCCGAGTGATTTCGGCATGCAAGATGAAAACTCACAGACGTGACACCCTGACTTGTCTTTTCCATAAGGGTAGACGATGCATCGCTCGAGAACGGCCTTCGGCAGAGTCTCCTCTCGAAGCTCTGGAATGCAAGCATGCGTGCACGCGAGTTGTTTACGTCATGGTATTCCAGATAACCTATGCACAATCTCACATTTGAACTCACTTATCTGCCCGTGGACGCATGCAAATGTTGTACTGAGACCGGCAAAAACACACAGAGCGAGGAGCACTTCATGTGAAGCTTTAGGTTCTTCAGCTCATGAAGTGAGGGTTTTGCAAGCTATTGATGTTTCACGTCGTGTCGAACTTGTTGTCCTATATAGACGACGATTTTTAGACCTAAAATTCTGCCTGGCTACGACATTTCGGCGCCATCCTAAACTTTTCTGTGAAAGAGTCCGTGATATTTTTCGCTGATAATTACAACGCCGTTAACTATATCAACTGCGGTACATGACAACTCGCACCAGAAGCTGATTTTTAGAATGTTCCGTCGAGTGAAATGTTGAGGAAACGTTCGCATGAGCTCGAAGTAAAAAGAAAGGTCACATGACCGCGGATGCCAGTATTGAGAGGTAAGCGGGAATTCAGTTTCGGAGCCAACTCTGATTTGCCTATTCAAACACGTACGAGATGCGCAAATGTCGAGCTAGAAAAAACCGCTGAGCCGACGTGAATAAATTATGTGCGTGAAAAGTATTTTTCGTCTTTCGAAGGGAGACTTTTTTTTTATTTAAGTCTTTAACGCCTTAGTAAGGATTTATTGCTCTTCAGGTGCGAAAAGAAAAACAGCGAGTTGGTCATTTCGGTAGCTCAAGCAATGAGAGAGACAAAATAAAAAAAAAAACAGCAAAAAGACTAAGGTGAGCCTGCGTCCATTAAGGCAACGTGTTAATCTACAACTTACGTCAAGCCGTGACCTCTAGCTATAGCTTTGCAAATGCGCCATTCACAGACAGTGATGCATTTAAAAGCGATGCACGTGTCCCTTTTATTTGCTTCTTAAATGTTGGATTTAGTAATTCTGACCATTTTTTTAATTCTATTGGGACTTACTGCATCAGTGCTTTGAACTTTCATCCTTTATATTTTTTATAGGTTTGTTTTGACGAGACGGCCCATACCAGATAACCGCGGTAGGAACAATCCCTAAGCATTGCCTTATTTTTGTTTTAGTAGGCACGAAACTGGCGCTAAAATGTATTTAGCAGGATCCTTTCATTTGACATGTGCTAAAACGAGGATGTTGCAGCCCAGTGAATCTATATTTAAAAAAAAAATATGGGGGAGTGCATATTCGCACACGAATCGAACAGGCTCAGTTATCTGATCCGTATTTGGTTCTAGGATTCTCCACACGAACTCACCAACGTTTGGATATTCAGATTAGCATCTTCATCAAAAATGAAGCTAATATTTCTAATATCCAACAGACGGCTAATATTTCGTCTGTCAAAATCATTTGAGAGACAATGCTATAGCGTGTGCTAAGGTTGGCAAAAACAGGAATTCTGTGCTCATCTCGTGTGTTGAGTTAAAATCGGAATTTTCTTCGCTTGCACTATATACCTATAGTACAATCAACATAAATTTTAAGTTCAAGATTGGACATTACGGTACGCATTGTCGTCAGCCAGAGTTCATTCTGTGGTTGCGTTATTGGCGCGGCTACGCAAGTGTGTCAGGTCGATTCAGGTTCGAGACATTCGGAAGTTTTCTATATCCCGATTCTCTGCGGTGTCCAGGAGTGCTCTTGATAAAGTCGCACCTATTTGTGGCATCTGATCTGCGGATGGGTGTCATTAAAAAAAAAAAAAAAGACGTGTGTCGTTATGCTTCTCTCTGGTTCTGCAACAACGTGTAACAGTATTCGGTTGTTCTCGAAGGCGCTGCCATTTGTTCAGAGCGCGAAGTGAACTCATGTCAGCCGACGTTAAGAGCCTCAACGGGTGGGAAATGAGTTCCGTTCTGTTCCCGCTCGATGCGCGCAGTTTCGCGGGGGTTCGCTCACCGTGCAGCTTTGTGGCGCGTCTCCAGCGCAGCATGTCGGCGACGAACTTGTGCGCATTGGGCATGTTCAGGCGCACCTGACACACAATGTTGCGGCAGTAGTCGTCGTCCTCCATCACACGCTGCAGTTCGTCCGCGTAGCACAGCTCTGCGATTGATGAAAGAGATGAAACCGTTGAGTTGCAGTGTATTCTCTGTTAAGAGGGGAAAAAAATAAAAGACGGTTCGGGTTTTCTTGGAAATCGCTGTTCCAAGTTGGTGAAAGTGCGCCGTAAAAAGTTTTCAACATATAGTTCTCACTTAATGCGCGCAAATCAGCGCGCGCGTTTACTGTGCGGCGATTTAAAGCACGTTAAATGACAAACCTGAAACGTGAAAACACTTTCGTATACAAGAGTAGAATTTAGGGCCAGTTGTTATTGCATACTAGGAGATTGAAGCGACAGGACAAGAGAGCGAGACCAACGACACGTGTCGTTCGTCTTGCGCTCTTGTCCTGTTGCTTCAATCCTCCTAGTACTTTCGTTTACATTTGGTTAGTGAAACAAAAATAGTGAGCGACCCTTATCCTTAAATAAGTGTCAGTGAAATTATCGTGAATTAGCGTTACGTAACGACACAACACTACTTCACGATGATTACAATGTCAAAGTGCCAAATAGTACAACAAGTAACTCTTAAGGCACAGGTGTCTCACAGCCTCATTCGCAACTTGGCAGTGATGCGACCTCGGGGCTTTCTCGTACAGAGCCGGGTGTGAGCCCAGTACGGATCCTTTCTTTCTTGCGTGTGACACACACCCGCATATCCTGAGCGGTTATAAGCCACCCGATAGTAATTTGAACCGCAGGTGCATTAATTCTCATTAATTATCCTGATTAAGTTCACCTTTATTATAGAAGGCGTATTCTCTGACGTCATATCTGTCATATACAACTCCTAAGATGTCCGTTTTCGTTTGCAAATATTTTTAAATGGTTATCTAATTTCATCCCCATTTGTCTCAGGAAGTGAATGGGCCATGCTGCGCAATTAGAAACAAGGTTGTCGCTCCGCCCCGCCACGGTGGTCTAGTGGTTATGGCATTCAGCTGTAGATCCGAAGTTCGCAGGATCGAATCCCGGCCGCGGCGGCTGCATTTCGATGGAGGCGAAGTGTTGAGGCCCGTGTGCTGTGCGACGTCAGTGCACGTTAAAGAACCCCAGGTTGTCGGAATTTCCGGAGACCTCCACTACGGCGTCTTTCGTAATCATAGCTGGTTTTGGGACGTTAAACCCCACAAATCAATCACTCAATCAATCAGATTGTTGCTTTGTACACACGCCACCAATATTCCAATCCCGAGTGAAAGAGGTGTGTCGTAGTTGCGCTTTTCGTAGTGCGCCAATGAGGCAAGCACAAGGTCGAGAGAGTGAGAAAGGGGGGGGGGGGGCAGTAAATGGCGAAGCAAGCGTCTCACTCTCATTCATATCCAGGCCGCGGCTGCTGAATCTTAATGGCGGCGAAATGTTGAGGCCCAGGGTTGTGTCTATCTCTAGCTCTTCAAAGGCAAGGTTTGGCGTTTTTTTCTCTAATTGCATTTACGCGGAATAATTATTTTATTGAGCCAAGATTACCACGCGCCATTGAAGGCGCGCAATTCTCTTGTCAACATTTATAGAGAAAATTCGTTCCCCACTTTCACTTGTTCAGTGGCATTGGCTGCACGTTCATTTCCTGAAGGCAGCCGCAGCACAATGTCAGTGCGCAATCCGAGTATATTCAACGCGCCGCGTTCTTGCGTAGCTACGTGGATACAGCCTGCTGCCCACCTAGGGGGAGAAGTTCTCACTGTCAGCACTTAGTGGAGAGCAAGACAAGCATGTCTTCGTGACGATGCTGTATTACAGCGTAAGCTGTTATGAGATCACAACAAGGGTCGTTTTTGCGCCGTAGTTGTCCGCCGTCGCAGCCGCCGGTGTCCGTAACCACTATCGCTGCAAATTTTAGAAAAAATAACCAGGACCGAGGAGAATTCCAACTTGTCCTCTGCGAGGATTCGAACCCACACTCTCTGCGTGGTAGTCGAGCATTCTACCACTGAGCTACGCCTGTGGTTGAAGAATCATGGCTAAAAGACCTAAACAGGTATAACGTCTGCCGAGGAATCGCATTAACAAATGTAGTGTTACGTGGTAGAACAATAAAACGCCACTATACGCCGCGGAAATTGGATTGCATAACGAGTTCGAGGAATCATTTCAAAGAACACAGGGCTGCATGGTTTGTAGCTCTGCACCCATTACAGAGGCCTCATAAACATCATCATTATGAAACAATCTTCAACTTTACCGTCATCATTATTACGAACCGCTGCCCTTTATCGTGTCGTATCGTGCCATGCGACATGCGGCAGGCGACGTGCGCAGCCCCGACAGCAACTTGACTTGGCTCTTCGATATACCTGATGGCTCCTCCTCGTAAGGTGCGGACCGCTGCTGAAGAAGCGAATCGCAGAACTACGCGCGCGGCTGCAGCAAGGCAACGTCGGGCACAACAGACAGCTGCGCAGAGAGAAGCCCAAACCGCAGCTCGCCGTCGACGCCGGGCCGAGAGTTCGGTTCGTTCTCGGGAAAACGATGCCAAGAGACTCTCTAAGATGTTCAGTTATACAGATTTGCACGTTACAATGCCGCAGTAATTATGGCGTAGTGGGTACTTCCCTACTTGGCGAAATGATGAGTTATGGAGCAGGGGATACCTACCACCTCTAGTTGCACTAGTTTCCCCGAGCCTTTAAAATGGCCTCTAAGTACATCGGTCCTCCAGCTTACGCTGCCACTGTCCTGCGGTTCCGCGCAGGCCTGGCTCTTTTTACCGGAAGCTGCGGCCTCCGAGTGAAATCGGCCTGTCATGTAAAAATTACTAGAATGCAATATTTCGAGGTTTCTTAATAATTTTGATCGCCGGCGATTGTTTGACGTGACCCTAAATCTGAGTACATGAACATCTCTTTTTCAAAAGTGTAACATGCACGGCATGACATTCCACAAGCATCGCTCATATTATTACTCATAATAAAAATTTGCTGAAATCATGGATCCGAGAAAATTAGGTTCTGCCTTATGCTACTTTCAACAAAATTTAGCTGTCTGTAACGAAAGGTTGTTCGGTTAGATTAACTTTCTGTAGAATAGAAAGTTGCTGTCGCATCTGATTTGTTGTCTGCTTAAACAGAAGAATTGACTAGGATGTAAAAAAACATTTCCTTAATAAGAGTCTACAAGGTTTGAGGTCAAACGGAAAGTGATTTGAGATCTGACATTTTGAGATTCGCTTTATTTTGCCACATCAGTACATTTGTTACGACAGTGCACTGTTTATGGTGAGGATGTCAGCCACATATCTGCAGCTTAACGTCGCGTTTGATCAAAATCGAAGGCTTCCGAGAATTGCTTGGGCTACTAAGCATGCTTATTGCACGCGCTGTGCGGGTCGCTTTGAGTGGCCATTAAAACGCGCACACCCGAGTTACGAAAAAGACAAAGGCGGCGGAGTAAAATGAGTAGCTTACGGCCGTGAGAGAAAGGTTTGCCGCAACATGTCGAGTTGGCAGAGTGGCGCTGCCAGGGCCGGTTGGCAAGTTCCAAGGATTGAATTCACTCGAATGACGTCATAGGGCGACGTCGTTGGCGGCCCCGCCGGGACGAGGAAACTGCTGGCACACACGGTTTCTTTTTTTTTTCCTCGAGAGCAAGGTCGGCGCAAGCTCGCAAATGAGAGGAAATTAGTCTCGCGAGGTAGCATGTATCTGTAGGGGAGGATTTGCGAAGAAGCGGCTTTATACCGCCTATAGTAATGCAAAGTATGCACTGTTCCCCAAACTCGCATGAAGCTCATCTATTATGATGCATAGTACACACTGTTGCCGTACGCCAGAGGAATTGATTACGTGCAAGGTTTTCGCATTGGCTATGCCATTTTTCTGGCGAGTCCTAAATCGCTGCTTAGACCCCAGTCGCAATGGCCATATGCAGTATTGATTGTCTACTCACGCTAACGTACCCGGTAAGAACTACGTATGATAAAAATTAAAGCGGGCATAAAGCCTACGAGTTCAACTATTTTAAGAAGTAATCCTCCGAGATGCGGGTGAACGTAAAATGGCTGCTCTATTGTTTTCCTTGCTATCATGCACTTTAAATAACGTGTGTTTCCTCTTTGCGGATGTGGCGGAGCCGGCGAATTTCTGCCGCGCACATTTTCTGGCTTTGCTTGCACGATACATTGTTTGCCTACGAGAAGAAATGTACCGGGCATCACATGTGATGCCCTCACCTACACAAACGTTTAATAAAAGAAAATGTTCCATATCCTTCACACACACAAGTTTAAGCTATCATCATCATCATCATCATCATCATCATCATCATCTTTTAAGTCCACTGCAAGACGAAAGCCCCTCCCAGCGATTTCCAATTTGTCCTGTCCTGAGCGAATTGATTACACTTTATGCCTACGAATTTCTTAATTTCATCGTTCCATCTAACCGTTTGCCTGCCTCTGTTGCGTTTTCCTTCTCTTGGTATCGAACAAGTGTTAAAGCGGAGTTATGTTTTGTTTTTTGTCCACCATGGTGCATTACGCACTCGTAAGTCTGCTAGTTACCAAACATATACCCTGTAAAATGTATTCTCAGGCTAGAATGTACTCATTAATCCATTATTTCATTCCTCTGTATATTTACATCTGTACTGTATACTATTGGTCGTTAAAAATATTCTAGGGTTTCATGCGTTAGTACCTTAATATTGAGGCGTGCCTCAATACTAAGGTGAGGTTTACTGCGTGGGAAATGACAACTTAGAATGCGTTCTGAGGCAAGTAAATTAAGGCTTGAAAAGCTCGTCAAGGTCTCGAGTATGTATGCGCGGCCTATACCGGAGAAGGCAAAAAGGACGAAATGTAAAAGTGAAGATGAAGAAAACACAGATGTAAATGTATTTCAGAAAAAATGTGTTATATATCACCCGCATCTCTAAATGCATAGCTCATACATGCAAATACACAGAATCGATGCCAAACTGTGCGTGTTCGTCGAGAGCAATGTTTCCAAGTTGTATTTACTTTTGAATGCAGTAATATTTTTTTTAAATGTTACCTTTAATTTTTGTCTCCTTGTTTTCTGATAGCTATGTAAATTAGCTTCCGAAAATCAATGTGCCCAGAATTTTTCGTGAGTGCCTGTGATTGCTCTATATCAAGTGATTAACTAAACGCCTGAAGGCATATGTCAGTTAACGCGCCCTCAATAACTGTGCGAAATGCTTAGGCCAACTCGTGTCAAGTTTTAAGAACCCACGCCCACTTTATGACGACGAAACAAACTTTGTATTGTTTACTGTTCTCTGAAATAACTCGAATGTTACATGATGTGGCCATGTAACATTCGCTCATAAAGCAACAGTGCGGAAGTTGGATAATTATTTATTGTTAATTAATTAATTAACCATAAATAATTATCCAACTTCCGCACTGTTGCTTTATGAGCGAAATTTTCAATGTGGAAGCTATAGAGCTCGTTAATTAGTGTCCAAATAATTCATTTTCTTTACATAATCTGCAGTGGCACTGGCGGGTTCCAATAAATTGAGCAATATTTATGTACAACGTGACTAGGCGTTTACGCGCAGCGGCATCAGTGTCCTGAACCGTGCAACGAACGAGTCACCGATTCTTCGCGCTACTGAAGCTATGCATCAACAGGCCTTTGAGGAACGGAAGTGAACTGCATTCGGTGGTATTGGCTCCCACTTTTATCATGGTAGCTTGCCAAGTGAACAAAGCGAAATTCGCAGTAGAAATGTATGACAAATAGCGAATCCATGCTCCTTATGGAAGCTATGTTAGCGTTCTTACTGTTGACAGACATCGCAGAGGGCATGAGAGTTTCGTCTGCTGACGCCCATGTAAAGAAAATGAAAGCGATGGCCCCCGCGTTTTGGTCCCACATTGTGTCTGCGTGCATCGTAAGACAGTATACATAGCGCAACAAAGAAATAATGGACAAGACGAAGACAGGACGAGCGCTAGATTACCTGCCAGATTAGGCCACGCAGAGATAGCTAGAGCAGCAGGGATAGCTAGAGCAGGCGACGATTGCGTGTCTATTTTTATTTAAAAGTAGAGCTTGAATCCTTGGCATAGAAGTCACATAAGGGCTTATCTTCTTTCTCTCTGTGCTTCTGTTTGCGGTGCCATCTGCGCGATTATATACGCTCAGCAGTGCAATAAACCTTTTGTTGAAAGTTAGCGCTCATATTGTCTTCATCTGTCAGAAAGCATCTGTAAGGAAAAGCAAAAAATAAAACAGCCAACTTCTAGCCCACCTAAATCTTTCCAATATCGCAATTTCGACCAAACTCGTTTTGAAGACTCACTGTCCTAAGCCTACGCAGAGCTACCAGCGGGTACCCTCGTGTTGCATTCTGCTGGCAAACTCGCTAACTCTTTTGGAGCGACGTAGTTCCAGGCCAGAAAATGTTTTTCTCATCAACGAACTAAACTAAGCTGAGAAACGAGGTAACTATTCATTGCACTTCGCTGCAATCAAGTGGAGGCCCAGTTTGTTTTATACATATAGTGCTGTGAACGTGTATATAGGGTGACAATGGGACAGGTTAGAGTCATGAGAGCCGTTATAAGGCTGGGCATACAATTAGTGGGTCATTAGTGTCGGCGTTTCGGTAGTTCGACCAGCTGCGGCTCCTGTACAGTTATTCGTTCACAGAGGAAGGTTGAACCGTACTTCGGTATTTTGTCCGGACGGGGTTTGTTGCATTGTCTGATTGAACGTAAGCCTGGCCGAGCGGAACCCGATTAACTATAGGAGGTCGCAGCGTTTCTGGCGAAGATGCCTGGAGTGATTGGTATTCGGAGAAATTCTCGTACAGTGATTTGTTCTGCCGATGGTGTTTTGTGCGCTTATTATACCTACGCAGTGTTGACTTGAGCAGACAGAGCTATGTTGCCAATGTCTGCGTAGTTTCCTTGCTGTCAGTGTGTTTGACCACGCTATCATTGTGAGAGATGCCGTAGTGGAGGTCTCCGGAAATTTCGGCCACATGGGGTTCTTTAACGTGCACTGACATCGCACAGCACACGGGCCTCTACATTTGAGTCATCAAAAATTCATACGAGCACACTCATGTCACGCCTTATGGTATCTGCCTACTACACTGGCACATTTCTGGAGGAAAAGGGAAAAACGGAAGTACTGGGAGGTTAACCAGAAACGCATCCGGTTGGCTACCCCACAATGGGGGAATGGGAAGTGTGGAATAGAAAGGTGGTAGGGAAGAGAGGTGGGGAAGAACGAAAGAGACGTGTAGGATGGCTCCATCAGTGAGAGGCGTTCGCTCAAACCCGTCGTCTTCAAGAAACTCAAATGTGCTTTCAGTGCCTTATGGCCCGACGAGCGATGAAGACGGTGTTCAAGCAGCACGTGCACGGAAAGTGGCTCGTCGTCGAGTTGTAGCGTGTGAGCAAGTTCTTTCCTTTCCACGTCGAGTCGCACACAGTGGCACATCAAATGGTCGAGGGTTTCGTCCGTATCGCACAACTGTCGGTTACATTTCTGTGTGCACCATCAATTTAATGCGCTAGTTGTACGTCCAAGCGATTGTAAAAAGGAAGTAAAAGGGAAGTAAAAGCGATTGTAAGGGACAGGCACTAAAGGGAAATGTTCGCATGATCAGATCATACGAAAGAAAAGTAGCGCGAAAACGCCGATGATAAAAACCAAAGAGACAAGAGAAACAGAGGCGAGCCGCTACTCTGCAGCAACACCACTTTACATACTCCGATGAAATCCGATAAAACCGATCAATAACAGCTAAAGATTAATTAAATTGGCACCAATGAAGAATAGTTAAGATAAACCAGATCAGCTTAATAAAATAAAACATGCACATTAAGGGTAACTATTCGCATAATGAGGTAGAATTATGCCAAAAATAACTCGAAAACGCCGATGAAAAACAACAGAAACACTAGGGAAAGACAGGCTAATCGCCGCTCCTCGCTCCGTACAGCTTTCGCTGCAGTGGAACTTGTTTAGATTCTTATCACCTTGTACAGACACCTAACCATAAGATCAACGAATGCAATAACTTTTTTTACTTATTTATAGACATCCTCTCTTTTTCTCTTTTTTTTTTTACGGGATGACCACAAAAAGTCGCTTAGCCTGCATGACCTCGTTATGTCCCACTATATTTATAGCCATTTTTTGTATTGCCTATCTTTCCTCGACCTCTTCTTTCTTTTTCTTATCGAAACCTCTATCTCCACATTGTGCAATTACGTAATTGTAACGGCTCCGGCTACGCCAATGAATATGTTGGTTTCTTTCACAACATCACTCATGTAAACATCGTTTCTCACTGCTGTTATTGTTGACACCGCCAGTGAATCCTACAACGCTCCTGGGAGGAAGACATTTCTCAAGGGCGTTGCAGAGCAAATACGTTTGCTCGTGTCATTACGGTGTACTCAGTCATTCCCTTAGTTTTTGTGCAGAACACGCTCCCATGTGTGTGCGCGCGTGCAAATACCGCGCAGGAAGGCCATGGCGTGAGCCTAAACAGCTGCGACCACAGTAGGGCGGCATCAGGCAGTCGTAGACTTCGGAATTACTGTCAAACCTTATTCCTCACTTCTTTTGTGGCAATAACGAAAGAGGAAATGACAATGGGCTCGTTTTTATTGTTACACACAACCTAATGAAGCAGCACCAACAAACACTCATGATGTACAAGACCCCTCAGGAAAAAAAAAAAAAAAACTGGGGAAATTGGAGCTAGTATGCCCATCTTACTCCATAGCAGGTATACCTCAAAAACGTCTGATCGTCCTCCTGGCTGCCCTTACCGTGTCTTTCGGGCCACTGCTGCAACCGCTGGCGCAACTCCTGGATGTTCTCCACGGTCACTCGGTCCCAGTAAAGTCGGTCCCCGAAGTCGTCGTTGTCTAACATGTAAGGCATGGTTGTTGTGGCGGCAACGCTGGAAGGCACACAACTTGTTACGAATATCGAACTACGTGGCGGCTGCCTTTCAGTCCTGGCGCCGCAATAGGTTCACAGCAGGCGCCTAAATAGCGCTACAACAACAACGTCGCTTTTCGATGTGGCGAAGCCGCGTCGCACGTGCGCATGTTCTTCTTTCCCGAACGTGTCTGCGGACGTCAGCCGTAAGCACTCGTCTCGCCCACCGCGAGCGTCCTCTCAGCATCGTTCGATGTCATCGCTATCAACCCTCGCACCCTTTTCATGCGCGGCCTCGAAGGTCTTTTCCTTTCTAATTGGCATAGACCTCTTCTGCATTAAGCGAGCTTCCAATTTCCTGCTATATAGACCCGGAAAAAGCCGGGAAGGCGGCCCGTATGTCACGACTAGCTTTGCCAAAATGCAGTTAACGAGATATAACCTACCTCTACCGATGCGGACGGTATTGAGAGAAAAGGTGATCGGCGTTTTACAGCTGAGACGCTGGATTGCGTGGCAACCAACACAAGGCAAGTGTGAGTCATGATGAAGACGATGAGGCGGAAACCTATACGTCGGGCCTTCGATACAAGCTTGTCTAACCTAGCTGCTTTTCCGTGGTCGGGGTGACGACGAGCGTCAAGGTTTCGATATACATTTTCCCGTTGCTAAACATCCAACGCACTTAGTCAAATTAAAGAAGCTCCAGAACATCGAAAACTCGAGAAAGAAGCAAGAGAATGAAGGAAGCACCAACCTCTCCTTCAATTACATTTATTAAAAAAAAACAAAAAAACAAGGAAGCAAGGGGTTAGAACATATTCTTTAAATAGGTGCAAGAATACGAGAGGATAGTATATGATCAACGTTGGGCAAATTTTGGCAGCTGCACGTTAAACGCAACCAACACAACTTCCCTTTCTCTTCATGGAAGCAAAGAAAGACGGGTGGGCATAGCTAGACACCGATGATTGCTACTTCCTGCCGTTCGGTCTTTATCAACGTTGGGGCTATTTATTTATTTATTTATTTATTTATTTATTTATTTATTTATTTATTTATTTATTTATTTATTTATAAGCAACTGATTACACGCTATGGCACACGGCATCAGAGGGAAGTGAAAAAAAAAATAAAGGAACACGAGAAGAAATTAACTGTTCAGCATGACTGTACGGAGCATCAACTTCATATTATTTACAATAATAAACTGTACTAAACAAGTCATTAACGATGCCTAATATCTAGGTAATAGTAGACAGTCATCAAATAGCACCCCGCAGCGGTCGCCTAGTGGTTATGGCATTCGGCCGATGATCCGAAGGTCGCGGGATCGAATGCCAGCCACGGCATTTGCATTTCTATGGAGGCAAAGTGTTAAGGCCCGTGTACTGTGCGATTTCAGTGCACGTTAAAGAACCCCAGGTGGTCGAAATTTCCGGAGCCATCCACTATAGGACGTCCGTCGTAATCATTTCGTGGTCTTGGGACGTAGAAACCCAGAGGTCAGTCATCAAATATAGTGTTTCCGCAAAGAAGAGTGTAAATAGAGAATGAGCGTGGAAGTGGAACCACAATGCAGAAAAAGTCCCGTAATAATCTTTGGCACGGTTAAATTCAACTGGAGTAGCAGAGGGAAGAAGGTGCCTTCGATCTTCAGATGTTTGCGGAACGAAAGAAGGCGAAAAGAAAAATGGTTTTTGTGTGAATGGAGAAGTGCTGGTTTAGTTGTGGTTATCAGTGCGAGATGATGCGTACCAGGGCACCAATGAAAGGTTGTGCTACAGCATCACGAAGCGGTGTATGGTAGGTGCAGACACCCACGAATTTACGGCTCGATGCCAAGGACCACAGACATGGAAAAAAAAAAAAAGGGGGGGGGGGGGGGGATATCCACCCAGGTGCACAAGCATGCATTCATTCAAAACATGCCCTGTCGTTTTGCTATAGATTCCGCACAGCAAGTCACGTGCGTCTTCTCTCTTTATAACTAAAAACAACATATATCGATTCGCTTCGCGGAGCGACACCTGTGCTGCGTCTGAAACCGCCTTGGAGCGCGCGCGCCATCAATGCACAGAACAGTTTCACGACCAGCCGGTGATGTGGTGATAATAGCCTCATTTTACCTTAACATGTACTCGCCCTTAAAACGATGTAAATAATTTTCATCTGTGCGCTAATCCCTTATCTTTTCACACCAAATAGTGCGCGCTTTCATAGTAGTTCGAGATACCTTTTCTTCCATTGTGAGACGAAGAGCCATGGTCGAACTAGGAATTCATCGAGACCCTCCAAGGCTCGCGCATTTATTCCAGCCACTCGAGCCACTTTATTGCTGACCCGCCGTGGTAGCTTAGCGGCTAAGATGTTGGCTTGCTGCGCCCTAGGTTGCGGGATCGAATCCCAGCCACGGCCACCGCATTTCTATGAGGCGAAACGCAGCATATGCCTATGTATAGTTACGTTTAGGCGCACGTCAAAGAACCCCAGGCGGCCAAAATCACTCTGGAGCCCTCCACTATACAGTGCGTGCCTCAATGAAATCGTGGTTTTGGCACGTGATCCCCATCAGTCATTGTTAATTACTTCGATTGCTGTTGGTATTATTTTTTAGTGGGTGAATGACGTGTTTCTTCAATGTCAGGTGACGTAACCCATCGCACGCAGGATATCAGCCCGCGGGCGTCGTTCCATTGATCCGGTGAGACAGTGCCTGCAGGCTGTACGGCGCACGCCCAGCCAAAACGAAAGCGCTTACACACATCTCGGGCATAGAGTTTCCTACTAAAATACTAGAGGGAAAACTGGCGCTAGTGTATATGGGAGTTTCAAACAAGGCGGGTGAGCCAGCATAGGAATGACGGGTATGACATGGATTTGCCTAGTCTTCGTTCTTCTGGCTTCATACGGCTTTGCGACTTCAAAAAAATTGTTCGCTTACGAAAAAATATTGCAATAAAACGGAAGATTTTGGAATAACTATGTGCGTGCGCATGTACTAGTTTCTTTTTCGTGATTAGAAAGGTACGGAACGCTCAGAAATTTAGTAAGAAACTCTATGGTGCAGGGCAAGTGCTCCACTGTATTTTTACAAACTATATGCATGGGTCAAGCCCCTGCGCGAGGGCGTAGCAGGAGCCCAGTATCGCCCATCGCTTGGTGGTGGGTTTTGTGAAAAAAATGTGATGTTAAATAAACAGCCGTGCGTTTAACTCCATCGGAAACTGCGCCTGAGCTTTGTTCTGAACTGACTTTTTGAGCGTCGTCCGCAGGCGCGTCTGCCTATCGTCCACTGGGCGTCTACAACGCACGATAACTGTGCGCCTGCTTGGCGCGTTCGGTCGGCGTTGAATTAATCAGAAAGCGGAATTGAAATGCCGTAGTACAAGATATACGAACAGTCTTCTGACAAGGGATGTATGTCAGCCGTGAAAACGACCCTACGGTTACAGATTCTATCGCATCTGATACAAAAGAAGAGAAAAAAGAACAGCAAAACCGCATCGATAAGGTTCGCGAGACGCAGCGCGAGTATTTCTAAAGTTGGGTACCGCTGCAAATACTGTAGCCATCCGTCAACGAACAACAACGAAACACTGCATGGCACCTCATCATTGCAAACGCCTTTGGTACATGCTACAGTCTGATGATCTCTAGCAGTAAAGCCAGTAAAGCGTACACTACAGCCGCTGCCTTCGTCGCGTAATGAAAAAGTGTAGTAACGTCACTCGCGTCACTGCAGTTAAAAAAAAAAACAGGACTAAACAAATCCACCAAAACGTTTGAAGCCGCAGGCACGAAGACTAGACAAATCCATGTCATACCCATCATTCCCATGGCAGCTTCACGATCGCAGCGCCAGTTTTCCCTCTAGTATTTTAGTAGGAAACTATGATCTCGGGTAGTTGAAAGCAATGCGCGCAGGTATGTTTATGACGTGTATGCTCCGGATCGCAGATAGCTGCAGCTGTGACCAAGCAAACGTCACCAACTGCCGGACTGCAGAACGGTGCGGACAGTTCACGGCCCTGCACAGCAGTCGCCTACACTGCTCTCTTATAGAGCTTGCTTTAGTACAAATTACGAAATTCAACATTTACGCCTTCTACGGTTACAATGTTTTCTTCATGCAGTGACTGCTATGTAAAGGCTACAATGGGACCATGCACGCGGTATAAGTTGGGCTATCCGGGGGCGTGGCAGAGCTGATAGTCAACAAAAGACGCACTGCTGTACCAACAACAGCAACGGACCACGAAGACTTTGTTCAAATTCAATATTGTTAAGGAAATGACATGTGTGTCAACTGGGCACGATCATATATGAAAAAAAAAAAGATTTCCAATACTTTCCAAGTCTTGTTCGTAACAGGTTGCACTGTATGGCCGTGCATGTTCATATGAGCGTCTGATGCGCGGCTTTTCATTGCGCAGTAAAGCGGCTTAAACAAGACTGCCCGGGCGTTCAACTCGTGCCTTGTCACCCAGAAAAGAAAAAGACGAAAAGATCATGCCACAGGAAACAGCGACCAAAGTTTATTTTTAGTAAGCGGCAGGCTGTGCGAGTAGGTTACATAATGCGCAAGGCATCGGCGACAGCAGCTTAACATGCAAGTAAATTGTCGCTATTCTGAGCTCGAGGGCGTGGCTTCGATCACCGGCAATGGCGGCCGCATTTCGATGGGGGCGATATACAAAAAAGTCGGGTACGTGCATTCAAGTGCGCGTTAAAGAACCCCAGGTGCAGACATTTAATCCAGAGTAAGCCATTATCGCTTGACCCATAATTATGCCTTGGCTCTGGCGCCTAAAACTCTGAGATGCAATTATTCAGGTAGGTTAGTTCGTCGAGGTACCCTTTCAAGCAGTGACGAAACGGGAATGGATGAAGCGCTCTTTTCATCGTGAGCCAAAACCTAATGAATCTAACAGACACCGAGGTCAAGGAACGCATAAGGGGAAATCAGTTGTAGCTCTCAGTCATAGTGTAGCAATTATGACAAACGAAAAGGAATTAATGTGGGTGAAAAACACACTTGCCGTTGGTAGGGACTGGACGTGGTGCGATAAAAGAACATCGGCCGAGCCATTCGCGGCGCGTCAACACACGCGTGCTCGCATGGGGACTGGCGTACAAGTGCGTTCACACTCGTCTTGGCCATCTTGGCTACACAAGCGCCGTGCCACAAAAAGTTCTTGTCGCTCACTCCCGCCATGGCGGCAGCAAATACGCAACGCGGGAAGCCTACGTTTCAATTCATCAGGTTTCAAAGCTATTAATAAGAGATTTGAAATGAAGTTGCGCGATATCATTACGAGACATGTTGTAGTTAACTATGTATTAATTTCGACCACCTGGACTTTTTTAACATACACGTGAATCGGAATGCAGGAACGTTATTGCATTTTTGTCGCCTTTTCTTTTGCACACACATTCAAGATCGTTACAAAATACATCTTGCGTACCTTTTTCTCGGTCGCAGAGCCTCATACGTAAGTTGATCCGTTCTACAGTGCGTACGGTGGCAAATGGCATAAGTTGCGCTCGGTGGTTCCACGTTATACCTGTAGTTGCGACTGACTCGACGGTTTTGGTTCGGCTACGCCAGCTGGTATAGCCAGTTTTGGCACGAAAGTTACGTCACGTGACATTGCGTGTGGCGTGTTTTTGCTCGTTGTGTAAACGCGTTCCTTCACACTCGTCCCAGAGAGTCGGTATACCCCCTTCCTAACTTATGCAAACGCAAGAAAGCCGGCGTTACAAAAAAGAACAAAAGAAAGATTAGTAGTTTGCAGCCATATTGGCGGCCGTCAGTTACCACTGTCACTGCGAATAGAATGCGTGACGATGACAGGACGGCACTTCACCAGCCTCGTAAAAAGGCAGGCATGCACCAGGGATATTACTGGTTAAAAAAACAACAACAACAAAAAAAAAAAACATCAACGTTGTCTAAAACTCGCCGGGTGTCTGGACAGGCCTACATCACGCGATATCAGGGTTGCCGTTTGGGCAGGTTTGAGATGGAGCCGTAACTTGGGTCAAATGGACATCGTGGTTTGTACTTCGATCTCATACTTTTCAATAATACCAATTAGGCGGAACACCCTATTCGTCTGCATTTTGATGATTGCGGTTCGGTTAAGAAAAGGACGCTATTTGGGCACGAATACTATGGCTCCATCGAATGCCGATATCCTTCACAGAGAAGTCCTTCACGGAGAAATGAGTGAATCAACTTTATTCGTGATCCGGCAGATTGCGGCCTGGTCACACAAGGTGGCCCCACTCTGCACAAAGAAATGCGTTCTTCCTTTTTCTGTGCAACGTTACGAAACACTACTTCGACTCTCATATATATACATATAAAGCATTGCGAAAAGATGGCGCTTGGCATAGAAAACCGCATTTATATTTCTCAACTTGCTCTTTCTTGCGTGAGCAAACTCGGTCATCGCCTTGTCACTCGTATGTCGTTATGGGCAACACGGTGTCTGATTAGAATAGCAGGCCTCCGCAAGACCTGTTCTGTCACTGCGTGCAAAGGTGAAGAGGAGCCACTGACGGCCGCCTTCAATACGTTACACTTCACCGCCCTCACTCTGTCCCAGCCAATTGACTCCGACAACCGCCGTTCAAACGGAGGTTCTTCCTTCCCACTCAACCGCGCCTGTTTGTTGTCGCTTCTCTCCCGGCTCGCCGCATTCTTGTGCAATCAAAGTCCAGTTGATCCGCAACCTTGTGCAGGGTGGCGTTTGCACGCCTACGCGCGTCACTCTCGAACCCATTATACCGCGACTGGCCAACACGCAACAACGCCCTGACGCAGCACCCAGCTCGGAGTGCTCGTCACGCAGCTTTAAGTTTTTTTCACGCTTCGTTTCCCCGCTTGTTTACCCTTGGCGATATGCACGCGAATCTTCCTGCTCGTCAGACACCGACGCAGCTTGATCGCCGCGCTGATGAAGCCTTGACGTTGGCGACCTGCTGCTAAATGCGGCTGTTTCCGGGTGATTTGCGTGCGGGCTTATTACGTGATGTTATTTGCACATAGCCACAGCTACTGAAAGGTGAATTCTTCATGAGCGCCGCTCCAACTTTAGTAAGATAGTGTAGTGATGTTCGAAGCGATGTACGTCAGCTATAAACAGACATGGCAGTAGATGTATAGAATGCCTGCATATTTATACGTATATGACCCAGGCACCAAGATCTTGTGTTTTCAAGTGTTCGCGGTACGCACAATGTGAGGTTAGGGAAAGCAACGTCTGTACGCTTGTGCGTTGCTCTAGTGTGCGGAGAGAATGCTGGGATAATTTATAGCACAATGTGCGCAAGCGTCTAGCGCACGAGTTAAATGAATTAGCTTGTCGTTCCCTCCCCGTGAAAGCGAATGTCCGTCGAAGTAGTGGAAAGCCAACGCTGCAGATTCTGAGAGGGGACCTTCATTATGCATGCAAAACGACGAAATAGGCATATGTGCCCCCTCGCCCCCTCCCCCCAAGTGACAAATCCAGCATATTCATAGTAAGAAAATCCATGTGACCAACAGATGACGTCACATTTGACATGATTACGCAACGTGCGCACATCACGACATCAAACGTTGCGTGATGACCGCAGCAAGTCTGTCATGGGATGACCTCAATGACGCGTGACTGTGTCGGCTGATGACGTAACGTGATGTTTCTTCGTACGGGTATTAGCACGCTGCGCGCTTACCGCGTCTCCGAATTTCCTTCGATGATCGGCTCATATTTTTGCGTAAGCACGAACGAACGAAAAGTCTGGGTCAACAAATTGAACACGAAGGCATACGAGCACAACAGCGCAGATAGATCAGGAGAGCGAACGCGGGTGTCCGGTACTTTTCCCCCTTAGCAGAGGAATCTGGTCAGGCGAGGCATACAGAGCAAATAAGCGGAAGGGAGAACGACCGAATGGGTTCTCAGTGAAGGGAGGCACCCTGTGTAGCGGTGACATATTAGATATGCTGACGAAAAATTGCGCGGCAAAAGCAGCAAAGCATTCCGGGGCCGGATCATCCTGCTGACTCTGCTTTCTGCGCATGTTAGGCGTCATTACTGCTGCCTTGCCTAGTACCTTCTACGGGAGACGGTATATTCACACTGGAAAATCTGTATTCAGCCTCACTTGTTTCGCAGCTATTAACCATTTGTTTTCCACATCCGTGCTGTGCGGTTATACGCAAAAGAACAACAAATGAGGGAGGTCTGCCAAATTAACCGCACCTCCACCTTCTTGTTCAGTAAGATGAACCGATTCTGGAGGATGTAGCACAATGTCGAACTTGGCGGATCTACGAAAAGGCACGATGAAAAGTGAACTAATGTACCGGAGACTGCAATGTGCGGTCGCGTGCATTTTATAAGCTAAGCAGGAGTAGATTTTTGCGCATTGAAGACAAGGGATTTATGTAATCGCTGAAAGTTAGGTGGGGCGGTGAAATTAAAAAGTTCGCCGACATTAAGCAGTATCAACTCACCCAAGACAGAGCAAATTGGAAACCTTTGGGAGATGCATTTGTCCGGCAGTTGACTTAAAATAGGCTGATGACGATGACGAAACGAAGCGCGGTGAGTAAGAAGCAGAGCTTTCTATCGTTAATCGGCAGCACCGCCTAAGGCCGTGCTCTCACAGATTGTAATGTATGCGTTACGGCTGCGCAGTTTCTCACGTGGCTAGTAGAAGCCTCTGTCTTACACTAAAAAAATATTGCTAAAGAAGAATGAGGAATGAGGGTTTTATGCATGTACAGGTCGGCGTAACGAAATTTTACTGCGTGCAATAAAAAAAAAAAACTCCTTTTAGCGTACAAAAAAGTTGGAGACAATAAAGGTCATAGGAGAGCCAGAGCACACTCCGTCATTCATTTCTGTCAACTTCTTCCTTGTTTGTTTGTTCGTGTGTGTGCGCGTGTGCGTGTGTGTGTTTGTTTCTTTCTTTCTTTCTTTCTTCCTCACAGAAAGATGAGCAAGAGCTGAAAACACCACGTGGCCTGCCAGAGGCTCCTGCTCCTATGTGCAATCGCCAATACACGATGTACAATACACAAACTGAAAAGCACGTACATAATAAAATAAGTGAATAAGGTGCAGAATATGAAATAAAGCAGGACCATACACTACAGGATAAAACGAGTTAATACACTATACAATCACTTCGCGAACATACGACCCACGTTTGAAAATATGTGCGTGTGCTTTCACAGTTCAGCGCAAATTAAATCAGACATAACATTGCATACTAAAATGTAAGTGCAATAACATATTGCATTGTTCTTGCACGTAATGTCTAAAATGTAAAACCAGCATGGCGAAATTTACGTAATTTTAAGTAATGGCAATATTATTTATTTATTTATTTATTTATTTATTTATTTATTTATTTATTTATTTACACTGCAGTGTATTGCTCATGAGGAGACAAGGATATACAAAATTATAAGGAAAACAATGAAATTATGGAAACAAATAAGCGAATACAGATGTGGGTTATACAAAGGTAAAAGTACACGAAAATGATAAACATCAATGAAACGTAAACAAACAAACAAGGTAACTCGAATGCTAACAGTGCTGGCCAATTGACGAAAGTATGTTAAAGCAGCGTGATGGGCTTCAAAGCAGCGTGATGGACATGAACGAACAGAACCAGGTAACGAATTACAGTCTTCTACGGAACGGGAGAAGGAATAAAAGCTGGATTTGAATCCATTAGTGCGAGCATAGTAATGCCTCAAGATTAAGATGTGATGGCGTTTCGTCATTGAGTGTGGTGCAAACTTTATGCAGTCCTTGACATTTGGCAGTTTAACTGAAGAAGTTACGATGCTGTGAAAGAGTTTTGATGATTCAAGACGGCGACGACAATAAAGCGAAGTTCAATTTAATGAAGAAAAAGTAGAAGGTAACAAGTCCCGGTCACAACGGTGATACATGAGTCTTACAGCTCTTTTGTGTGTGTGTGTGTGTGTGTGTGTGTGTGTGTGTGTGTGTGTGTGTGTGTGTTGTGTGTGGTGTGTGTGTGCGTGTGTGCGTGGTGTGTGTGTGTGTGTGTGTGTGTGTGTGTGTGTGTGTGTGTGTGTGTGTGTGTGTGTGTGTGTGTGTGTGTGTGTTGGTTTCAGCTTGTTAATCTCGCCCTGCTTATAGGGTTCCGAACGACAGATGCGCACTCAAGACCTGGACGGATCAACGATTTATGTAAGAGAAGCTAGTTTTCTTCGGAGAGTTGGATAGGCGAGTCCGACATAAATAACGCAGCTTTTTTAGCACTTTATTTCATATATATTCAGTCCGCTTGGACCATGACATATTGTGTGTAAAAATGACATCGAAATACTTGTGCTCAGAAACCCTGTTGACGGCACGGTTATCGAAAGAGTAATTAAAAACGGAAGGAGATTTATTACAGAAACACATATGCACGGTTTTCTTAAAGTACATCTGCCGGGTGCTGCACCAATTGAAAAACCTAGCAGATGACTCCTGGGAGCGGTAACGGACGCTAGAGTTTTTATTTTATATAAACCCCATCTTCGGCACAAAAACGAATGGAAGAGGAAGTGCAAGCAGGCAAATTATTTGCGTAGGTAAAAAAAAAAAAAGTAGAGGCCCAAGAACGGACCCTTGGGACACTCCAGATGTCACGTTAACAGCACCAGAGTTGGTTGACCTGTAAGAAACGAACTAAGAGCGAGCTGACAAAAAGCCAGATATCCAGTTAACCAGCTGAGGATTGTTTAATATAACGTCAAGCTTATCGAGGGGCTTAGGATGCAATACTGCATAAAAGGCTTTTGAGAAGTCTATAAAAGCATAAGTCTAGTCGCAAAGACCGAGGTTGCGAGAAATATGAAATATCATGCGTGAATTCAACTAGCTGTCATTGTACTGTAACTGTCATTCAACTAACTGTGTTATTGTACTAAAACCACGCCTAAACCCATGCTGCTTGTGAGATAGTATTTGTTAGGATTCCAAAAAAAAACATAATATGTTTATGTATGGGGATTTGTTCTAACGTTCTGAAAGATTGTTAAGTCAATTTTAACGGTCTATAGTTCAATGAGAGACTGCTTGTCACCAGGTTTATAAAGAGTGAGCACTTTAGCTATCTTCCGTGAAGGGGGAACAGTGGCAGATGGCGAATATTTATTGAATATGACCGTGAGATGTCTGGATGACCACAAGGAGTAGCGAACGAAGAATGCATTGTGTATCCCGTCCGGACCGGTGAATTTTTTACATCCACTTTTATTATAAGAATGCCTTCATTCGTCGTTTCGATGTCACCTATTGTTGACTAATGAGACAAAATTTTGCGTGTTTGTACTTGCAAGCCTATTTGCGTTCATGCGTGCGTCCAGACAAAAGTTTTGTGAAAGCCGAGCGCGTTCTTTGTATTCAAAGTGGCAGTAAAATAAAAAAGGATAGGGAGAGGGGCATGGGGTGCAATGAAGTACCTGACGTATTCTTGCACACATACTGCGTGCATTTGCCGAAGCTCACTGCATACGTACCCGAAGCCTTCTTCCTCCAGGCGTATTGATCCATACTACTAGACAAATGCACCCATCTGCTGCTCGCATCTCACGTTTCTGTATTGTGAGTGGGTCGCAATATTTCCTTTTGTGGTGGCAATTTGTGGTCGCAATATTCGATCCTTCAGGATGCGTGCACGTGAGGTACCGGAGTCCGACGATGAAAGGCGCGAACCAATCATAAGAGTGTGTGTCTTATGAGTTTTAACCTTGCAAGGGAACTTGTGCAGCGCACGTTTGTTATTCAAGGACACCGTGCTAAACCACAAGAATCTGTCTTTTTTCTTCTTCTTCTTCTTCGTATGGGCACCGAATCCATTTGTCTATTCGTAGGCTCTTTACTGCAGTTAGTCACGCAAGAAAGGAGCGACCAATGTCTGTCATTTAAGGTTCTGCAAGCCATCGGTACTCGAGCTGCGATGACGTAAGCAGCTGCTGTCGCCAGCTGGAAATGACAGAATCGTTCTTCCTGTTCGGAAAAAGAGGCAGATGTGGGTGATGTCTGTCGTGATGCCGTGGCTCCCGAGAGGCACAGACGAACGCTCTAGCTGTTTTTATTGTACGAAACGTGACGTGTTCCCTCATGTGACATCTTCATATTTGTCCTCGTGAACATGTCGTCACGTTATAACGCTGACACACTGTTATTTATTTATTTGCTTTTTAGTTTTAGCTGCTTGATTCTTTTTTACTCCGTGTAGCGTCGTCTAATATGACAGGTATCGGCGTGGAGCGAGTGTTTCGATGCTAGAATTCATTATTTACTGACACAGTCTAAGCGAGGTCAAATCCAGAAAAAGCTCTGTCACAAGGAAATGAAATGAGTATAAGTAAAAACAAGGACGAAGAGTGCGGGTTACATAAATCTCGCGCTTAGGGGATAAACTTGCGTTAAGCATTCAGCTGCTCAGACAGATTACACACATCCTCACTACTTACGTGAGTGCATATCTACGTGTCGCGGCATTATCTCTTTTTTATTCGATGCATGTACGTCAGTGATGATCTTTGAAGTTTGGGCAGTTCTTAATTCGTGGTAAGTTCTTTGCCCTCTAGAACTCAGCGTAGAGTTGAACGGCTGCGCGTTGTCATGTCTCACCTATCACGAACAATGATTGTTTCATCCGAAAGAACAGAGATACGGACACGAGAAAGCACTAAAGCTTGCGTAATAACAGTTTTTATTTTCTGATATAAAAAAAAACGTCCTTTGTACACATTCACAATGTTTGTAAACTTCGAAAGCACATCACCACAACGTTTTGGCATGACGAATGTTTGCGCGTCAGTTAAGCTTCCGAATCGTAAAACAACGAGGAATGTTCTAGAGAAGAGGTGTAAGAGAGATTTTCCTTCTGAAAGAGCGTTCAAGGGCAAAGGTTGACTCCAAGACAACCCGCCAGTTTAGCACGTAAGGATTATCTGACTCTGCCGCGTTTCGTATAGATAGCAAAAGCCAATTTCCTTTAATTTCCAATGTTATGAGGAAAATTGTACAAGCTGTTTTCCTTATATTTTTAAAAACCTAAGCTTACATATATAAGAAAAACAATGCTTCGTTACGTCGAATCTCAATTGTTCTTATGCGATACATCATCATTCAAGACAGAAAAAAGAAATCGCCAGTACATACGATTTGCGTCTTGTACACGCGCACAAGAAAATGAAAAAGGAGAGGTAAGGAAGCAGAAATAAGAGTTCATTCTTGTTTGTCTTCTTTTAGATGACAGTCCACACACAACCATATCACAGCGTTGAGCATTGCACGTGTAGTGCCTCGAGATAACATATTTCGATATTTCGTGGAATGTAAGGACAGTAGACAACAACAGGAAGGCTTCCTGGTGCTCTCATGCTTCACAAAGCCCGCGTAAACATTTACACTGGGAATGAAGAAAACATCAAAGATTCAATGCGCGAGAGTAGACGAGCGAAATTTCCAGCCACCGAGCACATCAAAGACAGAAACTGCACACCAAATAACGTTTGTGGAAAAGAAAGCGAGGAGGACACGGCTGCTTCATTTTGGTAAAAGGTGTACACACGATCCAAGTTGTGTTTTTTGTCAAGGGAGCATCGCCCTGCCCCTTAAGGAGCAGATTTTTACATTTATTGTCGCAAACAAAACGTCAGAAGAAATTGAACTGCGAAATTTACAAATCCAGGAAAGAAAAACAAACATCATTCCCTCACTGTTCAGCAGCTCTCCACTTCCCATCTACGCGATCTTTCCGTACACTGTTTTCGTTCTAGGCGCTTTAATAACACACCGTATTTTTCAAACATAAAATTGCGCGGCGTTTTTTTTTTCCTTTCTCTCTCTCTCCCCTCCTCCTTCCTGTTCAGCGAAATACTGCGAAAGGGTCTTTGAAATCGAATCTCGTGAGAGCAGCAGCCCGAAAACAAGCTCTCCGTGGCCGATGTCTTCATCTCGCGTGCGGCCTCCGGCGAATGCCAGCCATCAGGAGTCTCCGGTGGGACAGGTAAGAAGTCGTCGGGGCCTCCTTCAACAAGAGACTCGCTCACCGAGCGGCTTTCCGGGAACGTAGCTGTACTCGTAGGTATCCTGCAGGAATACAACGGGAACCCACACGTTTGTGCGGCATGGACGCTCCTTCACTCATTCGTGAATCACACTAAACACGTGAACGCAAGCTATTATCGGTGGTGGGCGGCATTAGCTGTGTTGTCTATACACTGTAACTTCCGGATTGTATGCTTCATACGGTGGCATAAAGAACTGGACAAATAGCGGCCACCCTTTAGATGGCTGACATATTGTACATATAGACTGACCAGGCTTTGCTCGATATATATTCGCGGAATGTCACGCGTAAAAATCAAGTGGAGAAACTCCTTGCGCCGACGCACAAACCGAAGACAGACGGTAACAGTCTTTCGTCTGCCGCCACCACCCTATTCGTTTTTTTTTTTTCCTTCCAATATTTTACACCAGATTTTAGGCTTGCCTTCTATCGCTTCCCATTTCTACAAAACGGATCACTATCTTGAACACATTCTGGGACACTGTAGTGTTCAGTTGGTACCCAGCTTAATTTCATACAACGGTAGAATTGAAATGGCAGAAATTAATAAGCGTACAGTTATCGCGGTAAGCATCGAAGGCGGCCGTCCATTGAGGGCTGCAAGACTTCAGCAGCTGCACTTTAACCGTAAATATATAGAATCACATAGAGCTATAAAACGCCTTCGCTTTTCCTGCTTCCTTTGTTTTCCTTTCTTTTTTTTTTTCTATTTGATAGGGGGGGGGGGGGGGGCAGGCGTGATGACAGCTAGGATATTGCTGGGACAAGCCTTCGTCGTGCAGTAAATGTAAGCTACATGCAAATGATGCAAGAAGAGAGCTTGGCGCCTTTATGACGCACCGGCTCGGCTCCTCGACGCCTTCATTATGATGGGCGGAAACTAGCTGAGTTTAACTTTACAGACAGAGCATGCGTATGGTCTGTGTATATATTTGTCGGCGTAGCCACAAATAAAGGTAGATGAAAGATGGCGCTTGTCCTGTCTCCTCTTGTCACTATGAGTGTTGTTCCTGCGCCTACATTACCCTGGTAAATCGGGTAAGGCGAAAAGTAATGCCGCGGTGTACTGGCAGAGACAAGAGTGCTGCCTGAATCCGAATTTTTCGTAACTGAAACCCACCGGATGTACAGAGAACGCTGCGCAATACATTTAAGTGCTGCGGCATTTGAATGTAATAGCAGATGGCTAGCAGAGGGAGAGACGGCTTCGATTTATGCCACTTAGGAGGAATAACATCCAGTTAAATGGGCCCTGGGACACTTCTTTTTTTCAACATCGTCAGAAAAAGGTGCCGATCAGTCGCGCAGTGCCTCGCGAACATGGGGGCCAAACATTATTTCACGGCACGCACAAGGGGATTCGCAATTTGGTTTCACTGGAAAGCGCCCCCCCCCCCCCCCCCCTCTATCAACAAATTACGTCACTGGGGGCAGCGACTACGTCGCTTAGCTTTCTTCGTTGCTCGTTAAAAGAAATACACACATTTTCTATACATGCTGAATTCATAGCGACCAAATGAAGCATAGCAGACGAACTTTCCGCGATCGAGAAATCAGCCAATTCTATTTCTGCCTCAAGCGACGCAGTCGACCAGTTCACGACACAAGAGCGTGAAAAGCACGCTCAGATTATGCTGTGCCATCGAAGCGCACTCACCGTCCCGCCCATGTGTACTGGAAGCTCCTTGGGGTCAATGTACTCCTTAATCTCCTCCTTGCCGACCATCTTGACTCGTGCTGCGGCCTCGGGCATCATCCAGCCCTTGATGATCTTCCAGGCGGCTGAAAAAAAAAGTGCATAGCAAAGTATGTTAAGCCGCTTAAACGGTGAATTTAGCATCTAGACATGTCTGTTTTAGTACATGTTCCGACTGAATGGGCCAAGAGCTAGCTCTCGACTTCTTGGATGAATTTCCCAATATGCATGTTTCTGTGTTCTGCCATTGTACTACAGCCCGAAGGGATAACTGCGCATAATACATGAAGACTGGTCACTCACCATTAAACAGCCAGGGCATATCGTAGACAAGGACATAGCCTAAAAAAAAAAAAGAGAATAATTTTTAAATGGCATAGACAGTTGTGTAAAACGAAGCCGCATTATACTTCTGGAGCCTATTTTTTCGACAACATTTATCGGGTCTCGTTGGTAACAAGTATTCGTTCTTCAGATACCTTGTATTCGACTATTTATTTGCTGCTTGATAATTGATGCATGATTTAATGGTACAAAGGCACGAAAAGAGTGCCAGAAGCCTGCGCGTTCTGTTACATTGGTTACTTGTTTGACAATGTTTGTTTTCTCTATATTCTTACGTACCATTCTCGCGATAGCTCTGCTAAACGTTATAAAGGTAAGTCGGGGAGAAACGAACAAATAAGAAAACTGAGTAAAGAAAGCTGTCTGGTCATCAGCACGGGCGTGTCAAACTCGCTTTCAGCCTTGAGGATGGGACTGTGCACAGAAAATAATAATGTAGTTTTTTTTATATTTTTGTTGTTGTTGACAGCGAGGTAATCACCACGGTGAAACCTCCGCAATAAGCGAGTGCGAATTACGAGCGGTCTTTGTTTCATCACACAGTAGTGCATTTCTATTGGTCGCTTTACACTCTAAACATGGTAACCTCTAGCTTACTTTACAGGTGCAAAAAATGTGAAAATACGTTCCTTTGCTAACTCGCACACCCACCGCGATAGCTTAGCGGCTAGGTGTTGGCTTGCCAAGTTCGAGGTCGCGGGATCGAATACCGGCCCACATTTCGATGAGGGAGAAATGTAAAAGAAAAAAAAAAGACCATGTACTTATTTAGGTACACGTTAAAGAACCCTATGCGGTCAGAACTACTCCACTAGCGGGCGTGGCTCATAACCATAGCTGGTTTTGGCACGTAAGAAGTCGTCATTATTACTGATGTTACTGATGCTTGTACAAAGTTGTGGGTAGAAACGCACTTCGTGAAACCACGAACCACTGCGGATCGACATGAATAACGGTCGTAACGTTACTGACTGGACAGACTAGTAAACGTAAAATGCTTGGTGCGGGGAGCAGGCTATAATTGCCAAGTGAATTATCGCGCAGTCTTTGCCTATATCAGTGCCGAACTAGGTGCGTCTTTGCAAAGTACGTCGCCGTATGTTGCCCAAGGTCTGCCCTGAAACTGTTTATTCAGAACAAGAGCAATCGCACTCAGTCGAGAACAGCAGCCACTTTGGCTCATCAGAATGCTTGATTTTTTCTTCAATTACAAATCGCACCTGTCTCATTTTCTCCATGTTTAACATTCAAAAGCTACTACTCTTATTTTCATTGACTGCGCAACTCAAGCAAATATATGTAAAGTGGGAAGCGAAAGCACTTTAATATGCTGTGCAAATGAAACATTTCTTTTCTCACGTTCTAAGAACAAGGAACATCATCCCTGGGTGCATGCATCTTGCATGTAAATGTGCAAAACGATTTCGTCGCACATACGACGGATTTTTAAAACAGAAGGAAAAGATGCGCTAAAGAGAAAAAAATTGCCCATTTTCTCTTTTTTTGTCACTTTCTCTGAATTCTGCAATCTAGAAATTTGCATGAAAGGTCGCCAACTCCGCCCAATTGGAAAAACACATCACGCGCGCCTTTTCTCGGAACAGGCCGTTTGTTGTGTATACCTGCTCATTGTAAAAAGAAAAGAACACACATTTTTGAGCGTTAAAGGCAGGATGGTATTCCGAATGACACTGGTGCTTTAAAGGCTCACGTGAGGTGACATTTCTCACGAAGACCCTCGGAAAATTCATTGATTCTCATACCCGTATTGCAAGACTCAGAATCACTTACCAAGTCCCAGCGGGTACCTCTTGAGGAATACATTGAAGATGAATTTGGTGAAGTCTATATCCTGAAACGAAAACAAGGCAAACGAGATATGAACGGCAAAATTTATCCGATCGTAATCTTGAAAAACTACTTTTTTTTCACGACGATAGGAGACAAAATTTTGATAATTTCCAATCATCCTGTGCGCTCATTCTGCGCCGACTGTCAGCTCCCTGACAGCGAGAAACTGATGAAAAATGATCGAAATAATAAAGCAAAATATTGTACCAGATAGAAAAGAATTCACGCATCTCCACGAAGTGCACCATGACGAGTGGGCGAAGCATTGGGGATCGTTCGGTGTTACCGTAAATCACCCGTGACATTGCCCGCTTATGCATGTAAATGAGTGACAACGCGTGTGTATATTTACATACGCGTTGTCATTTATGCTCCTGGTCTTTACGAGGTTCCTGCGCTCCCACGTCGTAGATCGTGCCGAGTTCCGGATTACTATTAGTTAAAACGCACGCTGCGAATCATTATGGTTCAACTACGCATAAGAGAAATCTCCCACCGGCACTACATTGCAGGTCAAGATCCAGTGGTTATATATGTGGGGTGGCCAGTGAACGGTTGTGCAGCGCGAGCAGTCGGTTTTTTTCACTCAGAGAACTCGCTAGCAGACGCTGCCTGCTTCAGCGTTGTCTTTCGCGGACGAGGGAGCGTTATCGTTCCTTGCAAGCTGGTAAAGCGTTCATCGCAGAAGAGCGTTTCCATAGTCAACGCGCGCCGTTCGCTCTCTCTCACGACACCGCAGCGCCCCTAGCGGACTCCATGCAAACCAGAGCTACGGACGACGAGGGAGGGACAAGGTGAGAGAAAGAAAGAGCGCGTGACGCGAACGAGCGCTTTTATTTATGCACCGCAGCGCCTCTAGCGGTCTACACTCAAACGAACCCACGCATCTGTGGACCGCAGCGCCTCTAGCGGACTCCTCTCGAACCAGTGACGGCGACTACGGGCATATGAAGGAGCAAGGCTCGGCCCTAAGGTGCTTCGCCCCTAAAATGCATGTATTGAAACGGTCATGTCATTGAAGCTTGCACAAATTTTACGAAAAACTCTCGTTTTGTGTTTCGCTCGTTATCCTCGTAAATTTGGTCTACCAGTTGCACAAAGCATAGTTTATTTGTTTTGCCTTTGACATACAACATGTTTGAATGTACTTCCATATTTGAAGCCCAAGACATCCTTCAAGCAACTTAAGTACTTGACGCTTTCGTGGAGACATGCACAAGTCTCATTATTTCAACGATGGTTCGACGACTCGTAAATCAACATGGACAATTTACGGGGAACTTTCGACGGGCCTATATGAGCAACCGCAGCTGACGTGCTTAGCGTGTCCGTCAAAGCTGGTTTCTTCTCAATATAAGTTACCTTGATAGAAGCCTACTCCAATATATCATTTAATTCTTTACCCATCAGTTGTTTAACAATTCATTAAGGTGAGGGCCTTGCATCTCGCATGAGTTGAAAGATACGGCATGTCGCGTCTGCCATTCGGCGTTACGGTGTAAACACGAGGGCTAGAAGTCAAGTGACCAAGTGATGACGTCCCAGTGCAAAATACGTGATGTCATGTGTTGACGTAAATAGTAACGTCGAACTAGCCTGACCGACGAGATCACCACAAGAATGACGTAACATCGCTGACATGTCTAACGTGGGCAATTCACGTTTCTACTTGTGCATCCGGTTGACGGCTGCACACACACACACACACACACACACAAAATGGTAATAAGGATAGGACGCAGGTGGCGTCTTCCGTGAAACGCGTCGCATGGTGCACCACACCTCACTATATTGTCGTGCTAAACGCGCCACGTTGCGTGAACAGAGCAATCGACCGCGGATGTTATACGAGCCTCGTGAGAGCGTCCGCTTTTGTGTGTGCCCTCGTTAGCGCTAGCTAAACGAGTCATAACTTTTTGCACGGGTTATAACAGAACCTCAGCCGCCAAGCAAATGCGTTGCTAAGTAATGTGCACTGAAGTCACGAACAACCTGTGAGCCTTGTTATTGTTTTGTGAAAGTGCTTATACATAAGTCTTACAGATGACTCTTACGAACTGTTATAGCAGTTTGTAAGGGTTATCGTGTGCACTATACGAAGGAAAAGAAACAGCTGAAGAGGAACATTCCACAGCATTTTCGGGTAAGATTTGAACTGGACCACTGTCACCTTAATGACTTCCAATATTAATTCATGCACGCACACAGCTACGCTTAGACACTTACCGTGACCTTTCAGGACCTCATAGCCACAGCAACTGTGTTTAGTATGCACAAAACGAGATTTTGTCGAGCCTGAGAAAACTTGGCTCTACAAAATGCGGAACCGTAAAGGTGCGTGTACGCTGAGGTTTCCTTGGTTCCCGTTAGCCTGTCACAAGGAGTTATTGATGCAGTACAGGGCGGATGTTCGAAAGCCTCGGCAGTCAACGTCCGCACCGAAGGCCAGCGTACTACGAGCTCTCCATAAAAGGACACGCCATTGTGATTGTTACTAGCGAAAATTACAACTTAGCCTCCACGCTTGACGAGAAAATTGAATAGGCGAGGGACTCCTCGCATACATGTCAGCGTTTGCGGGCTGCATATATATATATATATATATATATATATATATATATATATATATATATATATATATATATATATATATATATATATATATATATATATATATATATATATATATATATAACGTGGCTTCAGGATCGGATGTTCTTTGTCCTAACTGTAAAACAACGGAACAGGAACAGGCGTACTGAATACCAAGCGCACCGTGTCAATGTGCATATAATTTTTAACTGCTGTAACACCACCTTGTGGGAAACTTTTCGGCTCCTTGCTCTTTGGGCAAACCTTGAAGAATGGATAGGGAAAAATACAAAGAGCACGAAATAAAAGACATTGGGTCAATTTTCTGTGACAAAGTTAGAAAAGTTAGAGACGTTCTTCAATGCCTAGCTGAGGTGACTGTGAAGATTGGAGGATGGTGCCACTGAGAGTAAACGCAGTTTGTGAAGTTATAAGAAAAGTTGAGGCGTTCAATGGTTACGGTAAGAAAATCGGAGCCCTTTCCACAACACATATTTACTTGTTGCTTGAAAAATACAATTTTGTCGTACCTACTGCAATACACGTGCAATAATGACCTACAGTTGGAGAAATATAATCCATACATATTTCGTTTTCCAACTGCAAATGTTTATGATGCAATTTCCCACTAGCTTCATTATACGATGATAACCTGTTGCGTTATTGTCTAGCGTTTCCTGTCTCAAAGGGAATTGAGTGTGCAAAACAGATCGTGCTTTCTATTTGAATTGATCTCCCAGTACTCTGTAATCTATCCGACAGTGTTCATTCGCTACCAGTGAGCAGAGTTCGAATAATAAAGCAGAGGCGGAACGAAAGAACGCTATAGAACGATTAGTTCAATATATCATTCTTGCAGTCCATTATTATTCTTCCTTTTTAGCGTTTCGGCTTTTGCATCTTGGGATGTCCTTGTGTAAGCAGAGAAATCAGATGCACGCCTCAACCAGAGATGTTATCTCCTTCGTCCGAAAGTCCTAGAAGGTCGGATGCATAATTGTCTTGGAGACACTGATTTCGATCTGCCATAAGATTTATACGTGATTCAAGGTCATCTACAAGGTAATGCTTATCGGGCACGCAGGTGACTCGTTTAAAAAAAATATATACTTTTTCAAAACAAAGGATGCCTACAGCTAACGTAGCCATAACGTACGCCGAAATGAAGTAGGCAAACATTTTCAGACATGATATACTATGCATTTTCCTGCTAATTATACCGTGTCATTGCAACGGCAATCAGCGTTACATTAGTAGCAATGAAAAAGCGCTTCGCGTGTCATCGTCTAAGGGAACGAAATGGGACACAGCTTCAGAGAGGAAGACGGCTCGCTTCAACCTGTCTAAAGCGCTGTTCTACACCGTCCTTGACAGCCAGACCATTTCAGCCCACTTCTGAATGACTAATGACTGCTGCATGGGCGGGACTGTTATACAATGCCGACGCTCCAGAAACGTAACCACGGTGTGGTTGCTTTGTTCAGCAAGTATACAGAGGGAAGAATTGACTAATCTAATGACTCGACGCTCGTTCATTGTGGTAACCATCAAAACTCGTTGCACGTGCAAATGCTTGCGCAACATGAAACGTCGAGTAACGTTTGCTGACTTTATCTTTAAGGACAACAGTGGCGCGCGCCATATAATGCGCTTGTTGCACTACTCCTAGCTCGCCGCTACCATTTCTCACGGTGTTTTCTGCAATGGTGCTTACACAATACCGGGCAAGTCTTCAGCCTACAACGTCCTTTTTTCAACAAGTGTAATGACGTTATATATGAATTCTACTTTCTTCATTACCTTCCGCCTACGAGGTCGCATTAACATGATGCTATCCGGAGCGTACTTCACTGAATCAAGCGGCTCTTCTTACTGCGTTACTGAAGGGAAAGCTGATGCAACTGTGCGAGTTGTAAGTGCTCATGGCATTTGACGGGCTCGTATACGGATGCGAGACACTCGAAAACGTCGCGATGTGTCGCGTAGTATCCAACCCTTGTTGCCAGCACAGCAACACGTTTCAAGTTGGGCAGTCATACCAAAACCTCTAAAGCCGTGACTATACCTCCTCTTGATAAGTCAGTAGGCATTGTTCGTAAGCTGTGCTGCTGATCTAAACAAAAATTAAGCATATTTCTGCCTTTAGCGTTATCTCGGCGTCGCGCACTGCATAATGCTGGATGCCCTGCAGTGGTGCGTTGAAAGTGAGTGCAGCCGCTGTCCTTTGTTCATATCCGCAACGAGCAACGTACAAAAAAAAACAAAAAAAAAAAACGTGCGTACCATGTTGCTGAGGCCCGCACCGCTGCAGTCGAACACCATCGTGACCTTCTTGGCTCCGTAATCATTGTACAACTTTTCCAGGAAGAACAGGAACACCCGCTTAACCTCGAGCACATCGGCTTGGCCTTTCGTGTAGTTCTTGCATCGCAGCACCACTGACGAGATGAGAAGAAGCAACGTACGCTAAAGAGGGCGCTCAGTCATTCTGTCATAATACGAAACGTCAGAACGTGCTATAAATATAAGGATGTATCAGCCGCATGACCGTACTCTGTTCTTGCGGTTATGTAGCATTACAGCTACCAGGAAATACCAGCGAGAGTGAAAGAAGTGAATTGTTATGTTCCAAAGACTTCTTTTGCATCCTGCCATGCGCAGTCTTCATCGAACGCGCCTTTTATCAGCTCATTTAAAACATCGGCCTATTACTATGAGCAGGAAAGAATAGTTTGAAATATAGCTTCTGTAGATACTTACACACGTGGCATCCAAGTTTGTCTTTGCCGTAAGGGTAGATTGCGTTCTGCTCGAAATACTCCTTTGGTATGGACTCTTCTTTGATATCTGCAAGCATTCATCGTATTAGCCGTAACTCATCCCCCAGTCACGCAACAATAAGCTCAATATTCAAATGCAACATGTGTAACCCTCTTGCTCCCACGACACTAAGCAAATAGAAAAAGAAAACTGAGATGCTTTTATCCCATATTTTATCAGGTATATATCGGTGCAGTCATCTACATGCCTTTCACAAATGTGCGTGCATTTACGAAAGTACGTGAACACGTGTCTTTGTGGAGGTACATGTGCGTCCTCTGGCTCACCCTTGATTGTGTTGGTCTATCATCAACGATTATCTGCACTTGCGATTATTAGTGGGATATATATTTTCGCACCGTTTGGTATGCAAAAATGTTAATTAACCGCATTAAACGTAACGACGCAATGACCATGTGAAATTGTCGCATTGTCGCATGCTGTGAAGCTTTGATCACAGACAGTCCATATATATATATTGAAACAAGGCGTGTTCTACGGACACTTGAAGACGCCGCGACTGAATAAGCCTACTCAGCTGGGACGGTTCACTTAGCGCGCACCACACAAGCCTCAACGTCTTCTTTAACACTGACTCTCGGAGCTACAATATATATATATATATATATATATATATATATATATATATATATATATATATATATATAGGACTGTATATGCAAAAATAGCTTGGGTTGCCGCTAGTTTATAACAGAATTGACGATGCGCCTCTTAGAGAACGACGGTTATTAAGTCAACGTTTCGGTCGGAGCCCGACCTTTTTTTTTCAAAAAGGTCGGGCTCCGACCGAAACGTTGACTTAATAAACCGTCGTTCTCTAAGAGGCGCATCGTCAATTCTGTTATATATACATATATATATATATATATATATATATATATATATATATTATATATAGTGTGTGTGTGTGTATGTGTGTGTGTGTGTGTGTATGTGTGTGTGTGTGTGTGTCGCTCAACATTAGCATTAAAACACGCAAAGATGCGCGGGACTACTGGAGATCCTAAAAGGCCATGTTGAGCTAGTTGGTTCATTACTTGAGACAATACGTGTGGCGGTAAATCGACGGGACAAAGACAACACACACACGCACGCGTGTGTCTGCACGCCGTAACATTGTGCTATACTCACAATCACAAACCTATGCAACCTCAGGCCATCGTAATCTTTGCAGGTTGCGTTGGTGTATGTTTACATTCGACATTTCTAATCGATCTAGCATTCGAGTGAAACCTCGATAAATCGTACACTTGTGCTTTCTGTTTAAGGCCGAGACGACGAACGTAACAAAACTAAGTAACAGTTCGGTCTGATCTCGCATATAGATCGAGCACCTTTCGACTTTGCGCTGTTGGTTTTCACTGCGATGATAATAACAGCTCGAACTTTCTTGCACAACAGGGAGAAAATGGTTTCCACACTGGGAGCCTGCGCGACACGTGTGTGTCCCTCGTGAAGTATCGATTTTCGCAGTCTGATTCACGGCATGAACAATCTGGGCGATTCCATCGATAAAGCGTCGGCCCGACAGGATGTCCTTGACTGTTCTTGGCCAAGCGCAGTGAACCCAGTGGCGGCCACAGCCTTGAAAGCTAGTACGCGTTCGCTCTGGCCCATGCGTTAACAGCACGGACGATCTCTTCGATGCAGGATAATTTTCTTCCGTCACGCGCGCGAAGGGAAAATGGCTAAGAGACGTTTTCAGATATCAATCGCCAAGAACGGCCAAATTTTAAGAAAGAAAGAAACGTTCGCCTTCAACGGAGTATAGTGATCTGCGAAATAAAAAAAAGATGGCTACTTGGCAATGGTACGTTTGACTACGTAAGGCTTTAACCATTCAGGGCCATATTTTCCTCCGTCACGTTCATCCGTGCTAAATGTGATCTGGAGCCACGTGCTCCGCAGACCAAGCAGACAAGACGTAGGGCGCAAGCAAGGCCGCTCTGCCTGCACTCGTCATCGAGCTCTGAGGCAGCACGTGCGGTTTCTCAATGCGCATTCTCTGCCATCGCAACGCGTGTAACGTGGATATCCTCACGGAGGGAGACTTCCTGGCGACCGGAATGAATCGAAATGAGCACCACCGAAGTCGTGAATACAAGCAAGGAGCGAGGCAAAAATAGCCAAGTGCGATTCCCGTTTTACACCCACGTTATTTTTTTTTTCTAGCTTTCGTTTACTGTGCGTGCTGCACGTCGTACATAACTCAATTTTCTTGCCGTTGGGAATGGTGATAACAACGAAAAAAAACCAAACAATTAATACCTTGAATCTTGACGTAACGTCTCCAGCGGAGGTGGTACGCGGCGACCTTGTGCGCCAGGTCCATGTCGAGACGCACGTGGGCGATAATCTTCCGGCAGAAGTCGTCGCTCTCCTTTATCTTCTTGACGTCTTCGTCGTAGTACACATCTGCGAACAAGGCGAGGGGGGGGGGGGGGGAGAATGTGCGTAAACGTGAAAAAAAAAAAAAGAAGAGAGAATATTTTGTTCGCACCCATGCATTCAGGTGGGCAGTGGTAACGGATCACTCCGGTGCAATGTCTTCGGCGGAGATTAAGAAATCCCCGCTAGATCCCAGGTACCCGGGGAAAAAAGAGAACACCGGTTCGCTCAAGAGTGCAAACTGAGGAATCTGGCTGGCCGAAAAGAAGTGTAAAAGAAATACTTTCTTTATTATTAATTTTCGCTATTTTCGTCCGCTTCTATCAAATCTTATTCCTTGCGGGCACATATATTTGCACTGCTAATATGTTTGGTGTGCTCTGCTATGCCCAGAGCACTAGCCAACGGAGGCGATCGGTCCAAATAGACTGCAAACATTTCTTGGGATTTACCAAGAATATTGACACTGAGATGGGAAAAGAGAAAAAAAAACGCGTTATGTGCACATTACGTGACTGCATGTGTTCGTGTGGGCACTTGAGTGTAATATACTCATCGTCTTATATACCATCAAACGTTACCAGCCTCGAGTGCTGGCACCAAAGACGCGGGTTCGATCCCGGCCGCGGTGGTCACATTTTCGACAGAGGCGAAAATACCGAAAGTCCGTGTGCTCAGGTTTACGTGAGCGTGAAGGAACTCCAGGTGGTCAAAAGTTCCGGAGCACTCCACCACGGCGGGGCTCTAATCATACGGTGCTTGCTTGCATGTTTGTTTGTTTGTGTTAGAATCAGCTCTTATTCTTGTTAGCTGGTAACATATATGTGTCTAATAAAATTACTTGTCTTGCCGTGTTTGCAAAACCTCTGCACTGAAAATTTGCTCCTACACACAGAGCCCTTTATAAAGGCTGCTACCGTTCTCGAAGAAGGTACCTGTCTTCAGTGACCTGTAAGGACATGCCATGTTACAGTCATATCAAGCGACACGTTACAGACAAGCCATGAGGTGAATGCTAATTCTCATTGACTAACCATCCCTCCACCTAATCGCATACGCACGGCATCTCGATAGGTAAGTGTTCCTCATTACCGCGGGAAATAATAGGAGGGGCAGACTTTGCACACAGTCTACTCCTCATGTTAGCGCGGCTCTCCTATAGTGGTATAGACTCTTCTATGCCTACTGTAGCCCACACCGGAAAAATGAAGAAACGATAACCACGAGCAAAAAATACGCGACTTTTTTCACCTAACAGAAGTACTCCACTCATCCTTTTTTTTTTTTTTTTTCGTTGTAGAATTAACGAATGTATCAAACTGTCTGTGGCCGTTGTGTCGCAAACTTTCGGATTTTGTGAACGTGCTAAGACGGCATACTTAGGTGTCGACGTCACGGGTCGTTGGCATGAAAATTAATAAAGTAATTAACGTGGCAATCAAGTGCACTGCCATTTGTACACATCTATTGCTGCTAGGATGGTAGCTAGGTGGCGTGGATTCGGCAGCGAAAATACGCGTTCCTGGAAATCAGCGGAACGTAAAAATGATGCAACGTTACCACTGCTGCTCCGACGACATGTTTATACGCAGAAAAGGAAGAGGAATGCTGCGCACTTGAACGCGTGTCCTTGTTCGAAGGCTGCGACATTTCTTTTCCTCTTGTGCGATGTCGGAAAGGCAGGATGGGCCAGTATCCAAAAGACAAAGGTCACACTTGGAAAGAGTTCCATCCTACAGGGGGGTTTGATGGCTACAGCGTACGCTTGCACGTGGCTTGATACGAACACGTATAGAAGTGGTGTGCGCAGCCAACTTTTACTAGGCCACCTGATTTAGGCGTCAGAACGTGCCAAAACGCTGTTCACGCTAAGCCGGTGAGTAGAGTGTGCCAGCTAACGTGATCTAAAGTTCTCACGATAACCGCGGTTTCTATCTTGGCCGCGGCGGTCGCATTTTCGACGGAGGTGAATATGCTAGGGGTCCGTGTGCGTTGACGCATGTCGGGTGGTCAAAATTTCCGGAGTGTTTCAAAACGGCGTGGCCAGATCGTGATTTGTCACGAGAAACCACAGATATTATTACTACATATATTATTCGTACGAAAATTACCGCGTTTATAATATGCTGTAGCACCTGCCATAGCTTTATTATGGCGACACAAGTGGTGTTCTGTTTGAACGTTATAACTGACGCATCTTCTAAAAAGACGTAATAATAGCTGGCTTGTAGAAATATGGTTCTCGTTACATGTATGTTGATTGGAACTCTGCGGACACGCGTTTGTATAAATTACCGTTGACTGCTTTCGTGATTGATTAGTGAGGCCACATTTGGACGCGTGAGTCCTAATTGTTGTGAAACTTTTCATTCTTTGCTCCATGCCAGCTCTTGCTAATGTTAGGGATTGCGTACGTATATTTACAGATCACTTGTGAGTACTTTGCATTTGTTTCTGCAAATCTTTGTCATTTGTTGCCACGATGCTCTATAATTTGAACATTATGTATGGTATAGTGGCGCACGAATAAGGCCCTGGCTACTACTCAACCTGTAAGGGTGCCTACCACAGAACATTAAATATATTTAAAATAGCACTTAAAACGTTTGCGCAGTACGACCGAGACATTAACAAACGTGTAGTAAATACAGCATGCCGATTCTTGTGTCGCGTGCAAGTTATAGAACAGCACAAGGACATCTCGCAAGGAAGTCACAAAATACAAACAAGAAAAATCACAAAGCAAGAGTAACTAAAGTCAGCCGGCGACACATACAAGATGTAATTACGTTGTCACATACACAGCTGTTCCTCCGTGTAAACGCTGTATGTCCCATCCACTGGCGTAGCCAGAAATACGTTTTGCGAGGAGGGGGGTAAATGTCATTGGCGGAAAAAGGGGGCGTCAAAAAGGGGGGGGGGGGGGGCGTCATAAACTTCAAGGGGTGGTAGAGCAATGTCTTTCTTTTTTCTTTCGCTATTATCATTGCCGAAATCCATATCCCTAGTGAGACGTTGTTTAAATAATCACTCGCCTATGGTTCAGAGGCACTTATGTATGACACATACTTCTAATGGAAACGAGCAGAAATGAAGGTACCATTCTTATCCCGAATGTTATACCGGATGCTGATAAATATTTACTGCTGGCAAACATTACACCGTGGGTGAACTCAACTGTAACTGGAATTGGATGGAAGTGTAATAACCTCTGTAGTACAAGGAAAGGCGTATAACACGCAGAAATAAAAATAACAGTGAAAAAGGATGCATTCTAGAAAATAATTGTAACGGAACGCGTCCTTTGTTAAGCGCACCAGTGAGGCAGCACAAGACCTTGAAAAATCCACAATTGCAGTGAAACTGCATTTAAACTTAAGGCCAGCTGCACAGCCTCCACAGCCTCTAAAAAAATTGCACGGACGTGAGCACGGTCATGACATATTTTTCTCAGACTTCCAGATTGCAGGGTCCTTCGCGCACCTTGAGCCATTGTTTAGTAACAGAAGGCCACAGCGAGATTTCACGCCCCAGCTGCGAGCACTCAGCCAAGGACTGGCCACTTCAACGGGCCTAAGTGAATCACTGGATACTTACGCGGACATCCAGTGATTTCTTTATTGTTTTGTTTCTTAAACGCTGCCGTCACACACTATGTAGGAAGTCCGTCAAGCGTCACGTTCAACAAAGCGAGCAAATGCGACGAATAGCAAACAGTCCCGCTAGTTTGAAGGCGTATGTCTTTATGCCTCGGTGCATAGTCGACTGACGCCCCCTTACGCAGAAAAAAGAAAAAGAATATCATCGCAGGAAGGGTAAAAGCGAAGCCATCTCGACGTTTCGTCAGCCTTGTCCCTATTCGAGAGCGCCACGTACGAGCGGCTGTCGCTTCGCTCTCCCTGACCCGAAACGTCTCTACACTCGCATCCGCGCGCACTGGAGACACTAATGCGCGCCGCATTACAACAAAGGGAGACGCCTCCCGGTGGACGGCCAGTCCGCGCTTTAATTGACATCTCGTAGCGTGTACAGACGTGTTCTGTACTTGGGACAGGAGCACCCTCTCGGTACATTTTTGCCGGCCTTGGGCCTTCCTTGGCCCCGTATGTCGGTTTATCTTAACAACACGCGTAAGTACGTATTACGGGAGACATTCACGTGTGGCTCGTAATACGCATTCACTGCAAGTAGCGATGCTGGAATTCTTTATTTCTTTTCTTTCCTTTATTTATTGTGTGACACGGCTTTAACAATTAAGCCCCTAGCCGCTGCCTTAACTCACCAGTGCGCCTCACCGAATGCGATGAGCAACACGCGTGTGGCTCGTGCTCCGTACGTTGCGTACGGGAGCGCAAAATGTGTCTTATGTCACTCTTCCTCGGTGGCCTGCGAGGAACAAGAAGCCATCCACGGTCATCACAAGAGCCATTCTCTTTCCCCCATCCCGATTCTTCTTTCGTTTTTTGCTTGTTTTCAGGAAGCTATAAAGATTTGCGTGTACGGGCGTGCGGACAGGAAAAGCTCGGTATGCGTGGTACTTTATCGGTGGTCACTTCTGGGTGCTAGGAGAACAACACAAATCCATTTGCCGCTGACTCGCCTCATCTCTACGCTAAGGAAATGACTGCTGCCAGGAAAGTCGAGTGTGAAAGTAGATTATTACTCTGTGAAAACACATTTGTACTCTCGTCCCGCTAAGAGGAAATGTTTCTGATTGAAATAGTTTCTTAAGAAAAGTAAATGCTCATGGGGAAACATTTATTGATGCACCCATTACCTTCACTAACCCTTCTTCTCGAATCACAAGGAGAAGTCACCACCTTAACATAGCTCCTTTGAAGTCATCCATTGACTGCTTCAAGTTTTCTTTTTTTCCTCACACTATTGATACTTGGAATGGTCTCCCGGGCTCCCTGCGCGAGCTGTCAAACGAAGAATTCGTTGAACAATTGCCAACCTTTTTTCACTGATCAGCTGTGTATACTTTCCTGATGTTCTGCCCATTCAGTGTGTATACTTCAGCGTGTATACTCAATGTGTATACTTTATTTGTGTTATATTTATTGCGACTTCATGTGATTTAGTGTGACTTAATGTATTGTATTTTATCTTGTGTTGTACTCACTCCTGCAATATCTTGCTGTGCAAGATGCAGTATTTGTAAATAAATAAATAAATAAATAAATAAATAAATATAAGGTAACATCTCGAACCCCGGTCAAACCTGCCTGAAGGTAATTGTCCAAATGTGCAGTATATATTTATTTTTAAAAGGAAACGAACAAGGAGTATAGAGCGATGTGCAGAGACCTCCCCTTCCTCAATTCCACCGAGAAGTGTGAGTAAGTTAGCAAGAGGAGTATAACTGACAATGACCAAATACCGGTATGACTTGTAAACATTTCATAGGACAATGTGCCAACCACATGTCGCCAAATATTTACACAAAGGGCATGTCAACAACGCCATAATATTACACCAGCAACGGCCACTTTAGCTGACTACTATGCATGGGAAAACATATGGAAACACGTCTTCCGTCGCAACCGACGAGATCTGCTGTCAACTTAACCGGAAAGGATGACGCTGTACAAGTAAAAAAAAAAAAAAAAGAAAAAGAAAAGAAGTAAATAAAGACGGGCGCATAAAAGTGCACATAGACGCTATCATTTTTTGGTTAGAAAATTGGGGAACTATATTTAAATTTTCTAGTATCTTCCCATTGCGGCGAGAAGCAAATGGCGGGAGATGTATCGCGTCCTCTCAAGTGGTACTTCAGCAGCACCCATGCATGCGATCCTTTCTTCTGTGTCATCCCTTGTCCGAAAATAGCGTCAGTTCATTCGCGCAGACATGCAAGGAGATAAGTGTCTCGTTAATAGACATACCTTGTGGGATACGTTATGGGCCAATGCTTCTCTCCGGCGTACGATGAACGTGATATGATATCCCTAAGCGGCTGATAACATTACCGTGCTCTTATCCAAACGTACGGCTCCACATAGCCGCCATTCGGGAACACTGTTGCTACAGGAATTGGCAAGGTGCGCCTTTAATTGATTTCTCCTTTCACTGTGACATGCTTAGTCTCTAGTTGTTCAAGATTTTTGGTAGAGTGCTCATGGGAAAGTTCGCATCATAGACCAGCTCCCCTACAAATATAAGAAGATAGCAATAGCGGCCATCTATCCATAACTCAAACTTGTTGGAGAGGTGGACGTATGGGCTGCCATATATGGGCTCCTAATATAAATTCATATCAGTGCCCCTCCCCCCGTTAGGCAAAGGGTAGATGGAGCGATGAAAGAAGTTCGCGGGCAACTCGCTCGGGACAGGGTAAATTGGAAATCGCTGGGAGAGGCCTTCGTCTTGCAGTGGACATAAAAGATGATGATGATGATGACGATGATGATGATGATCCCCCCCTCCCTGGTCCTGACGTGATGCTTAGTAATGCCTTCTGCGCTTCAACCGGTATCGTAGTTCTTCCATCGACCCAGCATTTATGAGAACGCACGGGTTGTCGCAGTCGGCGATCTTAATGTGCGAATAATAACAGTAGACAAGGGTGCTTTGACAAACCGCAGCAATCGTTCACACGCTACAGACCGTAAATAAACGCATTACAACAGCCGCTGCGGTGTCGATAAACATCAGCTATGGAGGCCGTGCTTGTCTTACATCAATTGTAGGGGTGATCTCTGTCTCATTGCCTCGTTGCACATTCACTTTCGCGAGATGTTATCGAGGTTTACTATAGTTAAAAAGAAAAGTAATAATCTAGTTGCTGTAGCGCGCGAGATTTCTTTTTTCTTTTCTTGCTTGGGCCTTCAAGCTTTTAGTGAACTTTATGAGAAATTACAAAATAACACACACAAGAAAATGATACTCACGTGTAGAGTATGTAACTGCGCAATGAAAAAATAATGTGTCCCCAAACCGTAACCTACAGCAAGCAATTCATCTAGAGCGAAAAAGCGATTATGCATATACACTGTTCTAAAGGTTATTACTAATAATATGAGCAATACCTATGAAAATGCGCGTAGACATTCCAATAAGTTCACATACGCTTCGAATACACGTATCACGTTATATGCCTTAGCGACACATTTTACAGAGCTGTGGTACCCACTGTTCTGGTAGTTGTCGACTCGATAATGGGCTAGTAACCCGCAAAGGCTCACACTTTAGTAAATCAAATATGTGCATAAAGAAAGAACTATACTAGGCAAATCTAACCAGCAAGTGACCACTACAACAAGGAAGGATGAGACATGATGCAAATGAATCCCTTATAGCAAATCTTAATAGGACTGAATCAGAAACATACTGATAAAAATTACAAAAAATGTAATCGAGTGCTTGTACCCTATGGTCTGTAATAAAAATTGCGCACTCTTCTGGACGCTTCAAGGAATTTATGCAAGCATTAGAAAAGCGGCGTGGCTTGAACCAAGACGAAAGGCTCCGAAAGACAAAAGGTTCGATCCTGTTAAAGTGAAGGCCATATTAACTGTCGACGTTGTCAGAAACAATGCGTAATCGAAGAAAAGTGGCGGTATGACACAAGAAACTACCCAAGTGTTTCCGGAAGCCTATACCGTAAAAGGCAGGTTTGACCCATTCCTGACCAATCTGAATTATCTGACCGGTCAGTCCTGCCTTAACAAGCACATCTGACCAATCAGGGAGGACCAAAATAGTATTCCGTATTCAGTTTTACGCCAAAGGTCCCCTGTTAACAAGAAAGCAGATTTACGATGTTTAAAGCGACTGTCTACCATCCTTCATCGATTTAAAGCCCTTGCCGGCTGTCGGTGTCGCCATCTTTTCCAGGTGCTTACAAATAATGATAGCAAGTGAACTGATCATGGCGACAACTTGCTTGTCTTTCTCTGTCAATTTATAAGGAACAAAGAAAATGTATGCAAGAATCTAGTGCTTGGGGACCCAGACAAAATGGTCTTCTAACAAGCTACCCAATGCAAGTGTTTAAAATAATCTTCAGAGACGTGAGTGTTTGTAGACGCTAAATGTGAACGACTACTTGTAATAATGCATATCTTAATCTTCAGAGGAAAACACTCCGTTAGCCAAAGTGATTTCCGAGCCACGCCACGGTGGTCTAGTGACTATGGCACTCGGATCTGAAGGTCCCGGGATTAAATCCGAGTCATGGCACTTGCAATTTCAATGGAGGCGAAATCTCGAGGCCCGTGTACTGTGCGATGTCAGTGCACGTTGATGTACCCCAGTAGGTCTAAATTTCTGGAGCCCACCACTAAGGCGTCTCTCGCAATCAGATAGTGGTTTTGAGAAGTCAAACCCCAAAAATCATGGCGACTGCCCGTATTCTGCGAGAAATATAGCGGTGAAAGGAGGCAGACGGAGAGCAATGGACACTTTAAACTGTGAGTAAAACATTGCCAACTGTAAACTCTTAAATATTTTAAACTGAATCTTTAAAAATAAGAAAAGATAAGAAAATTGGACGAGATGATCCTGAAGCAGGTCTTCGAGAATATGCATCAACGAAACTTTGTATTTAAATAAAAAGACAGAATTAAAAAAAAACAGCGAATAACAATTTAGGCTGTAACCAGTCTGGTCTTGGAGGAGTTAGCTCGGTAAGGTAGCGATGTTCAGATATCAAAGACGAAACGAAAATGACTTTGAGACCACCGATTTAACTCTCAGTCGGAGTTAAATGACATCCTGTCCCGATGTTTTGTGAATTAAGAGGTCGCGACGCTAAACCAGTATGAGCATGCTCGCTGAACGTAAGGCTAGGATAGCATCGATTCGTTAGGCAGGACATACATAGCGTGATGCAGTCTCCAGTGTTAACTCACGGCACGTTTGGATGCGGTGGTTAGTGAGGCGAGTCTTATTACGTGCGTCCTATATCACGGGTTATCGTGTCAAATGTGTGGAAATCAATTCTGTAAACGTGGAAGCTCCTTCGTACTTCGTGCGCTTGATAAAGACGGTTGCGAACTAAGCTTCCTTCCTATAAGACAGTATATAAGAGCGTCAACACTTTTTTTATGAAACGTATCAGCTCTCACAACCTGCGGCCCGAAGCGTTTATCGCTCTAATATATGGGCTTCAATGCTCGCATAAATTGCTTGTAAGGAGAAAAATATATTTGACAAGTGTACACACACACGTTAGCGCGGACAGCTATGGAAATTAACAGGTAAACGCCAAAGAAAGTGAAACGCAAAGGAAAAGCACGAAGAACACCAGACAAGGAGACAAGTTGGGTTATTCTTGTAGCTGCGAAAAAGCGCCGCATGAATATGCAGTTACATAGGGGTAAGCCAACTATCAACCGTGTACTTCCCACCTTCGTGTTCGAGTACGTGCTTGATGACTTACTTCTTTTCTGCGTGCAAAGCTGCCTTATTGTCCGTTCATGGCTCTGTTTAAGCCACCAGCAAGACAGTCACGTATTGCGTTGCCGTATACCTGATTTCAAACACATAGAAACGAGCCTTCCAAGGACGATTCGTTGCGAATGCAAGGCTCACAGTGCTATGCAGTCGTGCAGGATAACGCGCTATAAGGAAAACCGAATCTCCTTCGCATTGCCCGTTGCTTCGATATCTGACGAGGACTTTTTCGCGCTGTCTTGCAGAAGTTTCCAGTGACATAGCGACGAGGTTAGCGGCAGAATATGATTGGGAAAACACAACAGGTATGGATGTTGTGTGGATGCAATAGTTGTGGGAATAGCATGAGCTCGTGGGAGGCGCCACTTTGGCCTGTTTCTATATGACATGAAAAATGTTGTCGCCCATGCCGAGTGACGCTGTTCCCAGAAGCAGTTCGCACGGTTATACCGTTGTGTTCAACGTATGCAGTATCCATATTATCCACTGGTACGTTGTCTGTTAATCACACGTTTACAATCAACGTCACCTCCCTACTTGACATAGCTCAACTTCTCAAACGCCGACCTTTCAAGGACCGCATATAATACGCAACATACTGTTTACGTTTTCGCCGCAGTGACTGAGTATGTAGTAGCTGACATTGTATTCGGACGTCGTATAATGCCCGTCCCTTATAATCGTGGTTATTCGTTCGCTTCTGTACAAAATATTTGCCGAATACATGACTTTGCTACCCCTCTCGGGAAGTACCTTCCCAAACAGAAGGCCAACGGGATTTATGCATGTATACCAACTTGACTTCGATGGGAGCGCAGTTTCTGTCGATGCATTTTCCTTCCCTTGACTGAATTTAAGTGGTCATCAGTTGCACGAAGCATTTAGGTTTATAGCACCTTGCAACGTCCGAAATCAGACGTGTTTCAGATGGATGGAGCAGAACGTGCGCCTGTTCACATGTATAGCGGGGTTTCAATCCAACGTGCACTCACCGTCCTCCTCGTTCCATGTGTCGAGAAAGTGTTGGCGCAGCTCTCGAATCTGCTCCGGCGTCACCTGGGCCCAGTTCTTCTCTTCTCCGAATACGTCGTTCTCCAGCATGTACGGCATGGCTGCCTGTGCTTGTGGTCGATTCACTAGAGCAGAGCAAGAGACAGTCCTCGTGAAGATGGAAGCGGCGAGAGAGAAGCGTTCGGTCCGCGCGCCGGTTGGGCTTCCCAATGACTACTCCGACTCCTGGACTCGCGGCACAACGTGCGTTTCGCGCACCGTGACACTTGGCGGACTGCAACGATGGTTCGCCGGGCTTTCCCTTTCGTACATGCGACGCCCTGCCGCTCGAGTGGAATCCTCCTCTTCTTTCTTTTTCTTTTGCGTCGAGTCTCTCGCCGCCTTTGATTTGTGTATTTCGTTTTACTTTATTACTTCTCGCCCGTGGCTGCCTTTGTACGCGCACGGTGGCAACCTTGGACCTCCTTTCTCTACGCGCCGTAATAATAGGCAGGCGAGGGAGTGTTATAGCGTCACCGTCGACTACCAGACTTCCGCTACGGAAGGCCTCGTCCCTTTCCCGTCCCACCGTATATCCTTCCTCACTTTGTGCTCGAGCCGCACGGAGCTGCTGTAGCGTGCGTTTCGCCGCCAAACCGAGACGGGAGTCCCGCTGACTCTCAAGGGTCGGTGGAGCAAAAAAACATCGGCGCACGGACGTCACATCCGTTGCGTGGCGAACGAGCGGCAGCGAAGCGATCGGATCGGCAGCCATGTAAGAGACAGGTGTGATAAAAACGAAGCGAGAAGGCACATGGTGAGAGAGCGGCGGTAACGAGCAGCCCGGGGGCTGCCGTCTGTACGAATCGCAGGACGAACGACCCCGACGCGGAGCGAAGGTTAACCGGTTCGAATGGCGTTCGCTTCGGCCCCCACGGCCTCGCTCGCTTGATGAGTGGCGACGGAGAGAGTTTTTTTTTTTTTTTTTTTTTAAGAGACTACTAAAGCACAGAGAAGAAAAGGCCCACTCAGGGACTTTCTCGAACTATACTGACGCCTAGCCAGGCCACGTAACTCGAGAAGCCGTGTTTCCCAAACGTCCAGAGGCTTTCGGGCTCAGCGGTGCGTGACTGTTTCTCTAGATTGGTATACGTTTCACAGCTGGCGGGAAATTTCTAACTGCGTTTGCATAACAATCGGGGACGAAGGGCAGCGGCTCAGTTGATCTATACGCGGATAAGGTTCTTTCCTTACGTCCGGCACGTTTCCGTGGATGTTATCTCTTCCGAAAAGCCTTATCGCATATCAGCATCCCACAGGCACATTTCTTTGTATATTTTACCTTTATTCGTTTCAGTTTCGTGCGCTTCTTGTTTGTTCTGGCTATTAACATCTACTTGTCGATGTATGATTACAAACGTCAATATAATCTGATCGCCACATAAAAATTGCGTGTAGGGTAAGGGCGCAGGGTCGACAGTGAAACAGCGATGGCGTTTTCATGCTACGGGCATCTTAGAGCAATCTAACTTGCCTCGAGCGTTGCGTGTATTACGTTTAGGCGTTAAGGACGCTATCGTCCGCTGCAGTCCTTGCAATGACGAAATCGACCTGACAGTTCTGCATATAAATTCTTTACAACTCGAGTGGGCTGAGGCATGAGTTACCCTTGAACCGAGAAGCCTCAAAAGATTAGTAGCTCCACACCTTTCATGCTCCCGGTTCTGCTTCCTCTTGGCTACTTGCTGAGGATGCCGACTATTACATAACACTAGCGTTTCGGTTGTGCGTATAGATAAGCAATACTCTTTTCTTTTCCGCGTTGAGCCCCTTTAAACTACTGATATCCTTGTGCCCCGAACCTAGGACGACAACCAAATGTGCAAGAGAAGTGATTTACAGTGGTGGGCCCTTTCTGTTAATCCTTTCTATTTATCCTTTCTGTTTACCCTTTCTGTACTCGGCCGGCAGTGCGCGTCCACATGCGACTCCTACTGGAACCAAGAAGTCTTTAAACACATTATATTCGTTTTCGCCCGCAGTTGACATTCAGCTCCACTCGGGACATCTCAAGCCGACTGAACGCGAGAACATTTCCGGAAGCCATCATGCCGTAGCCGCATATGCGTCGATGGCGCAGAAAGTAACAAAGTCTTTGCTGGTGCAGTTATGACGTCGACGTGTCTCTGCGACCACCTGTGTACTCGACGTGCCTCCCAAGTGTGTCCGCGAACTATGGCGGTATCGTCTCTTTTAACATGAATTTTGTTTTTTTTCACACATTCTTCGCACTAGCGAGGGACAAGGAACCGACAGTCTCGTTAGCCTCCCTATCTTTGTTTTATCTTTCTCTGTTAAAGGGGTCAGCACCGGTGAACTAGCAGGCTCTCGTGAGCAACAACCACATGTTTAAATAACTCAAATGACAGATACGTAATAAAAGAAAGTTCATGGCATAACAGATGGCATAACCTGAGCGAAGTGTCACATCTATTCTCAACCACATATTGCCGCAACTAAGAAAAATTATACTTAAGGAATGAAGTATGCCTAACAAGACAGGTGCGGCCACTTAAACCCTCGTTTATAAAATACAGTGTTCTGGGAAGAAAAATAGTGCTGATCACAAGAGACGCAAGCCAGCCGTAGTGCCGTATATCCCCAAGCTATATCCGATGACCTAAAAAAAAATTCACAGCATATCCACGGGGTGAATGATGATGGGTGGGCGAAGCTCCGGAGGGAATCATCGGTAAACCGTGAACCTTCCGTGTAATTCGCCCAGTCGATCATCATGTAAAGACGTCTTACGCAGCCCCTTACACAGGCCGGAACGCGCACCACGTTTGCCGACGCCATCACATGACTGCTGAGAGAGTATAAGGCGGAGAGGCCACAGCGTCTTACACCAGCTTCTTACACGGGCCGTAACGCGCTAGCACAAACGCGTTAGAAACGCGCAGTCTTTCGTTAATGTTGGGTATTTACTGTCATCGTGGTGCATGTGTCCATGTGCGCTTCGTGGCGTAGTGGCTAGCGCCGCGCGTTCGGAAGCGAGAGGTCCCTGCTTCGATTCCGCGCTTCGGACACAACGTTCGGAGTTTTTAGGGGCGAAGCTCCTTAAAGCGGCACCCGTTCGTCCCTCGTCGTAGTCGTAGTCGTAGTGCGTAACCAGTCTTACGCTTTGACCTCCAAGGTGGTGCCGGTGGGAGATTTCTCCTGTGCGTTGTTGAACAATAAAAAAAAAAAAATCGCAGCGTGCGCGTTAACTAAAAGCCGAATTCTTCTGTCTCTCATTCCCCATTAGCAGCCATTGGCATGTTCCAGTAGGAAACGTTAGTAGAAGTGTTAAAAGCCGACTTCTGCTGTCTCTCATTCCCAGTAGCAGCCATTGTTTACCGCCAAGGTAGTGCCTGGTGAGATTTCTCCTGTGCGTGATTTCTGAGAGGAACGCTACCAGCTCGCAAAGAAGGAGAACGCGCCCTCACCCGCGAGAGACAACGTTGGCGCAGGCAGCGTCTCCTAGCGAGTTTCTTGATTGAGAAATACCGACTGCTCGCGTTGGAGAAGCGTTCACCGGCAATGGTATGGTAAAACTTTATTGAAGAAGCCAACGAGTTCGTTGGCCCGGGCTAAACCACCGGGTGGTCCATAGCCGAGGGGGGTAACCTCTCGGCGATAGTCCTGGCGCGCTGGACAGCCCATAGTTGGTCTGTCAGTTCTGAGCTGGTCAAGACAGTTCGCCAGCGTTCTTCAAGGAGATCTGGTCTTATACTATCCTCTTTGTACAACTGTAGATTACTGGTACAGCCCCATAGAATGTGCGTCATGTCAGCGTGGGCGTACCCGCACCAAGGACAGGCTGGTGATGGATATAAATGCGGATGTAGCCTGTGTAGGTGTGCAGGATTCTTAAACGTGTGCGTTTGCAAGCATCGTAGGTCTGTGGCTTGAGATCTATCAAGTTGCTGGTGTGGATGTGGATACGTTTGCCTCTGCTTTCTGAAATGGCTAAGGATCTCATGATATGTTACCATGATGTCTTTGTTGTCCTGTATGGCAGTAGTCATGTAACTCTGCTCCCCCGTTACGGGGTCACCCCGGAAAACCCCATTCGTATCAGTGGCCCGGAAAGTATCCCGGTGGGTTAGACGTCTCGCGACACGGTGGGCCCGCTCATTAAGATTGTCCGGGATTTCAGGCTTCTGTCTATTGAGTTCGCCCATGTGCGCGGGGAACCATTTCAGGGTCTTGGTTGATAGGGTGCCGTCCTGAAAGTCTTTAGCCATGGCATTCAGTGCACGTGCCGCCCCTGCGGAGATCCAGCCTTTTCTGTAGTTGCGGATCGCTGTCTTAGCGTCACTTATGATGAGTGAATCCGTTTCTGTACTGTGGAGTATGGCTAGGGCGATTGCCATTTCTTCCGCCGCTTCGGAAGTTTGTACTGTACTCTTGTGGATCCCGTGACAACCCATATATATATATATATATATATATATATATATATATATATATATATATATATATATATATATATATATATATATATATATATATGTAGGCACTGGATCTTGACTTGCAATGAAGTGCCGGTGGGAGATTTCACTTGTGCATAGTTGAACCATGAGGATTCGTAGCATGCGCGTTAACCAAATTAATCCGGAACTCGGCACGATCTACGATGAACCTCCCGAGCTTCGCCCACTCATCATCATTCACTCCGTGGATATGCTGTAATTTTCTTTTCTCATCGTCCATGGTCCACCAAGCGCGATCCGACACGTACGGCGACGATCCAGGAGAATGAGAGGAGTGCTCCCCGCGCAGCAGCCAATCGGAGAGCAGCTGCACCGCCAACGCCATCTAGCGTACCTTCACCCAACCGCCATATTGTACGCATGTCTATGGGACAGCGCCCTCTCGGAAACAAGACGAGAAATGGAGATGACGACACAGAATGCATACAGCGCCATCTAGTGTATCGTCACCCAACTGCAGTTTGCATGCATCTCTATGGGACAGCGCCATCTATTGTATGCTATTGTATGCTAAGGGAGACGCCACTGGCTACGCAGGATGCATCGACAACTGAGAACCGCCCAGGTGATGCCATAAGGAGCTTCGCCCCTAAAAAGAAAAAGAAGAGCCAGGCCTGCGCGGAACCGCAGGACAGTGACAGCGTAAGCTGGAGGAGCGACCTTGTTAGAGGCCATTTTAAACGCTTGAGGAAACTAGTGCAAGTAGGGGTGTTAGGTGTCCCCTGCGCCATAACTCTTATCATTTCGCCAAGTAGGGAAGTACCCACTACACAATAATTACGGCGGTATTGTAACGTGCAAATCTGTGTAACTGTACATCTTAGAGAGTCTGTTGGCGTCGTTTTCCCAAGAACTAACCGAACTCTCGGCCCGGCGTCGACGGCGAGCTGCGGTTTGGGCTTCTCTCTGCACAGCTGTCTGTTGTGCCCGACGTTGCCTTGCTGCAGCCGCGCGCGTATAGTTCTGCGATTCGCTTCTTCAGCAGCGGTCCGAACTTTTACGAGGAGGCGCCATCAGGTATATCGAAGAGCCAAGTCAAGTTGCTGTCGGGGCTGCGCACGTCGCCTGCCGTATGTCGCATGGCACGATACGACACGATAAAGGGCAGCGGTTCGTAATAATGATGATGGTAAAGTTGAAGAAGATTGTTTCATAATGATGATGTAGATGGTGCCTCTGTAATGGGTGCAGAGCTACGAAGCATGCAGTCTATAAAAATGTAGCGCAAAGGAACACACGGACAGACAAAGAGCACAGGACGGGCGCAATGTCTGTCCTCTTTGTCTCTCTTTGTCTGTCCGTGTGTTCCTTTGCGCTACATTTTTATAGAAGTCATGAACCAACTAGCCCAAGAAAACGTTTTGCTAAACCATGCAGCCCTGTGTTCTTTCAAATGAGTCCTCGAACTCGTTATGCAATCCACTTTCCCCGACGTGCAGTGTCGTATTATTATTCTGCCACGTAACATTACATTTGTTAATGAGATTCCTCGGCAGACGTTATACCTGTTTATGTCTTTTAGCGAAGATTTTTCAAGCACAGGCGTGGCTCAGTGGTAGAACGCTCGACTGCCACGCAGAGGGTGTAGGTTCAAATCCACGCAGAGGACGTGGTTTGAATCATCCTCGGTGCTGGTTATTTTTTCTAAAACTTGCGCGATAGTTGTTACGGACACCGGCGGCAGCGGCGGCGGACAACTACGGCGCAAGAACGGCCCTTGTTGTGATCTCATAACAGCTTACGCTGTAAAATAAACTAAGCTTCCTAGCAGATATGACGTGTCCGCTGCTCTCTCGGCGCCACGCAAGTTCTGCGTTGTGTCCACGTTTAAGTCGAGGTGGAGAAAATACTATACGCCAGAAGTAACACAATGGATCGTATACATACAGTGCGCTGTTGGCGTCGCACATCAAATGCGGCTTCGAGTGGGAAAAGCTATGCAGGTGAAAATGCGCGTGCGTCGACAACCAAACTCGACAGCGTGTAAAGTTAACGCTAATTTATCGGTCATTGCAGTACCCGCAACTGTGAGCCACTGCTACGAGATATCAAGACGCTCAGTGGGAGTGTACTCACGGCGAAACGTGAATTGTTGGAGGTGTTCCGTATAAAAACAAAGTCGCCGAGGTGTCCTGGTGGTTGTGGTGCTTGACTGCGGAACCGAAACACGCGCGTTTCAATTGAAGCGGAATGTTAGAAGCCAGCCCGCCATGCGATGTCAATGGTGGTCGAAATTTCCGGAGCTCTCCTTGGCGTGCTTGTCTCTGTTCTCAATGCTATAAGCTGTAGTACGTCCTCCCTGCTGAATATCAGGATTGTAGATTCGTCAAGCTGCCTTGGGGCAGTTTTCACCTGCAACCCTGCTCCGAGATGAAAAACTAAAGGTTGAATGAAATTGAACCGAACAACCATGACTTGTCCAAAGCGAGCTCCAACCAGTAACCCCACCGCAAGCATAGTGTTTGTTTTGTGCAGGAATCCGAGCTAAAAGGACCCTTTCGTAACAACAGTGGCATTATCATCGGAGACGGCGGAGGAGAGACAAGAATGATGCGCAGAAGATATACCGCAGCAGCAACACTCCTTGAAACGAGAAATATGAGAGTGCTTTCTTAGGTCTCATTAAAACAATGCCGGACAAACGTCTATATAAAGCAAAATGCAAAAGAAAAAAAAAAAAGACTTTACTTCTGCGGGCGTTCTCCTCCATTGGGCGAGGTGAATATGTCGTCTAAGGGACTTCCTGTTCTGCATTCGTACTGATTCGAAGATAAGATGCGTGGAAACATTGTAAACAAGTTGCGCACGAAAGACTGTATGTAACAATAAATAATTTCGTGTTCTAGGTTGTCCACAAGAGCACGGGCCGACCAATTATAACGATAATCATCAAAGGCGGAGGCCTGTGGGAGTCCTTATACTGACCAGTGGCTTCTGAATTAATCTCTAATACGCGGCAGGAAGTGTGAGACGAGCGTGTCCGTATAGAGTGGCTGCCTTCCGCGATGTCGTGAGCGATTCAAGGTCGCGGCATTGCAGCACCGACACAAGCTCTCGCGCTCGGCGGCAGGTCTCGTGGGAAAATGAACACCACGCGACGGCGCGTAAAGGGAAGCCGTCGTATTTTTTCGCAGGAGCCCGTATAGGAGGAAGTGATGGCTTCCGCGAAGCCTTACATTTTAAGCAGTTATCGTGAGTGCGATAAAAGGAGCATCGAAATGGCCTACACTCCATCGGCTCCTTCGAGCGAACGTCACATCGGTTAGCCTGTACCTCTGTTCGGTTTTCCTATACGAGCTGCGTTCCGGCACAAAGAAACCCGCTTGCACGCTTAGCCTCTTACATACCTACCATCACAATTTTCTCTTCTTGTCGTGCACGTACAACATTTCGTAGTGTCCGCCTCGTTTGCTTTGTGGCCAGCTGTCACCTTACGAATTTACTTCGAGCGACTTCCTTTGCTTTGTGCCATTGGCGTGCGAACATTGCGGTATCGCAAATCGAGTACAAGGCGAAAGTCTACTTATTCCGAATTAGTATGCTGCATTCGTGTTCCTTCGGTTTTCTTCAATCGACTTCATGCCTCTGCTCCCTGTAGTGTTGATACCGACTGAGGTCACAGTTTAATTCCCCACAGTAACTGCTTCTGACCTATGCAGCTTAAGCACTCTCTTTCAACAGACAACACGACAGCTTTGCAATATAGTGTGTTGCGGAGTGCACAGAATGTCCGTTTTTGTTTCGTTCAATGTGCTTTTTTTTTTAACCGGAAACCTGACTCGGGCATTTATCGCGCGTTTAGACTCAACAAAATGAGTAAACTGGATCCATAATTTCTTTACAATGCTATTAATGCGGATAAGAATGATAATTTTTGATATCATAAATGAGATCAGCATTGCCTGTATTTTTTTTTGAGTACCTTATTATTATCTTTACCATCATTAAAGTGATGCTAGGAAATTAGGATATATGTATTTTGCAACTGTTGTCCTCATTTTTTATGATCGCTTTCTGCGTCATCCTTTCCTTCATTGTGCGCCGTACCACTACATTTCTACCCATGCTTTTTTTTTTTATCGTTCCTTCTGACACCAGAAGTAATTCAATATTACGAACGACGCATATTTTCTTTTTCTTTACTTCTTGCTTTTTTTTCCCCCTCAAACTAGACCGCTTGTCATGAAGTTTTGCGACCAACATGTGAGCATCCATTCTTCTTGTACAGCACATTTATATTCCCGCTTTATTGTCAAGTGCATTTCTTCCCGCCCCAGTCTGTCTGAATTTACACTAGTCCTTGGAGGGAAGCACAGGTGGCATTTAAATTCTCTCATGTGTAGCCCATTATTTCAACCATATCAACCAGTGCAGAACGTAAGCTGGGCACAGTCGAGTATTCAGGCCAACCTGTGCAAGCGGCGTGAAGATATGAAGTACTACCGTTTTTTCATACCTTGACCTCTCGCAAACGGGTCTATTTGCTACTACCTTTTGAGTAATAAATGAAATGGGATCCAACTGGGATCACGCTTCGTAGTTAAGGTTTCTATACCACCGACTTCAATTTGTCAATTACCTCCGCGGCACGCTATTGCATGTAGCGTATCACGGAACGAACGTACACGAGGGACTGCACATTCTGTCTGCGAGTTGTCGAACGCCCTCTACCATACGGTCTGAGAAAGCAACAAAAACCTAAAGACAGCGCCCATTGACTTAACAACAAAAGACCAACAGAAGACACAGCTGGCAAGCCCAAGTCGTGAGGACCAGCTACAGCGGGTGAAAAGGGCCAGGCAGTCAGCCCAAGGCTACGGCTACCGGAAATAAGGTAAAGAAGTCCGCCACCGGGCCTAAGCAGCGTCGTAAGCAGAATAAAGTTTATTCTCTCTCTTTAAAACCTTTCGAGTGCGGCTCTTCTCGGCAAGCACAGGTCCGCCCAGTAAGAGTTTGACCTTGACGATTCGGATTCTGCACCCTTCGTCGTCACGGCCATGTGACAATATGCTACGCGCAGCACTTTATTGTTGTGATGGCTTCATGGGCCTGAGTGTACCGGTAGTTCTAGCTTCTAGATAAGCGTAACGTCCGGCCTGCGGTATAGGCACGCATTGTGCGGTGCAGAGGGAAGTGCTCAGCCTCGCGTAGGGCGGCAGCCTAGCTGGCATTTCATACTAAATGCAGCAATGCGACACTATAGCGCGAGGAATAAAGCTATGAGACAGTACAACGCTTGCACCGTGTCCTTTTATTCATCCTCGTGATAATTTCTTGCTATTGCCTCTCGCGCATTAGTAATACAGAGGGCGCAGTAGTGTGCTACACGGTACTGTATACAAATTATATCAGTCTGCTGTTTTAGGCGGCAACATAGATTTTGATAAGGACAACTGTATTTCCTTCGGCGACTTTCAGGGTGTATGAAGCTATTTCGGTTTTGCGTAAAGAAATCTGCCCCTGCTATACAGATGTCGCTGCTTAGCCGGCAACCCGTTTTGAGAGCAACGTAGTAATTAGTTGTCCCTAGAAAGGCAATATGCATCGTACCTAGAATGTTATAGCTGACAAATGCGGAGGGACAGAATTAAGCTGTAGCTAAGCAATGTTTCAAGGAATAAGTTTTTTGAATATTGCTAAAGACACAACTGCTACAATACTATAAGAAGTATAACTGCGATACATTGTGTTCTTTCTTTCTTTCTTTCTTTCTTTCTTTCTTTCTTTCTTTCTTTCTTTCTTTCTTTCTTTCTTTCTTTCTTTCTTTCTTTCTTTGAATGCGCCTACATGTATGTACATGCATGTACATGCTGGTCAAGGTTATCAACTTAACGTCAGTGTGCTGTCACTAACTCAGTCAAATTTTGAGTTAATTATCTTTAGCCTGGTCAGGCGGAAACACGTTGCGAAACAGAATGATGTTCATATGAATCAAAAACACCGCCACCTTGACTTTTTCGCCCTTTCCGAAACTACGTAAAGTTGGAAAAATATGTTTGCAAATAGAGAGAGCCTCGATCATTCTATGTTTCCTCTGTCTTGCTCTGGGAAAGCAGACAAACAGTAAAATATCTATGCAACCTCTACCACCTAAAAAACTCGGCGGGCGGTCGTGGTTCTGCCGCCCACCGCTTCGGCCGACCGCCTACCTCTACGTCTACTCGCAACAACCGCCCACATCTCGAGCTTCATGTTTGCCGTACTCGAGGGAATTTTTCTGTTGTTCGACATCCCGTTTCTTGGACTCCCGAGGCACTGCGAAATCACCCCAATGTTGGGTCGTCGAAAAAGGGAAAAAAAGAACAATGACGTGCATTCATCTGTACTTTCCCTTTATGCGAAAGCAATGGTCCCCGTCGCGGTAGGAATAACTTAAGACCCCAGACTTTTTTCTCTTTAGGAACAGCCTATGGCAAGTTCCTGCAGCCATGTTAGGTCCTACGTGGAATGCATAGGAAATCCGTCGGAACTGTACGTTTAAACGATTAGTATATTTTAAGATGGTATGCATTAATGATGCTTCACTGACGGTACGCTGCTGGCATTTGCGTGTCTTCCGATGGGCCCCTTTCGAGTGGTCCCTTCTGAATTTTGATATGTTTAGATGCGCTGCACCTTTGGGCTCCGGCAAAACAACCTTGCCGGAACGTGCACCCCCACCACCATTGCTACACTCTTGGCACGGTAACTTTTAGTTCATTTTATAGGTACACAATAATGTGAAAATATGCTCCTTTATAAAAGTTAGCGTTTTAACCTTCAGTGAAGGAGCCTATTTTCACCTTTTTGTGTACCTATAAAATAAACTAAATGTTACCGTGCTAAGAGTGTTCTACTACCACCACCACCACCACCACCACCACCACCACCACCACTACTACTACTACTACTACTACTACTACTACTACTACTACTACTACTACTACTACTACTACTATTACAACGTACGTAGAGGCGCACGAGAGCGCTGGATCAATGTTTATTCATCAAGGGGGTAAAAGTACTCTTCAGCTGCACGACGTCACCACACTGCGAAAAAAGCAAGATTGACGGATTATATAACAATAAGCATTTGAGTTTACAGTGCCTCAGGCGTAAATTCGAGCAGATGTAAACTTAAGAAGATGTCCCGCTGCTACTAAGCGCCCTTGAGCTACAAAGAGAAGGGGCACAAAATGATGTTGCCCAACTACGATGTTTCTTGCCACTCCGTATTAATAGAACCGGAATAAGAGATTATTTTATCTATGACACAGAACATGAAGCCGCCACAATTGTGCGACAGATACACCAGGACCTCCATTTGACAACGTGACGCATCGATATGGACAAAGGTCGTCATCGCCATGCCCCGCTGCCGCACGACCACTTGCAAGCGGCAAGTGTACGCGTCCTCCTCCCACAGTGCCACTTCATTTTGTTCGTACCGGGTACTTTCATTTTGGCTTCATTTTTCTCCTTCAGCCGCCCGAGATGTGCGTCCCGACACCATCGTAAACAAGTGTGTCGGAAAAACATGGCGTTCGTAGGTGGGCGCTGCTAAACCCGCATCTGAGGTGACGAAAATAGCAGCTTCGAAGACAGTCGAGCCTCCGTATTTTCTCTCGGACGACCGTTTCCAGATAACAACCAACGAGAAGCGGGAGCAGTGTTCACTTGAGAACAGCCAGGGGAGAGAGGTGGTAAGACGTAAGGCGAGAGACCGCGGACGTCATAACCTGACCGAAGGACGACCGGCGTGTTCAACGTGCAATGCTTTGCGACACCACGTGTTCAGGGAGCCAAAGACACGTCATGGCTGCTCCTCTTCGTCGGTTCTGTCCTTTCCTCTCTGATGACATTATCTCTCTACGCTTATAAGAGCTGACGTGACGCGCACGTAAATAATAGAGAGAGTTCCACCGCCCTCTGCGGCCGTGTGTAATTGAGGCGATTAGACTGCTAGCATCACTTTCTTTGTCTGAGAAGACAAACGGCTTGAGGGTTAATGCATGCGTTTGAGCGCTTAGAGCATTGTTTCCTCCCATTGTCTGTGAAACGCTCACTTTAAACACACACACACACACACACACACACACACACACACACACACACACACACACACACACACACACACACACATATATATATATATATATATATATATATATATATATATATATATATATATATATTGCGTGGCGCCCCACAATATGGCGCCCCCTTTACTCACGTATATATAGGACTCTTGTGTTGTGTATGTGCGTGTGTGTGCGGGGTAAACATTGTTTGCCTCCTAGGAGCCTTTCATATCCCAACTTCGGGCTTCTTAAGTTTTCATGCGGTCTGAATGCGCAAACGCGAAGTCGGGCGCTAATTCACACCTGAGAATTGAGGTAAAATATTTATCTACTCCCGACAGTATCAGCAGTTTCAATCTCTTTAGGACTAGCCCAGGTTTTTCCTCTTCAATGTTGGCTTCGAAAAATTCGTCGGAAAAAGAAAAAGAAAGAGTAATGACTCAGAGAGCTTTGGAAGAGACTTTCCTCCGCGGCCGCTCTTGTAACGCTGGTGCCGTATTAATGAAACCGGCGATAAGAGTACTTGCGCACGCACGTTGAGTGGTTTTTGCGCTGCGCCACCGCCACGCAGACTACATGTTCCAAAGCAAGCTGCGACCAAGACTTGTCTGACGCTGTGCGGACATAAATATTCAATGAAGGTTGTCTTGCTGGATAATAACGCAGTGAACGAGAACGCGTGCGTAACCGTACAACGTGTGCGATGTTGGCCGCTCTCCTTCTTGTTATTGCGGCAAAGTATTCACTGCTCGTTTCTTCTGGCTGGTGGCCTCGCTTCACTAGCTTTTGTTTTCTGTACTTTAGGTGATCGAAATACATACAGGAAGCACACATGAATATCTCAACAGCCATCTATAACAAGATTCAACCTCTACTATAGTCCGACAAATGAAGAAAACGGTCAGTCAAGGAGACACAATTTCTGCAGTGCTATTCACATCACGCTTCGAAAAAGTGATCGAGAAATTAGATCCTGTTTTAACAGTCTGAGGTGACTGTCCCAGCAACTCACGGAATTACTAAGTTCAGGAATTTACAGGTACGCAGGAATGCGTCAAGCAAACATAGACTAAAGGAGAGTAAAAAAATATTCTAATGTGCCTTGATATGTTCAGTATCTATCTATCTATCTATCTATCTATCTATCTATCTATCTATCTATCTATCTATCTATCTATCTATCTATCTATCTATCTATCTATCTATCACCAGGGCTTGACAACGGCCCTGGTGACCTGTACATATATACACATGGTAGTAGTGCGGAAAATGATGCGAGGCACATGACACGGAAGTACAAAAGAAAACGTGAAACAATGCATACTAATCCATAAATGATTTCACAACTGATTACTTTAAAATACATATTATAAAGTGTAATTAAAAAAACGTTTCCAGAAATAAATGTATACCGTACATATATGTACGGTGTATATATATGATAGTCTATAGACTATCGTATACATTGACACTTGTACGTTATGTACAAATATATATACATTAACGCAAATACACAATGCATACATATCGCTAATATAACACAAGATAATAAAATGTCACATAATACAATGTATTTACACTGTGCAAAACTATGAATATATAGAACAGACTATGAAGATAGTTTGTTGCGAACGTGCCTATGACGCCAGAGAGCAGAAATATGAGTGTGATTGTTTCTTGTTGAAGGTGATCGTACTCTCGTGCGTGTTAAATGTTGTGGGAACGTTGTAGGCCAAGGCTTGGTACTTATACGCAGTGAGGAAACGCGGTACGAACTAAATGTCTCTATTTCTTGTGGGAACTGTAATGACACGACGCTCTAGGCATGACAGTCATCTGACGAAGTTGGAGAGCTCCCTATTTGAGAAATAAAGTATGTGCAATAAGCGAAATGTATAAAGGTTGTCTGCTCGTATTATATTGAATTCTTGGAAATCTTCACGCGTTGTTCCGAGCGGGTCAATATTTCCAATTTGGCAGAATGTCTCTTTTTTGTTTTTCGCAGAGTAATGACTTTATTTATGTTTGCTTCGCTTGTCGTGGCCCAAACAAGGGTGTAATACATTATATGTGAATTAAACAGCACGTAATATACCTGGAGTTTGACTTTGAGCGGCAAAATGTTGCGACAGCGAGATAACACCCCTGTCACCGAAGAAAGCTTCTTACAAACAAAATTTACATGTGTATCCCAGCTTAGGTTGGATGAAAAATAAACTCCAAGTATTTTGTGAATATCAACGATACCTATCTGCACTGATTCAAGAACTAAAGGCTGATGGGTAGTAGGTATTTTATTTTTGGCACGAAAATTAATGGCTTTGCTTTTATTTGCATTAATTTTAAGCCGGTTCATTCTGGACCACGATGAAATCCTTGAAAGTATATCATTTGCTTTCCTTGTAATATCGTCTAATTAACGCTATCAAGGATTATTGTTGAGTGATCCGCATATATGACGTATTTAACTGTCGTGTCTAGTTGAGCAATATCATTAATGTAAGCATTGAACAACAGCGGACCAGGTATACTGCCTTGCGGTACACCACGAATGAAGGGCAAAAATGACGAGCTACTTTTATTAATGTAAACACTTTGGCACCTATTGCTAAGATATGATTGAATTAAAGATTCAGCAACACCACGAATGCCACTTGATTGTAATTTCGCTAACAATATGTTATGAAGCGAGTCAAATGCCTTACTGAAATCTAAATTAGAAGAGCAGCTCAGGGGAAGAGCTTCTGTTCGCTCAGGGGAAGATCGCTCAAGGGGAAGAGCGATCTTTTCATCGATTACTGAAATCTAGAAAGATACCGAGTGTGAATTTATTTTGTTCAAAGTTATGAAGTATAGCTTCTTTTAGTGTCATCAACGCAGTTTCAGTGGACTTGCCCCATCTGAAGCCAAACTGCGCATCTCTTAACACGTAATGCTTATTAAAAAAATATTGTTATGCGAACATGAATAATTTTTTTTTTCAAACATTTAGAGAAGACGGGAAGGACTGATATAGGCCCGTAGTTACTTTCTGTATTGCGGTCACCACCCTTAAATATGACTTATACGGCTTCCGAAAAAACACTATCTTCAGGAGCAAAGTTATATACGTAAGTTAGTACATCACTAAGTAAATATACAACGTGTTTTATTGCACCCTCGCGTTCTTGCTCTGAAGAAAGAAATCATTTCCTCAAGGATCCCTCTCATCTGCAAGTCATCAACATCAAGTGATTTGGTATTGTCTAGGTGCTTGAATACCTCGCATACTTCACTTTCGTTTGTAGGGTCGAGAAAGATACTTTGCCTCACGTTACTGCATCTAGCGACAAAATCCGCCTTATCATCGAACAACGCAACCGTATTTATGAAGTAGTCATTAAAGTGATTTGAGAGTGCTGCGCCACTTAAATCTTTACCCTCAAAGGTTATAGACTCAGGCAAAGCATCCTTATTATCACTACCGAGTATTTTATTAATTAGCTTCCACGTTGCCTTTGGCCGCTGCCGATTGGTATGTTGAAAAATATGATGATAGTGGGCTTTTTTGGCACATCGAACTTCAGCGTTTAGTCTATTTCGAAGTTTTTTTTTTAATTCTTTCACAGTTTCAGCAGAGCGCGTACGTAAAAAAGTGTGATAACAGATGTTTTTACGCTTTGTCATTGTCAAATGTTCGCGAGTGACCCAGGGTTTTTCTTGCCTTTCTTGCAGATTTTAACGCTTTGAAAGGAAAATGTCTTTCGCGTAAATGCGTTGAAAAATTTGGATGAACTCATCATATACGGTAACGGCATTTTCCTTTTCAAATACAGATGACCAGTTTTGATTGGATATATAAAGAGTAAAAGCTTCAAGACTTATAGACTTATATAGACCACTAACATGATATACTCGTCATGTACGCCAAAAGTAACGATACTGCAATTACGCGTAGTTTTCTGCACCTCACATGGTGCACATGGAGGATTCGGCCCACACGCCCAACTGCAGGCTTAAAGAGCTCCGCTCTTAAAGCAAGGAAGGAACACCGTTTGTCCTCGCTTGCGATTGAAATGTGGACATAACAAGCACACTGACACACATCCAACTTACCAAGCCGTAGACAAAAGAAAGGGTGGGGTGGGGGGGATACCCTTTTGCACTTGCAGTTGTAATCATGGGACATGTGCAACGTGAATTGCGCTTCTGATGTGTGATAAGCCCTACCATAGCAATAGATATTTTCTGCTACCATTAGGTTTGCTTTTGTGCTACTTTGCTCTATTCCGTAGGAATACGCAAATGAACGACGATGATGATAGCACATCAACGCATAGTACAGTGCATTTTTCTTCGACAAAACAGTAGTCTGCGCTTTGGGATAACGTGACTACCGACGTTGGCGATGTTTGGACCGGTACCAATGCCGAGTATCTCGACAGGATAAGAGCTGAATCAGCCAAACGTGTATTTGCACGATATACTTAGAAAGTTATGAGGGCGTCCAACAAAATTTTTGCAGAATTCGGCGTTTAATTACGATAAAAAGTCGCTGCGTGATAAAGCGGTCGACATAGTTTCTGTTAGGAAAAACGGATCGTACTTTGCAGTACCAGGTCGGCTGCATACACGGCGCTTCGCCTCCAGCGGTCGTGGCAGTACAAGGCTCCAAGAGCTAGCGCAAGGCATTGTGCAGCGCCTTCCCCAAAACACCATGTCACCATGCCACAGCCAGAAAGGGCGAGCAACTGATAAGTAAATGTGGAAATATTACAGAAGCGCAAAAAAAAAAAAAGAAAAGAACAAAGAACTGATGCGCAGAAATGCGCAATGAATATTGCAAAAAATTAAATAAATCAAAAATAAAATAACAGTACTGTAATGCATGAAAGTGCAAAGGAGCAGGGAACTCGTTCGTGGATTGTACAGCAAACCGTGTGTCTCAGAATCCGTTTAACTTTAAAAGTATAGCCATTCCCCGTTCTGGCTAATGTGACGGGCGTATATAATTAGCTGAAAACCTTTGGTGAATGTTTGGCAATTTGGCAAAGGCCTATAGTTCAGGTCTTAAACGCGGGATAAATATTGCCATCATTTTTATTATTTATTATTCTAGCTATGCGGATGATTAAGCAGAAAAGGCCCCCACCAGAACCATTTTCCTTGTTCTGACTGCTATACTCTTTCTAAACCGCGGTGCGTGCGCAATAAGTCTCAGGTACTTCGGAACTGATACAGTCGCACTGGTACTTGTGTCCTTACAGAACTTGTGAACACGTTTTGCGGATTTATGCTGCCAGAATCACGTTGTTAAAGTTGTAAGATAAGCCACAGGAATGCCACTCGCATGGGGCCGATTTCAAAGACGAGAATGAAACAATGCACCCTCGCGTTCTTGCTCTGAAGAAAGAAATTATTTCCTCAAGGATCCCTCTCAGATATGCACGTTCATTAATAAGAAAAGCTTGCTTCATAAAAAGCAAACAAAAAACAACAAGAAAGACGTAGTGCCCTTTGTGACGAACTTCAAAGGGAAGCTAGTTCTTCCTTTCTCTCAAGAACAACAGCAATAAATAAATAAATAAATAAATAAATAAATAAATAAATAAATAAATAAATAAATAAGAGAGAGAGAAAGAAAGAAAGAAAGAAAGAAAAGAAAGAAAGAAAGAAAGGAAGAAAGAAAGAAAGAAAGAAAGAAAGAAAGAAAGAAAGAAAGAAAGAAAGAAAGAAAGAAAGAAAGAAAGAAAGAAAGAAAGAGCTCCCAGCTGACCTCAATTAAAAGATTTCCGCCCCCATGCGAGCAGCATAAAAGCAGCACTAGAATAATGGATACAAAGGGAAAGGAAATGAGCGCCATGTTGGTTTGATACAATGCCCAGCTTTACAGTACTGGCCTCGACAACAAAATGCAATTGTCTAGGTTTATGTGAATGCTGCGCAGTGTAAATCGTCAGGTCCATTTTCACTCAGTGTATTCTAATCTCGCAACACAGAGGCTTCTGAGCATCTCTTAAGGCTGTACCTTTTCTGTGGCCTTAATGTTTGCGTCGCGTAGGGTCGATGTCACTTGCACAATTCTTAATGCCTCAGTTGGCTCTAACTTGGTACCGAACAACAGCAAGAAATCAAGGAACAGGACACTTTACTTGGATAAAACAGAACAATGGGTACAACCTGTCCCATCTGCTGCAAGAGATCGCGTGTAATAATTTTCCTCCCTGGCGTCCTCGTTTTTCTTTCTTTCTTTTCCTGGCGGGTTTGTTTCCATACACCCTCGATATCTTGTAGCGTGTGGAAAGCGGCGATACCAGCACGTTTCTAGTTATGGTTAACCTATACGCCTAGCGCGAGGCTCCTTTTACGGATGTTAACACTATGACGGTATAGCGTATCAAAGTGTATCACCGCTTCAACGAACCTCGTCGATACGAAATTACACGTACAATAAGACACAAATGGGATAACCAGTTTAATATGTCGTACGTACATTTCTAAACGCCAGTAGCGGGCAACTTCGCTATGAATCTGCCTGTTCAGCGAAACAAACATGTTTGTATGCGCCTCTAGTCACAATTCAGCGTTTGAACACGAAGTCACGCCTCCTGTGTCTAGTGATTTGTAGCTTGTAACGGCGACTGATCAGTCCAGTCGAAGCATTGCTTGTGAACTGCTCAGAAGAACAGCGAGATTAAGTATATTTGATTGAAATCCTTCTCACGGCAGTGGCGCACCGACGGGGGGGGGGGGGGGGGGTTCGGGTGTTGTAACCCCCCCCCCCCTGAGGCCGACCTAACCCCCCTCCCACCCCGTAACTGCTCCTATGTCCTAGAAGAATGTGGAGCTAGTGTCTGCAAAACGCCAAAAAATAATAAATATAATCATCATCATCGATGTCACTATTACTTGACATTTTATTTACTTTTTTTTACACACGCAACAACTGTGTAATCGCTTGCCTGGCCCTTCGTGAAAAATTGAACCCCCCCCCCCTGGCAGAAATCGTGGGTGCGCTACTGTCTCACGGTATCGCTTTCGCTGAACTGGCAGCCTCTAACCAACGTAGTATATGGTGTCGACATATTGTAAATAACGTGCGATATTATGCAGCATTCTTTTTGTGTCGGTGGCAGAACAGTACTACATAATGCATATTACATTGTACTACCCTGAAGTTTTCGTGAGCAGGAGTAGCCGCCGCAGTATAGGGGCATCGACATTTCCCTAACATCAAATCTGTACAGAGAAATGCATATTAGTGGTTTTGGAGATGCGCTTATTACATAGTTTGCTCCAAACCACGTATACAATGTGTTTTTCATGTATTTGTCACGTGGTTGAATAAACTCAAACTCAAACCTTTACGCTACATATATCGCCATTATGTATAAGTTCGTTATTAAACGCGAGAAGTATCATAGTCAATTTAGCTTTAGAATTAGCGCTGTTTATCTATGACATAACATTCGCATAATATTTAATGTGTACACTATTAATATATATTAATACTGAAAGCGAATAATTAGACGAAGCGCGTCGTTCACAAAGGCCCTCGCATACGCGCACACCAGATGGACTAAAGCTAAGGGCATACAAAAGTTCTATTTGGCAAGTTAGAGGCTAAGAAACGATGTTCATTATTGGGTGCAAACAAAACATAAATATGTGCCTTACAAAAGAAGAAAGGCAGCGAGAGACTTGGCTTGGAGGCGAGAGGATCGTGCATTAACAATAGCAACATGAAGCGAGTTTTTTAAAGTTTCGGTGGACATTTTGTTTCGTGTTGTACGGGCCGTAATCAAGTCGAACACTT